>JBBDGP010000835.1:0-430000 GCA_037952835.1 Lithobates septentrionalis | reverse complement strand
GGAATATTCGCTATTGTAACACTGATTATATTCCCTCTTGAGACCCATCACCCAATTGGCTGAAAAGACAGTGATCCTTGTAGCTGGCCAGCTAAGACCTGTCCTAGGTTGCTAATGTGACTTACATGCATATACAGCTAGACCTGCTAATAACCTTAATATAGTTTATATGCTCACATGTGAGAGATAAAAGCAAAATTGAAACCAGAAAGCATAGAGTTAAGTCTTTGTGACTCATCATGGAGTTTGACCAATCACAGCCACTCTCACACTGAGCAAGAGTTTTGGCCAATCACAGCCAGCCTTACACCTATTATTTTGTCTGGAAATTACCCAGCACATTGCTAGATCTCATTATATCAGAGAGAGTGGACTTCAACAGATTGCAGATCCAGCCAGAGTTCAGTTTTATGGAAGCAAGTGGCCGAAATAGGTATTTAATACAGTTATATATGTTACTATTGTTAAATAATGTGATTAGAACTGTATACTGAACTAGTTATGTGTTCACTTGTAGTTCCACCAGACCAAACAAACGTTCAAACAAACATCACCAAACAGCATAGCAAACGTTTAAACAAGCAAACAAGCATGCAAATTGCAATATCAAACAAGTAAAACTATTTCTTAAAGTGGAAGTAAACCCCCCTATTGTTTTCAGCCAAGGAAGCTGCCATCTTGGCCTCTGTTTAATCTACAACTGCCATGATGCTGCACATGTGATCCTTTAGGACACCAGCCATTGGATGGTTTGACAGTTTGGTTGAGAGCACAACCAATGGGAGTGTTACATTTCCGGCATGTGCCGGAAAGGTAACTGTTTTATGGATGGGTTTACTTCCGCTTTAAGCCTCTTATATACCTCTCAGAGAGATCATAAAGTGTCTAAGGAACTTTATGCCCTGTACACACGGTCGGATGTTCCTGAAGGAAAATGTCCGATCGGATTTTGTTGTCGGAAATTCCGATCGTGTGTGGGCTCCATCTGACTTTTTTCAGTTGGAATTTCCGACACACAAAGTTTGAGAGCAGGCTATAAAATTTTCCGACAACAAAATCCAATCGGTTAAATTCCGATCGTGTGTAAACAAATCCGACGCACAAAGTGCCACGCATGCTCAGAATAAATTAAGAGACGAAAGCTATTGGCTACTGCCCCGTTTATAGACCTGACGTACGTGTTTTACGTCACCGCGTTCAGAACGATTGGATTTTCCGACAACTTTGTGCGACCGTGTGTATGCAAGACAAGTTTGAGCCAACATCAATGGATATTGTTGTCGGAATGTCCGATCAATGTCCGACCGTGTGTACAGGGCATTAAAGTGAAAGTACAGATACTGAAGAGAGAAATACATCTACCATTTTATGTAAAATGACAAGATTGAACAGTTGAATCGCCATTTTGTTGTACTTTATTCAACACATGTTTGTACATGCACTGCCTGCTCCTAAATTGTCAGTGTTATATATGAAGAAAAGCTGAAGTTAATAAAGAAGATATCATAGAGGTTTGGTGTGCTCTTTAAACCTACTGCTTCCATAGAACGGTGCTGGAGGAATTATAAAGTAAGAGATAGTCTTGTTTGGACTAAAAGGTCAGAGATTAAAATTCTTCTAATGCCACAGCGCATAAGGCACTTCATAGTGCTGTGCCTGCCACAATCCTATTGGACGCCTAAGAGGAGGGGAGGAGCTGCATGCTGGAAGCCACCGTGATGGAGAGGACACAGGAGCCACTACCCAGTAGCCACCTAGATGGGGTATGTGCCAACTATTGATTTGATTTAGATTTTTCTTCTGTTCCCTCACTTTGCAATTTGTAAAGTGATAAAAAAATAAACAATTAAAACATAGATTTTTGAAAGCTAACTTTACAGTATTCATACCTGCCTAAAACTTTTGTACAATACTGTGTGTGTATATACTGTATATGTTGTGTTACAGCGGAGTTCCACCCAAAAATGGAACTTGGCTTTTTCAGATTCCTCCCCCCCTCCGGTGTCACATTTTGGCACATTTCAGGGTGGAGCAGATACCTGTCTAATGCAGGTATTTGCTCCCACTTCTGGCGAAAGATCGCCGCAGAATCCGCGGCGATCTACGCCATGTCCGCCCCCCCCCCCCTGCTGTCTTCTGGGAGACACACAGGTCTCAAAAGACAGCTGGGACCACTCAGAATATGGAGCGCGACTTGCGGATGCGCAGTAGGGAACCAGACTGTGAAGCCGCACTTCTTGATTCCCTTACTGAAGATGCCGGCGCCTGCACCCGGGAGCCGAGGGACAGAATGGCTTTGGCTGAGGACATTTTGGGCGCCCTGGACAGGTAAGTGTCCTTATTTTAAAAGTCAGCAGCTGCTGTATTTGTAGCTGCTGACTTTTTTAATTATTTTTTTTCCGCCGGAACTCCGCTTTAAATTACATGACAAAATATTACAGTTTTATATTATTATATTATAGCCACAGATAGACACTGACAGCCAAGCTCCTCATTTAACCCCACCCTCCCCCCACTTTACGAACATATTGGGGTTGATTGGGGTTTATGGGCCGTTCATTTTGCAAAGTGAATTTTCGCTTTGCAAGAGAAATTTCTTAGAGCTTCGGAAATGGAATGAAACTCTGCTGACTTCCATCATCCAATCATGAGCAAGCAAAAATACTGCTTTTTAATTGGCTGTAATTGGGTATTGTCTGCAAAGTGAATTTGCATCATGTTCCCCTAAGCCAAGGGAAAACTTCCCCTGCAAAGTGAACAGCTTATTTGCCTTTAAAGTGGAGGTCCGCCCTGAAAAAAAAAATTGCACAAAAAAATACCTAAAAAAAATGGAGGAAAAGAAAAAATATATATTTTTTTTTTACTTGCGTGAAATGGCTGTTGCTAGGCAGTCTTCCTAATCTGCCTCTTCCTACGCCGCGGTGATGTTGTCTCTTCTCCCCCCCTCGCGTTGTCTTCTGGGGAATGGGGCACGGTGTGTTATGGGAACTGTGTGTGTCCCACAACACATCGCGTCCCATTCACAAAGCGCTGCGCGACTCGCGCATGCGCAGTAGGAAACGGGCAGTGAAGCCGCAAGGCTAACTTCCTTAGTTAGTATGGCGGTGCCGGGACCCGAGAGCCGAGGGACGGGTCGGCCTCAGGCGGCCGACATCGCGGGCACCCAGGACAGGTAAGTACTTATTTAACCACCTCCCGACCGCCCACTGTATATTGACGTCCTTTTTTAAAGATGGATATCTCGGTAACGGCAGCAGCTGCTGCCACAACCGAGGTATCCATCTTTAGGACAGCCGGTTCTGTACATGATAATGGTGGTCTCTGCGGCGGGTTCGCCGCGAGATCACCGTTATCGGCGGCGGGAGAGGTGCCACCCCCCCTCCCGCCGCTCTCCCGCACCCTCCGCCGCTTACCGGAGCCGTCAATAGCGGCGGAGATCGGGTACTGTCAGTGCTTCGGTATAGAGATGAGTGAGGCCAAGATGGCCCCCACCCGTCTCTATACCATGTGACGGCCGGAGCGACGTCATTACGACGGCTCCGCACACTTCTCTTAAAAGGCACAATTTTTTTTGTGTCATTTTTTTAAACGACTTTTTTTTTTTGCATTTTAGTGTAAATATGAGATCTGAGGACTTTTTGACCTCAGATCTCATATTTTAGAGGTCCTGTCATGCTTTTTTCTATTACAAGGGATGTTTACATTCCTTGTAATAGGAATAAAAGTGATCCAAATTTTTTTTTTTTTTAAAACAGTGAAAAAATAAAGTAAAATAAATAATAAAAAAAAAAAATTTTTTAAAGCGCCCTGTCCCGACGAGCTCGCGCGCAGAAGCGAACGCATACGTGAGTAGCGCCCGCATATGAAAACGGTGGTCAAACCACACATGTGTGGTATCGCCGCGACCGGTAGAGTGAGAGCAATAATTCTAGCCCTAGACCTCCTCTGTAACGCAAAACATGCAATCTGTAGAATTTTTTAAATGTCGCCTATGGAGATTTTTAAGGGTAAAAGTTTGACGCCATTCCACGAGCGGGCGCAATTTTAAAGCGTGACATGATGGGTATCAATTTACTTGGCGTAACATTATATTTCACAATATAAAAAAAAAATGGGCTAACTTTACTGTTGTCTTATTTTTTTTTTCAAAAAAGTGAATTGCAATGACCGCTATTTTATTCTCTAGGGTGTTAGAAAAAAAACAATATATAATGTTTGGGGGTTCTAAGTAATTTTCTAGCAAAAAAACCTGTTTTAAACTTGTAAACACCTAAAATCCAAAACGAGGCTGGTTTTGAAGTGGTTAAAGTCAGCAGCTACAGTGTTTGTAGCTGCTGACTTTTACTTTTTTTTTTTTTTACGCCCGGAATCCCGCTTTAATAACTCAACCCCCAATGTCTATGTCTCCACCTTTTTCCTGTACACATCTCTTCCTCTCATCACCCTGTTCTACCAGCTCTAGCCACAGCACTCCTGGGGACCTCTCTTGCAAATCCTAGGGTGTCACGGAACCCTAGTTTAAAAAAAAAATGCTGTATTTTTATTCTCCTTGCACATGATTGGGTATTCATAGCACTACATTCACTAAGCTCTGCGGAAAATTCCCATGCATAGTGCAGCTTCTCTTGCCCCAGTGTTAAACCAACATGTCTTGTATATGTAATGTCCTTGCAAAGCACTAGGTAGGACATTTATGTTTACAATTTGGAATCATGCCTTACTTTTAAAGTTTTTGATCTTCCTGACAAATTGTTCATACAGAGCATGATTGCATGGGGAAAAGACAGTCAAGGGTCGTTCAGAATGAAATTACGAGGAGTATTTGGAAAGATAAAAGCATTGAGGGGGATGGAAGCTGGTTCAGTCTGTATCTAGGGTAAACTTGGTGGTGTACTGTAATGGAAACAAACATCCTCCTTTTATGGAAGAAATTGGGTTACATTTCATCAACATCAAAATATAAAAGATATATAAAAAAAAGCTCTACCTTCTTGGCAAAACACAGCATTGCTTTCAGTTTAGGATGTCTAAAAAGAATTAAATTAGGAATAAAAAGGCGACTCCAACATCCTATTAAAAAAACAACAAGAAACCATTGTGACATTTTATATTACGTAAAGTGGTTCTAAAAGGAGAAGGTTTTTTGTCTTAAAGTGGGGTTCCACCCAAAAAAAAAAAATACATAAAAAATTATAAAAAAACAAAAACAAAAAAACATTTGAATATTTTTTTTTTTTTAACTTGCCTCTAAATGCCTGTTGCTAGGGGGTCCCTCGAAGTCTGCCTGTTCCAGTGCCTGGGCTGGTGACATCACTTCCCCCTCAGCACAGAAAGGGCTCCGCTCTGCTCCCTTCCTCCTGTCAATCATCTGGGACCCATTACAGGTCCCAGGTGACTGAGCGGCCAATCACGGCGCGCGGCGCCGCTCGCGCATGCGCAGTGGGTGCCAGGCTGTGAAGCCCCAGCCTGGCGCCCACAGTTGCAATGCCGGCGCCGCTGAACGGAGGGGGAGACGATCGGGCTTCGATCCCCCGCATCGCTGGACCCAGGGACAGGTAAGTGTCCAATTAAAAGTCAGCAGCTGCAGTATTTGTAGCTGCTGACTTTTAAATTTTTTTTTTTTTTTAATGGCCCCCCTGGGTGGAACTCCTCTTTAACCACTTGCCCTCCGGAAAGGTTTACCCCCCTTCATGACCAGGACATTTTTTGCGATACGGCACTGCGTTACTTTACCTGAAAATTGCACGGTTGTGCGACGCTGTACCCAAATAAAATCAATGTCCTTTTTCCCCACAAATAGAGCTTTCTTTCGGTGGTATTTGATCACCTCTGTGGTTTTGCGCTATAAACAAAGCACCCTGAAACAGCCGCTGCTGTGTCTCCAAGGGGCTTTCACACTGGAGCGGTGCGCTGGCAGGACACTAAAAAAAAGTCCTGCCAGCAGCATCTTTGGAGTGGTGAAGGAGCGGTGTATACACCGCTCCTGCCCATTGAAATCAATGGGGCAGCGCGGCTATACCGTTAAAGTGGAGTTCCACCCACTTTTACAACTCTTCAGCATCCCTCACTAAACTGTGCACTGTAAACGAATTGGATATTTTTTTCTTTTTTTTCTCAGCACCTACTGTATATCTGCTGTATTCATTTTTCACTTCCTCCTCCCTGGCCGCGGCCCATCGCATCATTTCCTGTTTGCAATGCCTTCTGGGAAGGGGCGGCAACTTCCTCTGACACTGCCGTTGCTATGGAAACCTGACCTGAAACCCATTACACTGCTTGTGCTGCACTGAGCATGTGCGAGATCTGCAAGGATGAGATCCAGGAAGAAATACAGTCTGGCTTCAGATGCCCACACTTAAGATGGCCACGGCCTGCTGTAAGTTTATAAAATAACAAACTACTGCTATGAACTAACAAAACAGACCTTAGTTTACAGACTAACTTTACTAAAATACATTAAGCTTGTGTATTATAGGGGTATTTTTATTTAAAAAGTATAATTTCGGCCGGAACACCACTTTAAGATTAAAAAAAACCTTCTGTGTGCAGCAGCCCTCCCTAATATTTACCTGTACCCATCTCAATCCAGCGATGTTGAACGAGAGACTCAGCTGTCCGGGACTCTACCTGGACTCTCCCACCTCATTGACTGAGACAGCAGTGGGCACCATTGGCACCAAGTCTGTGAGCCAATGAGGAGAGGGAGGGGGTGGGGCTGAGCCACTTCTCCCTGTTTAAATGGACACACAGAGCTGCGGTTTGGCTCGGGTGCCCCCATAGCAAGCTGCAGAGGATACTTTTGTGGTGGAGGAGAGTGATTTGAAGTGGGACAGAAGACACTACTACAAACTATGTGTTTTTATTGAATTCTTTATTTGTTTTTATTTTTTAAAGGGCGATGACGCCCCATCCCCCCCTCGCAGGGGATCTTTGATTTCCTACATGTTGGCCAGGTAGATCTCAACCTCTGAAAGATTGCCTACCCCTGCTTTAAAGTATACTGTATATACAGTACCTCACAAAAGTGAGTACATGCCTCACATTTGTGTAAATATTTCCATGGGACAACACTGAAGAAATGACACTTTGCTACAATGTAAAGTAGTGAGTGTACAGCTTGTATAACAGTGTAAATTTCCTTTCCCCTCAAAATAACTCAACACACAGCCATTAATGTCTAAACCGCTGGCAACAAAAGTGAGTACACCCCTAAGTGAAAATGTCCAAATTGGGCCCAATTAGCCATTTTCCCTCCCCTGTGTCATGTGACTCATTAGTGTTACAAGGTCTCAGGTGTGAATGGGGAGCAGGTGTGTTAAATTTGGTGTTATCGCTCTCACTCTCTCATACTGGTCACTGGAAGTTCAGCATGGCAAAAAAAGAATTGTTGCTCTACATAAAGATGGCCTAGGCTATAAGAAGATTGCCAAGACCCTGAAACTGAGCTGCAGCACGGTGGCCAAGACCATACAGAGGTTTAACAGGACAGGTTCCACTCAGAACAGGCCCCGCCATGGTCGACCAAAGAAGTTGAGTGCACGTGCTCAGACAAGTGTGTCTTGTCTACAGTCAAGCATGGTGGTGGGAGTGTCATGGTCTGGGGCTGCATGAGTGCTGCCAGCACTGGGGAGCTTGAACCAAATAAGTTTATATATGAAGGCATTTTTTTTCCGTTTTTGGATGGTTTAGAGATTGATGCAAACCTTGTCTGTGTCCCGTTGGGGAGATTTCCTGTTACTGTCTGTTCTAAGGACACAACAGGAAGTGACAGGGTATTTCTTCAAAGTAAGAGAAATCCCTTCATAAAGCGGAGTTCCGGCGAAAAAAATAAAATAAAAGTCAGCAGCTAAAAATACTGCAGCTGCTGACTTTTAAAATAAGGGCACGTACCTGTCCAGGGCGCCCGCAATGTCCTCACCCGAAGCCGACCTGTCCCTTGGTTCCCAGGTGGAGGCGCTGGCATCTTCAGTAAGAGAATCAGGAAGTGAAGCCTTGCGGCTTCACAGGCTGGTTTCCTAGTGCGCATGCGCAAGTCGCGCTGCACGTCCTGACTGGTCCCTGCTGTCTTCTGTGACCTGTGTGTCTCACAGAAGACAGCGGGGGGGGGGGACGGACTACGGAGGAGGGGCCGGACATGGCGTAGATCGCCGCGGATTCTGCGGCGATCTTTTGCTGGAAGTGGGAGCAAATACCTGTATTAGACAGGTATCTGCTCTCCCCTCCCTCCTGAAAGGTGCCAAATGTGACAGCGGAGGGGGGGAGGACCCGGATAAGCGTAAGTTCCATTTTTGGGTGGAACTCCGCTTTAAGACACTTGTCACCAGAATGGGCGTCCCCACTGGAAGATTTCCACTCTGTTCATGTTCTGTTCCAATTTTAGAGAGTGTGAATTTCCCCTCAGCAATAAAAGCTGACAATTCACATTTCTCTTGGGAACAAAGGAACAATTTGCAGTCATGATTTCCTAGATCCATCTACTACTTCTTATGAAGTTATCCGTGGCATGCCTGGCAATGTGCTTATGTTTGCTATACTAGGAATTTCACCTTTGGTTAGACACTTGCAAAAAGCAATGCATTGACTAAGCAAACTGCTACTGTATCTGGAAGCTAAGCCTGGGGTGGAACAGTGAGCATACAGTGCTGTGAAAAAGTATTTGCCCCCTCCTGATTTTTTTTTTTTTTTTGTGCATATTTTCACCCAAAAGGGGGAAGCTCCACTTGTTTGCACCCTCCCCCTCTCCACTGCCACATTTGGCACTTTTTGGGGGTAAGGGGGGAGCAGGTACCTGGTTTTGACAGGTACCCACTCCCACTTCCTGCTCAAATCACCATGGCGATCTGAGAAGGAAGTTCACCCCCCCCCCTCCTTCGCCCCCACAGTCTTCTGGGACACATCACAGGTCCCAGAAGACTACGGGACCATTCACAAGGCGCAGCATGGCTCATGCATTTATTCTGCCCTAGAGAATAAAATGGCAGTCGTTGCAATACTTTGTCACACCGTATTGGCGCAGCGGTCTTACAAATGCAATTTTGTTTGAAAAAATACACTTTTTTCAATTAAAAAATAAGAAAACAGTAAAGTTAGCCCAATTTTTTTCTATATTGTGAAAGATAATATTACGCCGATTAATTGATACCCAACATGTCACGCTTCAAAATTACGCCCGCTCGTGGAATGGCGACAAACTTTTACCCTTAAAAATCTCCATAGGCAACGTTTAAAAATGTCTACAGGTTACCAGTTTTGAGTTACAGAGGAGTGCTAGAATTATTGCTCTCTCTAACGATCGCGGTGATACCTGACATGTGTGGTTTGAACACCGTTTTCATATGTGGGCGCGACTTACGTATGCGTTTTTTTTTTCTTATTTATTTTACTTCTTGTTTTTTATTTTTATGTCCTTTTTAAAAAAGTGGATCGCTTTTATTCCTATTACAAGGAATGTAAACATAACAGGACCTCTTAATGTGAGATCTGGGGACACAAAGACCTCAGATCTCACATTTACACTTAAAAGGAAAAGCAAAAAAAAAAGTTTTTTTTGTTTTTTTTTTTGTTTTAAAAAAAATTGTCACTTTAAGGCCGTTGGGCGGAAGCAGGGGCGGACTAATAACTCATGGGGCCCCCGGGCAATAGGAGATTATGGGGCCCCCAGGCAATCAGAGATTATGGGGCCACACAGTATACACACACACACAGTATACAATCACACAGTATACACATACATGTACACACAGTATACACACACACAGTATACACACACAGTATACAATCACACAGTATACACATACATGTACACACAGTATACACACACAGTATACAATCACACAGTATACACATACATGTACACACAGTATACAATCACACAGTATACAATCACACAGTATACACATACATGTACACACAGTATACACAGACAGATGTAAAAAAAAAACACAGATTTATACATACTGTTCCTGGTTTTACTGAGGCTGGCAACCCTGATGGGGCCCCCGGGCAGTGCCCAAGTGGCTCAATGGTCAGTCCGCCCCTGGGCGGAAGTGATGTTTGACATCGCTCCCGTCCTCCAAAGGCATAAAGTCGAGTGGGGGCCATCATTCCCTCACTCGACTTCCGGCATCAGGGGAAAGCATTGGATCGTCTCCGCCCCTACCGTCGGATCTGGTAAGTGGCGGAGACAGCTGGGAGGCAGCGGGGGGGGGGGGGGGCACCTCTCCCGCTGCCGATAAAAGTGATCTTGCGGCGAATCCGCCTTGGAGACCACTTTTACCGCAAAGCGGACCGCCCACCGTTCTAAGAAAATACCGGGGTTATGGCAGCTAGCTGCTGCCATAACAACGGTATTTAACGTCAAAGTAGCGACGTATAACAAAGGCTGGAGCAGTCCGTAAGTGGTTAAATGTCACTTGCCACACCCAGACCTGTTGAATCAAGAAATGACCTAAATAGAAGCTGTATGATTGCCCCCTAAACCCCCTGCTGCATAACCCAAGTGCGTTAGAGCTTGAGGTCACGAATTGATGGCCGGACATTCTCCTTCAGGATTTTCTGGTAGAGAGCAGAATTCATGGAGGAAATACGGGGGAGAACAAACATAGGAGGTTGGGGATAGGGGGAGGAGGTTAAAAATACGGGGAAGGGGGAACAGGAAACTGGATATAGGTATGGCAGGCACTGGACCCAGTCATTATTGTATTGGGTTAATCTGTCATGGAGTCTAGCTATAAGATGTTCAAGAGACGCACATCCTTAATACCGTTGAGTAAATTGGTAATAGATGGGGAAGAAGACTGTTAATCCTTAATAACGAAGAGGCAGCAGGCTGCAAGTTTAGAAACTGGGAACGTTATGTGACAATGCCTGTTTTAACCTGTTCTTTCAAATAGTACAGTGCAAAATAAATGTTCACAGCCCAAGCTCAAGATTTCACACTCCCCAACAGGGAGTGACATTTTTCAGCATGTGTACCTTTTTTCATGTGTCTTCGGTTTGGTCACAAGTCTTCTTCCAAGACTGTTGTTGGATCTTGAAGTAGTAAGTCTTTAACCACTTGCTTACAGGGCACTTAAACCCCCCCTGCTATCCAGACCAATTTTCAGCTTTCAGCGCTGACGCACTTTTGAATGACAATTGCGCAATCATACAACACTGTACTCAAATGACATTTTTATCATTTTTTCCCCACAAATAGAGCTTTCTTTTGGTGGTATTTGATCACCTCTGCGAATTTTTTTATTTTTTGCTAAAAAAAATGTAAAAAGACCGAATTTAAAAAAAAAATTTTTTTTTTTTTTTATATTTTGTTATAAAATTTTAAAAAGGGTAATTTATCTCCATTGATGTACGCTGATGAGGCGGCACTGGTGGGCACTGATAGGTGGCAGTAATATGCACTGATGGGTGGCAGTGATGGGCACTGATGGGTGGCAGTGATGGGCACTGATCTGGTATATTGATAGGCAACACTGCTAGGTGGCACTGATTGGCACCACTGGTGGGCATTGATAGGTGACACTTGTGGGCATTGATAGGTGGCACTTGTAGGCATTGATAGTTGGCACTCATGGGCATTGATACATGGCACTGGTGGGCACTGTGGGCACTGTCAGGTGGCAATGTGTCAGGTGGCACTGGCAGGGGGTACTTGTGGCACAATTGAGGCATTATTGCCTCCTCCTCTTCGGGACCGATGTCCCTTGCTAACGAGCCGGTGATCGGCTTTTTTTTCTCCTCGCACTGTCAGCGCGAGGAGACAAAAAAAAAACGATCACAGAGCTTTTGTTTTGATCATGTGATCAACTGTCATTGGCTGACAGCTGACTTGGTGATCACATTGGCTGACAGCTGACTTGGTGATCACATAGCGCCCCGCAGGGCGCGTGCACAGGGGAGGCCGTCATATGACGGCCTCCCGGGAATTAAGGTCCGCGCTGTAGCCGTCATTCAGCTATAGCGTGGATATCAAGCGGTTAAAGGACATCCTAAGCAGAGGTAAATATCTCAGCAAAAGCTAGTGGACTACTCATTTTAAAATAAATGTAAAATTACATTTGGGCTTTAACCACTTGCCAACTGCACTATAGCCAAACGACGGCTACAGCACAGTCATCCAGTTCTGGGAGGGAGTCAACAGATGCATCGGGGGCGCTCTGTGACCGATGTGTCCTTCGGACACAACTGATCACAGATCGGGGTAAAGGGCCAATCACAGTGGCCCTTTACTATGTGATCAGCTGTGTCCAATCATAGCTAATCACATGTTAACAGACTTGACAGTTGTCTGTGGGAGGAAAGGAGAGCCCTTAACCAGCAAGCCTGTCAGCACATCTTTTACATTGATAATCAGGGCACTCGTCATCAGTGCCCTGATTATCAGTGCAACCCCATCCATACAATCAGTGCCCATCATTGCAGCTTATCAGTGCCTCCTCATCAGTGCCCATCACTGATGCCTCAGCAATGCCGCCCCATCAGTGCAGCCAATCAGTGCCTCCTCATAATTCCCCATTCACTGACACCTCATCAATGCCGCCTAATTTGTGCAGCCTCATCAGCTCACATCAGTGAAGAAGAAAAATTACTTCTTTACAAAATTGTATAACAGAAACTAAGTGTAGCACCCTGGGGTTTAGTTAGGGGGCTCCTCACCAAATTCCTTGTCAAAAGTAGCGACTGTAGTTAGTTATTAGTGATCTATTGATTTCTTCCTAAGTCTGGCCTGGTTGTACATTCCTCTTCTACCACCAGGTGGCCGGGCACTTGGAGGTAATAGATTGAGAAGGACAACTGAAGGTCAGGTTGTGGGTATGTGGGGTATCTCAGCCAATGGGCAGGGGTTTTGTTGAATCCATTTGGCCTGCTGGGAAAGCCTATATATTCGGGCGAGGTCAGGTAATCCGCGTTCTTGTGTGCCACCTGGACTGCTGTCTTGGTGGAGGTGTGTCGTGGGCCTATCCCGGGGGCATCAGGCTGCCAGGCTGTGTGAGGGCCTATCCAGAAGTAAGAAAGCAGCTCAGGGTTGGGACTGCAACTTGCAGTCTAACCATAAGTGACGGTTCTGCCAGCCGGAGAACCTGTCGTGGTCGGAAGTAGAAGGGAAGCTGTCGCCACAAAGGGACCAATCACCTTTTCCAGGGACCACAGTAAGTAACTGAAGCAAGTACCGGGGCAGTATTCTCACCAAACGGGCACGGTGGAGAATCGGGAAACTTCAGGCGGTGATCAAGTCAGGGACCCAACCAGCGGAGGTGGCGCTTGCAGAGCAGCCTTGTGAGTCAAGCCAGGGGCTGAGCTGGTCAGCAGGGGTGAAGCTTGAAGGTATCCGGAGTGCCAAGCTAGGGACCCAGCAGGGAAGCGTGGGTGATGCTTGAGGGCGATACCACTGAAAAAACCTTGAGGAGCTCAGGGATTCAGAGTAGTGAATCAGAGGGTCCAGTGAGTGACCAGGAGCTCAAGAACTACAAGGAGAAGTTGTAATACAGCTGAGAGAACTGTTACTTTGAGTTAGGAACTGTTTAAGTACTGAAGACAGCAATCCTACACGTGCAGAAGTGGCTCCTTGCTGGGGCTTTTCCCTGTACAGCTGTCCTCCTAATGAAGTCTCGGAGTCTGCCATTTGAAATTACAACTACTTAAGGGTGTCCTGGCCCTAACTCTCTTTCCCCCTGCAAAAATACAAAAAATAAACCCAGTGGTGATTAAATACCCCCAAAAGAAAGCTATATCTGACTCAAAAAATTTTAATTGTCATTCACAATGCGACAGCGCTGAAAGCTGAAAATTGACCTGAGCAGGAGGGGGGTGGTTTTGAAGTGGTTTAAAGCTGAAGTTTGATCAAACAAAACTGTATTTCTATTCAGTTTTAATTATGTTACTTACCTGTAATGAAGTATGTCATACAATGTACAGACTAATGGGTTCTGTAGAAGTCTTCACTGCAGGGCTGCCCTGTCCTCTTCCTGCTACTGAACTTCTGGTAGTTTTGGGTCTCTGGTCTCAGCTACACTAAAGTTAAACTGATGGGGACACAAACCCTCCTGTCCTCTCCTCCATTGAGAAAAGTTCTTTCACTAATTTAATTACCTGTGTTGGCTGGTCAGTCATAGGATTCCTTCCCTCCCCATTCACAGATCGCGTTACATGCAGTGTAATCAGTGAAAGAATCGTTCTCAATGGAGGAGAGGGGCAGGAGGGGGCGTGTCCCTGGTGGATCATCTTCAGTGCAGCTGAACTTGGAGACACAAAGCTGTTAACCTCCACAGTGCTGGATGTTCAGTAGCAGGAAGAGGACGGGGCAGCCCTACAGTAAAGATTTCTACACAATCCAGCAGTTTGTACATTGTGGAACGTACGTCATTACAGGTAACTAATATAACCAAAGCTGTAGAGAGAATTTTTTATTTTATTTTTTCATTTTAACTTTAACCACTTGCCAACTGCCCACAGTATACAATTTATATGTCATTACTTTGACCTTTTAATACTGGGGTTATGGCAGCAGATGGCTGCCATAACCCCAGTGTCATTTTTTTCTGTAGGCGATTCGGTGTCTGCTAAAAGTGATCCTGGCGGCGGATTTGCTTACCTTTAGAGCCGATGGGAGCGGTGACCGCCTCTTCTGCTTTCAGGTCGCTTCTGGGTTTACTGGAGCCGTCAGTAAACCCAGAAGCGATCCGATCCAGCTGATGGCTAGGCAGGAAGTTGAGTGAGGGCAAGATGGCCCCCACTGGGGCCCACTCAGCTCAATACCCTTGGAGGACCGGTGCGACCTAGCACATCACATCCAGTTCTCAGGCAATAATCTTTTTTTTTTTTTTACAAAGTCAAAGTGTCCAATTTTTTTTTTTTTACTTTTAAGGGTAAATGAGAGATTCGGGGTCTTTTTGACCCAAGATCTCTCATTAAATAGGACCTGTCATGCTCAATTCTATTACAAGGGATGTTTACATTCTTTGCAATAAAAATACAAGTGATCAAAAAAAATAAAGGGATAGTGTAAAAATAAAATATAAAAAAAAACAAGAATTTTTTTTTTTTTAAAGCGCCCCATCCCTTTGCGCTCGGGTGCAGAAGTGAACGCATACACAAGTCGCGCCCGCAAATGTAAACGGTGTTCACACCACACATGAGGTATTGCCGCAGTCGTTAGCGTGAGAGCAACAATTCTAGCGCTAGACCTCCTCTGTAACTCTAAACGGGTAACCTGTTAAAAATTTTAAAGTGTTGCCTATGAAGATTTTTAAGTACCGTAGTTTGTTGCCACCCCCCGAGCGTGCACAATTTTAAAGCATGACATGTTGGGTATCTATTTACTCTGGCGTAACATCATCTTTCACATTATATTAAAAAAAAATATTTAAAAAATTGGGGTAACTATTGTTTTGTTTTGTTTTTCTATTCATTAAAGTGTACTTTCCCCCAAAATATTGCGTTTGAAAGACCGTTGCGCAAATACAGTGTTACATAAAATATTGCAACGATCGCCATTTTATTCCCTAGAGTCTCTGCTAAAACAAAAAAATATATATATGTAGCGGTACCCCCTTAGGGGCTGCTAAGAAATGTGGCCCGGCATTCACTTCCCAGACACTCCAAGAGTGTTTTATTGGGGGAATTCAACTTGGATGGGGTATGGGAAATATAGGATGCCCATTAGAATTATAGCAAAGTTGCTAAGGACAACTATGTACACTCCTTCAAACTCCTCCTGCACACCTCTTGCTTGCAGACTGTTGCTCTCTCTCTCTCTGCAGGCAGGGATGGTGGGTCCCTATAATGTAGCAGAAAATATGAAAGTCCTGTTAGTGGTAGCTGTCCTTTTGGTGGACTACTGCTCCCAGTCAGTCCTCTTTAGGCCCTGCCAGCCCTCCTGGCTGCAGCTGCCTGACTTCACTGCCCTTGACATTGTAATCCTCTCTACTGGCTCCACACCCAGCTCTGACTGTTTCCTCTCAGTCCTCTCTGGCAATCCTCTCCAGTCCTTCCGACTGCCCATGTCACTCACCAGCCCTCCTGGCTGCGCCCGGTGGCTCCCTCCTGAAGACTTGCCCAGCAGTACTAGCTCCTGCTGTCCTCTGACTCCCTCCTGTCCAGATCCTTCATGCTTTCTTGAAGGGCTCCATCCTGCACCCAAGTCCCAGGGCCATGGTCACCCCCCCCAGACTGGGGAGCTCCCTCAAAGGCCCCGACAGCCTAGTACTCCATCCTCAGTTCTTCCAACCGACAACTCTTCCCCAGCTGGGCTGACCCTGGGTATTTCCAGGAGACCTGCCCCCTGCCAATCCTAGTTGGGGATTGGTCAGGGCTCCCTGAGACACCCCAGACAATTCCACCTCTCTTCCCCTCTTCTTCTAGAATCCTCCAGAAGAAAGAAGAAGGTGACAGTGGAGTGATGCTGTCTGTGAGTCACAGCTACTGCTCTGAGCTAACCCAAACCCACACAGATCAAAACAAACAGGCCTAGCATCCAGCTAGGCCTGTCTAAATTTACCTGTACTACAAAAATCCTCACTTTTAGCACATACCTAGGTAGAGGGTGCTACATATATAATGTTTGGGGGTTCCACGTATTTTTCTAGCAAAAAATACTAATTTAAACTTGTTAACAAAAAGTTCCAGAAAGGGCCTGGTCAGCCACTGAATAAAATTGTATTAACTATAATCCTCGGTTCTGGATTTATGTATAAACATAGACCGTTCTTGTGAAGTCTCTAATGCCGTATACGCACGACCGGACTTTTCGACCAAACATGTCTGCCGGAACGAATCCGTCGAACAATCAGACCGTGTGTGGGCTTCATCGGACCCTTTCAGTCGTAAATCAGACGGACTTTAGATTTAAAACATGTTTCAAATCTTTCCGACGGATTCGAGTCCGGTCGAAAAATCCGTTCGTCTGTATGCTAGTCCGACGGATGAAAACCGGAGCGGCAGCTATTGGCTACTGGCTATCAACTTCCTTATTTTAGTCCGGTCGTACGTCATCACGTTCGAATACCTCGGACTTTGGTGTGATCGTGTGTAGACAAGTCCGATTCAGCGGAAGTCCGTCAAAAGTCCGTCGAAATGTCCGACGGGATTCAGTCCGTCGAAAGTCCGGTCGCGTGTACACGGCATTAAGCTTCATTCTCACAAAGGCGGATCCGCTGCCTCGGAGTCCGCCACTGTCCGCCAGCTCAGCGGGAGATCTCTCCGTTGATCTCTGCTGAGCCGGCGGATGACAGGTCCTTCTCTGCTCACTGAGCGGGGAGGGGCTTGTCGAGCGCCGCTGGTTACTATGGAGAGATCAGACAAAAACGGACAGCTTTCATCAGATCTCACCCGATCCGATCCGGCCAGGTACAGATGCGAAAGTAGGGGCATCCGTCTGATTATAGCGGATCGGACCGGGTCGGATGTCAGCGCACATGTCACCGCTGACATCCTTTTGCTCCATAGACTAGCATGGAGCGCCCGTTCAGGTCCGCCGACAAAACTGACAGGCGGACCTGAACGGTCCGACAGTATGAAAGGGGCCTAAATCACGAATCCTGAAGAAATTTTTTTTATGCTATGACTTGTGTTTTTTTTCTTGCTATGTTTTATAAGCCGTTTCAGAGAATGACACGGTGAGCTGCCACAATTAAGATTTCTCAAAATATTCCACGTAATGTGTTAGATTCCACCTGCCCCCCCCCCCCCCCCCCTTTACCGCCGCAACCACGGCATGTCCTTTATGAATATTGCTATTCAAAATGAATTTCTTTGTTTTAGGAGTCTGGCTCTTTGCCCGCTGGGGTGAAAAGCTGGATTTATTAACGCGGGAGAGAGAGAAAAAAAAAGGCTCTAAACCTTCTAATTCTTTTAAAAACAAAAAGCATATTGTGTCTAATCCCAGACAAGATAAAAAATGTCACTTGCCTTTTGAGTGTAAATCCATCGTCCTTCTCCGAATTATTGTCTTAGGAGGAAAATGTCAGACTTAAGGCTGCGCTCTGCTTTCTGGAGATAAAAGGTAGAGAGGTCTCCTTGTGGAAATGGGGGGGCACTGACCCTTGGCATGGCAAATAATGAAGAGGCTGCGACTGCTTTCATGGAGAGAGACGCAGGCTGTTTAATCACACCTTACCGTCGCCAATCAAAGCAAAAATTGAATGCCAAGTGTACTGTCTGTAAAGCCTGAGACATGACACATTCTAATGACTTCATGAACAGTAATCACCTTATTGCTTTGTGACTCTATAAACTTCCACATTTATTATAGTAAGTATCTACTGCTGGGAATGGGAGGATTAAAGCTAAACACATGTATTTTTTCATTTCTAATGAAAAAAAAAGAGGGTATTGTCTCTTAACTGTGTAGGTGGGACCTCAACGCAAAGTTCCTGGTCAGGGAGAGATCACGCACAGTCCTTGATGGCATTTAAAATGATTCTAAAGGTGTTTTTTTTTTTTTTTTTTTTTTTAAATAACAAACATGTTATACTTACCTTTTCTGTGCAATGATTTTGCACAGATCAGCCCCAATCCTCCTCTTCTCAGGTCCCCCCCGCTGGCACTTCTGGCTCCTCCTTCCTGCGAAGTGCCCCCCATAGAAAGCCGTTTGCTATGGGGGTACTGCATGCTTGCTCCCGAGTTGGCTGTGTGTGTCCATTGACTCACATCTCCGCCCCGCCCCTGCTCCCTTCTCCCTGGCTGTGATTGACAGCAGCAGGAACCAATGGCTCCCACTGCAGCCTCTCAGTCCAATGAGGAGAGAGAGAACTGGGAGAGCCGCTGCTCTTGTGCATATCACTGGATCCAGATCAGGCTCAGGTATGAATGGGGGGGGGGGGCTGTTTGCCTAAGGTTTTTAACCTTAACCCCTTCGTACAGCAGTAACCCATATGTGTGGCAGCAAAACGCTGGGCTTTAACAGGCAAACACTGCCCATATGCATCGGTGGGCGGGCAGTGTTTATATGCTGGGGGTGCACTCCCTGTGACCACAAAGATCGAGGTGGCGAAAATGTCTCTCGGTCCTGAGAAAAAAATTGGTAGCCGCCGGCGGGATCGGCATCCGATCATGTAACCACTGTGACAGCCAATCAAAGTAGTCACATGATCGCCGATCCTTCCCGGGGATGCCAGGGTGGGCGGGAAGGTTTTAATGCATAGACTGCATAAAGGTAAAAAAAAACCTTATAGCTTCAGAACCACTTTAAATATCTGGTATGTTGTATAGAATAGTGGTAAAAAAGTAATGACAGTTCTTGTAGACACTGAAATGAGCAATTCAACAGTTTGTGTTTACAATGTGTCACTAGACTTGGGCCTCTATTACCACCAGAGGATGGCTTCTGTGGGAGTCTTGGTTTGCGGTCCACCAGGATGGAAGTGAAGTGCTGCTGGTGTAGAGCTCAATGTTACTATTCCAGGTACCAGGAGGTTTCCTCACTGCAGACGTTGTCCCTGTATGGACCCTACCAGGGTTGCCACCTCATCCCTTTAACCACTTCCCGCCCGCCCTATGGCGGATTGACGTCCAGGAAGTGGTTCTGTTATCCTGACTGGACGTCATATGACGTCCAGCAGGATAACATGCCGCAGCGCGCCCCCAGGGGCGCGCATCGCGGCGATCGGTGGAGCGGTGTGTCAGCCTGACACACCGCTCCACCGATCTTGGTAAAGAGCCTCCGGCGGAGTCTCTTTACCACGTGATCAGCCGTGTCCAATCACGGCAGATCACGCTGTCAATAGGAAGAGCCGTTGATCGGCTCTTCCTCACTTGCGTCTGACAGACGCGAGTAGAGGAGAGCCGATCGGCGGCTCTCCTGGCAGGGGGGGTCTGCGCTGATTGTTTATCAGTGCAGCCCCCCTGCAGATCACCACACTGGACCACCAGGGATCGCCACTAGGACCACCAGGTAAGGGACAACATGTGGATGGCCAGGTATGTACCCCATGGACATCCACATGTGCCCAGTGTGCCAAATCTGTGCCAATCAGTACCCACAAATGGGCACTGATTGCCACCATTATGTTGCAGTGATGCCCAGCAATGCCACCCTTAGGGGCATCACTGCAAACAAGCAGTGCCATCAGTGCCACCCATCAGTGTCCATTCATGCCACCTGTCAGTGCCCATCCGTGCCCATCTATCAGTGCCCATCTGTGCCCATCTGTGCCAACTATCAGTGCCACCCATAAGTAACCATCAATGCCACCTATGAGTGCCCATCAATGCCACCTATGAGTGCCCATCAGTGCCACCTATGAGTGCCCATCAGTGCCGCATACCAGTGCCACCTATCAGTGCCCATCAGTGCCACCTATCAGTGCCCATCAGTGCCGCCTATCAGTGCCCATCATCAGTGCCTGTCAGTGCCACCTCATCAGTGCCACCTCATTGGTGCCACCTCATCGGTGCCCATCAGTGCCGACGTATCAGTGCCCATCATTGAAGAAGAAAACATACTTATTTACAAAAAGTTTTAACAGAAACAAAGAAAAACTTGTTTTTTTTTCAAAATTTTTGGTCTTTTTTTTATTTGTTGCGCAAAAAATAAAAACCGCAGAGGTGATCAAATACCACCAAAAGAAAGCTCTATTTGTGGGAACAAAATGATAAAAAATTTGTTTGGGTACAGTGTAGCATGACCGCGCAATTGTCATTCAAATTGCGACAGCGCTGAAAGCTGAAAATTGGCCTGGGCGGGAAGGTGTCTAAGTGCCCTGTATTGAAGTGGTTAAACCCGAACACATATGAATTACACAGGTTCTGAGGCAAGTGAGGCAATTAATATGTGTTCGGTTTTAAAGGGATGAGGTGGCAACCCTATCTGTATGGGGGGGGCGCCACGTCCCCGGGCTGTTCTCTATAGGGAGGGGGCGCCACGTCCCCGGGCTGTTCTCTACAGGGAGGGGGCGCCACGTCCCCGGGCTGTTCTCTACAGGGAGGGGGCGCCACGTCCCCGGGCTGTTCTCTACAGGGAGGGGGCGCTACGTCCCTGGGCTGTTCTCTGCAGGGAGGGGGCGCCATGTCCACGGGCTGTTCTCTGCAGGGAGGGGGCGCCACATCCCCGGGCTGTTCTCTGGAGGGAGGGGGCGCCACGTCCCCGGGATGTTCTCTGCAGGGAGAGGGCACCACGTCCCTGGGCTGTTCTCTACAGGGAGGGGGCGCCACGTCCCCGGGCTGTTCTCTATAGGGAGGGGGAGCCACGTCCCCGGGCTGTTCTCTATAGGGAGGGGGCGCCACGTCCCCGGGCTGTTCTCTGCAGGGAGGGGGCGCCACGTCCCCGGGCTGTTCTCTGCAGGGAGGGGGCGCAACGTCCCCGGGCTGTTCTCTGCAGGGAGGGGGCGCAACGTCCCCGGGCTGTTCTCTGCAGGGAGGGGGCGCCACGTCCCCGGGCTGTTCTCTGCAGGGAGGGGGCGCCACGTCCCCGGGCTGTTCTCTGTAGGGAGGGGGCGCCACGTCCCCGGGCTGTTCTGTACATAGCGTTGCCACCTCATCCCTTTAAACCCAAACACATAACTACCTACATCCCAAGAATCTTCAGGAGGGGAGGAGGGGTTTTCTCAGCTAAGCACACCCTCCTATAACAGAGATAGCACCGACCCCCCCACCCATAACTGGCCTTCACAGCAAGGAGCACATGGAAGGGCAAACACATGAAAGACAAAACCAGAGAAAATTCCCAGCACAACTCGCCATCAAGTCTGCTTACCAACCGAGGTAGCCCAGTTGTCCTTAAAGGTCAGCGCCCATCAAATGCAGCCCCACCAGCGCCCATCAATGCAGCCCCACCAGCGCCCATCAATGCAGCCCCACCAGCGCCCATCAATGCAGCCCCACCAGCGCCCATCAAATGCAGCCCCACCAGCGCCCATCAAATGCAGCCCCACCAGCGCCCATCAAATGCAGCCCCACCAGCGCCCATCAAATGCAGCCCCACCAGCGCCCATCAAATGCAGCCCCACCAGCACCCATCAAATGCAGCCCCACCAGCGCCCATCAATGCAGCCCCACCAGCGCCCATCAATGCAGCCCCACCAGCGCCCATCAATGCAGCCCCACCAGCGCCCATCAATGCAGCCCCACCAGCGCCCATCAAATGCAGCCCCACCAGCGCCCATCAAATATAGCCCCACCAGCGCCCATCAAATATAGCCCCACCAGCGCCCATCAAATGCAGCCTCACCAGCGCCCATCAAATGCAGCCTCACCAGCGCCCATCAAATGCAGCCTCACCAGCGCCCATCAAATGCAGCCTCACCAGCGCCCATCAATGAATGTTTGCTTGCTTCCATTCATTCGGTAGTCGGGACACAGACACAGTCCTCCGCCGCCACTGCGTCTCTGACACTATGTGCGAATGGAGCGGCGGCTTTCTACTGACGCTGAGACTTAGATACTTGCTGCAGAAATAAGAGGGTAATAACACCAGTGGCCAGGCGCCCTAGGCAGCAGGGCGCCCTAGGAGGCTGCCTAGTTTGCCTAATGGTAGCGCCGGTCCTGGTTACAATCCTATAGTGTTTGCTAAAAAAATTTTTTTTGCTGTGTGCCGCTAAAGTGTTCGGGTTTGGCTTGAGGAAAAAGTGGCAACCCTAACTGGAGCTAAATTTGAAATTTCTGCACTTGTTAATGGTATGGGGACACCATGAAGTGTAAGTTTGTTCATTCACCTTGCGGTCTATGCATGGTAGAAAAAAGTTAACTCCTCCAACAAAAACCAGCCATGAAGAGTTACATGCTGGGTAATTACAGCAGGACATGACTCATTGTGTGATTGGATGAGATGGTGAATCAACAATATCATGTCTCTCTACTGGGAACTAACTCCAGCTCCCCCTCCCTGGCACTTACAGGCACGCCTGATCCTGTTCTGTACGTTAGTAGTCAAAGGTCAATAACTCCGTGGGTGAAGATCTCTTCTCCAGTAAAGTGCAAATAAAATTTAGTACCGGAACAGTCAATATCTTCTGCCTTGCCTAGCCGTCCAGGTTAGACTCTCCATCTGATGTAGAATCTGATGTGTCCCTCGAGCCACCCTTTGGAGGACAAGGACTGTTTCGTGGCTCTAATCTCAAATCAGGAAAAATATTTTATCAGATCTGTGTTCAGTAAAAGGTCAACACAATTCATGGATCTAAAGGTCCCCCTTCATTTTGTTTATGATCCTAAACTGAGAGGTCTGTGTGCACAAGGTTTATCTCCTGTGTTTGGTCACAGCATGGATGAGTTCTTCTGAACCAGGATAAAAGGACAACGTGCATGGGGTCACTTTACTTGTTCTGCCGCTGCAAAAAGATGTGTTATTATACATCCCATTCCCAGAAGAGACAGGCGGCGGAAGGATGAATCTGGCGAAGGACAGACACCTTCTTCACCTTAACACAGGGCTTGAACAATTTTATCATCATCAATTGTTCAAGCCCTGGAGAAGTGTAAGGCTTTTTTTTTTTACTGAAATGTGTGTTGGCAGGTGCAGTCTGTACTCCTCACTGCAGGTGGCGCTCAGACAAAACGGCAGTGCGGGAGGAGAAGAAATGTGTGAGGAACTTGGTTCCTCTATGACTTCACAAGGTAATGGCTGTCTAATTGGACGCTGCTGCCACATGTGACTCCAACAGCCATCTTGGGTCAGGCAGAATCTTTAAGACTCCGGCTCGTAGATTTGGCGTGCTTTATGTGAGTGGCTAGTGTAGGGACAGGATCCTCGTCTGGCAGGGACAGTCCTTAGAGCAGTGGTTCTCAACTCCTGTCCTCAGGACCCACCAAAACGCCAGGTTTGCAAGATAACGGAAATACATCACAGGTGATATAATTTGCTGCTTAGTGATTGCAGTATTCTAGTCTGCATTTCCCCAAGGTAATACTTAAAACCTGGCCTGTCAGTGGTTCCTGAGCACAGGAGTTGGGGACCACTGACTAATGCCGCGTACACACGAGCAGACTTTTCGACCGGACTGGTCCAAAGGTCTATCCGACGGACTTTCGGCGAACTGTCCGAACAAACGGACTTGTCTACGCACAATCACACCAAAGTCCGACGGATTTGTACGTGATGACGTACGACCGGACTAAAATAAGGAAGTTGGTAGCCAATAGCTGCCCTAGTGTCGGTTTTTGTCCGTCAGACTAGCATACAGACGAGCGGACATTTTGACCAGACTCGAGTCCGTCGGAAAGATTTGAAACATGTTCCAAATCTAAAGTCCGTCAGATTTTCAACCGAAAAAGTCCACTGCAGGTCCGATGAAGCCCACACACGGTCGAATTGTCCGCCAGACTCGCTCCGTCGGACCAGCCCAGTCAAAGTCAGCTCATGTGTTTGCGGCATTAGAGTTAGGGAAAGGGTCCAGAGAAGTAGGGAAAGTGCAGCGACTACATCAAACTCCCTTCTGGAAGCCTCCACTTTGGGTGTAGACTACCCGAGTCGCCTTCCACTCCTCATTGCAGATGCTATCGGCATCTTCAAGTCTTCGGGCCGATGTTACAGTTAGTAAAAGGCTCCGGATGGGTGTGCCTTCCCATCAGGCCTGAATAAGTTGCATTGAATCCTTCTACAATATAACTTTATTGCCTAACTTATACTGTGTGTTTATTGCACCCCGCTGCACCGTGCTCACATGTGTTGGCTGTATTTGATGCTCTTAAACATTAAACATTTCAAAAAGACCTTTAAGTGAAATTCAGTTTTGTACTAGGTGCTCCTTTGTACATGTCAAGGAATTCCCAAGAAATGTTAGGGTCGGTGATGCATAATTTGAGAAGCTTGTGGAGGCAGGATATGTATGTTAGCTGCTTTCAAGAAAGTGACTTCACTAGGCTCTAAAGTATAGGTAGAGAGACTTCATGGGAAATGTACAGTGCCTTGAAAAAGTATTCATACCCCTTTGAAATTGTCCACATTTTGTTATGTTACAACCAAAAATGTAAATGTATTTTATTGGGATTTTATGTGAAAGATCAAGACAAAATGGCACATAATTGTAAAGTGGAAGAGAAATGATAAATGGTTTTCCAATTTTTTTACAAATAAATATGTGAAAAGTGTGGAGTGCATTTGTATTTAGCCCCCTTTACTCGGATACCCCTAACTAAAATCTAGTGGACCCAATTGCCTTCAGAAGTCACCTAATTAGTAAATAGAGTCCACCCGTGTGTAATTTTATCTCATTATAAATACAGCTGTTCTGTGAAGCCCTCAGAGGTTTGTTTGAGAACCTTAATGAACAAGCGGCATCATGAAGACCAAGGAACACACCAGACAGGTCAGGGATAACGTTGTGGAAAAGTTTAAAGCAGGGTTAGGTTATAAAAAAAAATATCCTAAACTTTGAACATCTCACAGAGCACTGATCAATCCATCATCCGAAAATGGAAAGAGTATGGCACAACTGCAAACCTACCAAGACATGGCCGTCCACCTAAACTGACAGGCCGGGCAAGGAGAGCATTCATCAGAGAAGCAGCCAAAGAGGTCCATGGTAACTCTGGAGGAGCTGCAGAGATCCACAGCTCAGGTGGGAGAATCTGTCCACAGGACAACTATTAGTCGTGTTCTCCACAAATCTGACCTTTATGGAAGAGTGGCAAGAAGAAAGCCAGTGTTGAAAGAAAGCCATAAGAAGTGCCGTTTGCTCGTCGGGGCAGTCGAGCTCAGATGAGGATGTAAGTATGTGGTAATGTCTGTTTACTGGGGAAAGGGGGAGACATGAGTTACTTAAGGATGCATTATACCAAAAGGCTGGATGGGCGCTTAATAGCGCAAGAGAATAGTGGGTTTATCCACGACAGACTATAACATAATTTTTTATTAGACATGTGCAGTTTGTTTCATTCTGAATCGATAATTTGGATGAATTTTTCATTATGTATCCAAATATACAAATTACAATAGTAACAATTTTAAACGAATCCAAAATAACGAAACAAACATTTCGGCTAAGATTTGAATTCATATAGTTTTCTAATCTAATTTGAATAGTTTTCAAATCAAATTAGATTTCAGAAGAGAATAAAATAGAATAGAAAATAAAGGAATAGGATGGAAAAGAATAGAATAGAATACAATAGAATAGAATAGAAAATAATAGAATAGAAAATAATAGAATAGAAAAAAACAATAGAATAGAATAAAATAGAAAGAGCATAACCATCTTCCGGAATTCAAATAGAATAAACTGGAATTTGAATAGAATAGAAAATTAAATAATAGAAAAGAATACAATAGAAAAAAAAACAATAGAATAGAAAGAATATAACAATATAATCCATCTTCTAAAATTAGATTTTTGAATAGAATACATTTAAATTTGACTAGAATAGAAAATAAAAGAACAGAATAGAAAAGAATGGAATAGAATATAACCGTCTTTCAAAATTCGAATTTTGAATAGAATAAATTTGAATTCAAATAGTTTATAATAGAATAGAAAAGAATAGAATAAAATAGAATAGAAAAATAATAGAAAAGAATGGAATAGGAAGAATATAACCCTCTTCCAAAATTCAATTTTAAAAAGAAATAATTTGCTTTTGAATGGAATTTGAATCTATTTGAATTTTCTAAATTCGGTCGAATTGAGTTCAATTCGACTGAGTTCAGAAAATTCGAATCGCTTCGAACTCAAATAAACGAAACGAGTTTTGAAAACAAATTTAACAAAACTAATTTACGTAAATAACGATTTAGAAGGAAACGAAACAATTTTTTTAATTCTGCATGTCTATTTTTTTTACAAATATAACTGCTATCTTATTGCTCTTTTGATTTCAATATGAACATTACGCAGACTTAGAGATGGAACAAACTTTTACTTTATAATATCCAGAGGGTGGTGGAGTCCATTTGGGATTCCTAAAAGCAAGCTCCACCCCCTTCTGATGCTAGAGCACCGAAGGAAACCTTGTCATTATGATGAGGGCTTGACGTTACTTAGTACCATTGTTGTGCATGCACTAGTCACTTTATAATACTTACTTTTATATCATATCGAGTCACGTTGCTTTGCACAGGAATAGCGCACCATTTATATTATATATGACGTTATGCCAGTATTTTTTTTTTTTTTTTCCTGCAAAAACCCTTTTAGTCTGAAGTAGGAAATTTCTCAGTAGTGATCACCCAACAATACAAAGATCGCACCATTTTGACCTCGTGCATCAAATAAAATAATGGAATAATACGCAGAGCAAAACCATTGTAATTTTCACAGAAAAACAGAATTATTCTCTTAAAAGCCTGACGGGAGAACTATCCCATCGGGTCTCTATCACTTATGTTGACAGTGGCATCTGGTGTGACGCACCGAGCAAACGTCTTGCATATTTAAAAAGCCATTTTCAGCTTGTTTACCTTACAATTCAGAAGAATGGAGTCATTTCAGTGAAAGCATACCTTGCTTTGTGCAAAGAAGGAACGCAAACAAATTACCCCGCTGTGAGGAGGAAATACCCCTGTAATTAGGAGCGTTCTTTGTAGAAGTGTGTTTACAGAAGGAGGCGGGACCTAAGACTTTGGTGGCTTGTTACATATGACAGAGAAATAATTTATCATAAGTGATCCACTGGCTGTGCAATGTTTAAGTAACAGAACCACCATGGAGCCTCATTTAACCACTTAAGGAATCGGAAGGATTTGCCCCCTTAATGACCAGGCCATTTTTTACAGCACTACATCGCTTTAACTGTCAATTTGCACGGTTGTGCGATGTTGTACCCAAACAATATTAAAGTCCTTTTTTTCCCTACAAATAGAGTGTTTTCATTTGGTGGTTTGCACTATAAACAAAAAAAGAGCGACGATTTTGAAACAGCAAAAAAGTTAAAAATATTTTTTTTTTCTAAGTATCCCCACATTTAAAAAAAAAAATGTCTTCATTAGTTTAGGCCAATATGTATTCTTCTACATGAAAAAAGTGGCTGATATGTCCTCATTAGATAAGGCACCTCATCCCAAAGGTAATTAGAGTAAACAAGTAGAAGGGATGGGGATTATTACGGTGCCAAAACGACTCGTTAAAAATTAGTATTAAAATGACAATTTTTATTACAAAATATATCAAGACAAACAAAAATTCATAGGGAACAACAATCCAAAAAGGGGGCACATAAAATTTACTAATGGCCAGGATGGTATAGGCCTGTTATAGTGATGGATCCCATCTTCCCTACATGTTTCGCCAAGACATTGGCTTCTTCAGGGGAATAGGACGTAATCAATATAGCAAATGATGCTCTATAAGAAAAATACAACAGTAAATACATATAAATGTCAAGGATAAAAAATAAACATGGTGGAAGATGAGATGACAGGGCACTCAAGATAACATTCCCCCACCCACCAACTAGTGGGAATCAAACACCCCGTAACTCCAATTAAAAGGGGTTACAAAAAGACATACATTTGTTTGCAAGAAGGCTTATGTTTAAGGTCATTTACGACAAACCCTCTACAATGGAAAACTGATTTTCCACCTCCTGAATTTTCTCAGATAGAACTTCAGGCCATGGATGACCTGATGTTGCTGCGGGAGGAGGGACATACTGGTGACGAGGAATCACCGGTCTTCACTTTGCACAGTGTCGCTGTCCCCAGTGTGTCCCCCCCCCCCCGCGCTTCGTTCAAACCAAAATCTCGTGCATTTCCTATGCTTCATGCAAATCTAAACATTTGGGCATTTCCGAGATAAAGAATATGGATCTGGATGACCAACATCTACATAATCTATCCTTTAGACATCGCAGGGCTCTTGGGTACCTCCAATGTCATCCGGGACCGGCTGACAAGGGGGGCAATGTCGTTGTCATGGATGTCGGGGCATACGAACGTATGTGCCTCGACATCCTTGACAACAGACAATGGTATCGACCAATCTCTAAGACGTTGGTTGAGAATTTCACTCGTGAATATTATGGCCTAATCTTTAAGGCCTATCAGCAGGGTATAATTGATTTAAATACATGGAGCTACCTCAATGTTAAGGATCCGAAGACACCTACATTCTATTCTCTACCTAAAGTGCACAAATCACTGGAGCATCCTCCCGGACAGCCTATTGTATCAGGCTGCCAGGGTCTAACCGAAAACGCAAGTGCCCTAGTGGACAAATACCTATACCCACATGTAACATCTTTATTTTCGTATGTTAAAGATACCATAGATTTGCTCTGCATTATTGATGGTAAACAGATCCCTCCCAATACCTGGTTAGTAGCCCTAGATGTGGAGAGTTTTTACGATTCCATACCACACAAAAAGGGAATCTAGGTTATTCATGCCCTCTTAAAAGAACGTGGACCTGCGTTTAATTCTTATAGCCAGTTTGTCCTTCAGCTATTGGAGTTCATCCTAACACGCAATATATTTTTGTTTGGTTCCTCCAACTTCCTCCAGGTGCAGGGGGTGGCTATGGGGAACAATTGTGTCCCCTCCTATGCCAACATTTACCTGGGGGTGGGGGGGGTGGGAGAGGGAACTTTTTGCCAATGATCATTTATCGGATCCTCTTCAGCATGTCATCGCCTGGCACAAGTGTATTGATGATATTTTAATTTTCTGGTCAGGCACGCAGGATGAACTCTCACGGTTGATGGACCTACTGGCTATTAATACTTACATGAGCATAGAATCAATGGAGCTTAATGCCACTCAGGGCGAAGTGGTGAAGTGTTGGAGGCAAGGGTAGAGCCTCTGCAAGGCCGGGACGTCCCCTCTTTATCCACCGAAGCAGACCCGAAAATAGGTTCCAAAAAACGAAGTGGTTTCTCAATTTCCCAGGGTATGTGGAAAAAAGAAGAAATGCTCCCACATAGTGTAACTTCTGGGTATTTTATTCACAAAAAAACACAAATACATATAAAAAGTGATCACAAAATTAAGTAAAAAGCAGTGCATAGGGTCTGTAAAAAGCCGCCCTACGCGTTTTGGTCCAATGACCTTTAACAGGGGCATATTGTGATCACTTTTTATATGTATTTGTGTTTTTTTATGAATAAAATACCCAGAAGTTGCACTATGTGGGAGCATTTCTTCTTTTTTCCACATACCCTGGGAAATTGAGAAACCACTTCGTTTTTGGAACCTATTTTCGGCTCTGCTTCGGTGGATAAAGAGGGGACGTCCCGGCCTTGCAGAGGCTCTACCCTTGCCTCCAACACTTCACCACTTCGCCCTGAGTGGCATTAAGCTCCATTGATTCTATGCTCATGGCAGTAGAATCCAACTTTTCTGGTAAGCGTATTCCATCTATTCGCTTAAGTTGATGATATACAAGCTGAAGGTTGGGAAGCAGACAGGATTGATACACGGATCTTTCATTTTCACTGCGGATTTTTGTTCCTTTGGATTTCATATTTGTTCTTTTTTGGGACTTTACGTTTATATGCACTTTGAACTTGAAATTTACTATTGATATACGTGTGTTTTTAGCGCTACAATTTATTTTATATTTGTTTCCTTTTTTGTCACATAGGTTTGTAGCAGCTGGTTTTGTTTCTTTTGGGTAGCGCATTAATCATCCCCTTTCACTGCTATTAATACTTACAACTTGAAATTTACCATGGAATGTAGTCAGGAGAAGATCAACTTCCTTGATCTACAAATCCATGTTGATACTGATGGAGCCCTTCATTCTTCACTCTACCGTAAGCCTTCTGCAGGCAATACGATTTTGCATGTCAGCAGTGCACATCCACAACCCTTATTGGACTGTATTCCTTATAGTCAATTTCTACGACTCAGAAGAAATTGTACTTTAGATGCAGACTTTCATCTTGCAGCAAATCTTTCTCTTAGACTACATTTAAAGAGGATATAGTCGATCCCTCCTAAAGAAAGCATCTAACAAAGTAGTTAAATTGAATAGAAAGGATCTTATTCATTCCAAAAGACCTCCTAAATCTAATTAATCGATCCTCATCATTACTCAATTTTCCAAGCAGCACACCTAGATGGGAGCTGGTTTAACCAAATTCTGGCGTCTACTTATCGCAGATAATACGGTCAATAAATACATCAAACTCTTTCCCGAGATCCCATATTGACGGGCTCCTTCTATTAAAGATCGCCTGGTAACTAGTCATTTTATGCCCAGGAATTTGGATAAATCTATACCGGTAGGTACATTTCCCTGCGGGAGGTGTGATATCTGTTCCTTTTATCTCCAATTCTAGAGATGTTGTTCTTCCTAATGGTCGTATTCATACAGTTAAGTATAGGATCACGTGCAAAACCGTAGGAGTTGTTTATCTGGCTACTTGCCAGTGCGGATGTTTTTACATCGGTAAGACGAAACGTCCATTCTTCAAGCGAATTAAGGATCACATCATGCCTTTATTTAAACTGTTAACTACCACTGCTCTTAATAGACATATTGGATGTCAACATGATTTTGTCTCTAGCCTTGTCCACTTTGCCCGCACTTAAGCATGTACCTTTACATGCTCGTGGCGGTGGAATCGATGTGACCCTTTTGCAGTTAGAAACCAAGCAGATACACAGTTTAGATGCTATTAAATATCCGGGTTTAAATGAATATATTAGTTTCAAATCCTTCCTATAGTCATGGTTAGCTTATATATAATTTTTTTTTTTTTTTTTGAGGATTTATTTTTAACCCATTATCTCGCTGTGTGTCCATTTGGTTTCTATCGGGTCTCTGTTGTTGAGCCCCTGGTCTGGATTCTATTCTATCCCTCCCCCCTTTGCTCCTGAATTGACCAGTTACTGCCCCTTTAGATCCTTTCTCATCCCAAGGATCTACATAAAATATTCCCAGGTTATATATTCTTTACAATATTGTTTCTTTTTGTACTTTTTTGTATTTAATTTTCATTTCATATTTATTGTTATGCCATTTTTGTCATTCTAATCTAAAATGTATTCTTGACATTTTTTTTTTTTTTGTGTGTTTGTTAATCTACTCCCTTTTTTTAGTCAATTATTGTTTCAATCATGTTATGTGAATTTGTAGATTTGTAAAAACATGGTGCGCGAGCTAGTTGGACGATCGGACACTGGGGAGGATGGACCCTGTCTGCATTTGGGCCTTGCATGACTTTGTTCCATTCCATCATCCCCCCTTCATCCATTCCGTTTTTTTCGTTCCTTCTCCCCGTCTCTCCTCCTTTACTCCATGCCCCTGCTGGCTCGGGAACGCTCTGGGGGTTGCCCCTAGGGATGGTGATCTGATCACTGCCCGTGGCTGTATAGACACCCAAGGGTCGACTGCCTTTTAAGAGTGGGCCCGCCTTTTGGCCACTCCTTGCGCTCTATCCCTATCCCGCTTCAGGTGCCTCCCACTACATCTTCCCACACTGGGACAGACCGTCTCCTCCTCTACCAGCTCACTGGGGAGCGCCCCTGTTGTCCCGCCCACGTCTATCTGCGCTGCACGGCCTTGGTCGTGTGATGCGATTGACGTCACGCCGGGGTTTCTGGGTAGTGTAGACCGCTCCCAGTCGGTGATGTCACACGCCGCCCGAGTGGGGGGCTATAAAGGCGGACATTACCAGCCTTTTTTGGCTGATTCCAAGGGGCGCTGTACACAACGGATCTCTCAATATAAGGTACTGCTAAGGACTGGGGGCTTTTTTCCCCACAGATCCTTACCTTTTAGCCGTTCAAGCTATTTTTATAATTTTCCTTATTATTGCCTCTCAGGGCTTTCTCTAGGCTTTGATAATTTGAGATTTCCTTGGCATCTAGTGCAGGACCATTTTATATGCATTACCCCCTGCATATTTGCATTACACCTTGAAGCCCGGGACAGGACCTTACTTGTTTTGGGTAAGCTATGGTCATTTTTTATTTATTTATTTTTTTACCACTGTGCCTGTAGTTATGTTTTTAGTTTTCCTTTTTTGATTATTTTATTCTGTCATATCTATTTAATTTTAGTTTATCCATTTCAAGTCTTTACCCATGAGCTTCCATTGTTTGATTGGATATTCCTGGCCATTCCAGTGCCCCTTATTTAATCTTTATCTTCATCTCTCCTTGGTATGTATTGAGGCTATGTTAGCCCTTTTGTTTGGGACATATATGGGCTCCATGAGAGTTAACTGTCCCCACTAAACTATATACACATATTTCTCCTTTTTTTAGTTTTTATACGCCTCCTTTTTGGCCCTCTGCAGCCACACTACTGCGGTTTGGCTTTCTGTCTTTGGGACGCCGCCCCGTGCGGACCCTGCCACTTGGGAGGATTTGGGTAGGTGTGGGATGCTATTTGGGGTTACGGGGTGTTTGATTCCCACTAGCTGGTGAGTGGGGGAATGTTATCTCGAGTGCCCTGTTGTCTCATCTTCTGGTATCGCGCACCATGTTTATTTTATATCCTTGACATTTATATGTATTTACTGTTGTATTTTCCTTCTAGAGCATCATTTACTATATTGATTACGTCCTTTTTCCCTGAAGAAGCCAATGTCTTGGCGATGTAGGGAAGATGGGACCACTATAACAGGCCTATACCATCCTGGCCATTAGTAAATTTTATGTGCTCCCTTTTTGATTGTTGTTCTCTATGATATTTTGTTTGTCTTGATACATTTTGTAATAAAAATTGTCATTTTAATACTAATTTTGAACGAGTTGTTTTGGCACCGTAATAATCCCCATCCTTTCTACTTCTACATATTTTTGGTAAAGTGTCTACAAAATAAGCTATAGATGTATGGCATTTTTATTATTTATTTATTTTTTACTGGTAATGGCGGCGATCTGCGATTTTTAGCGGGACTGCAACATTGCGGCGGACACTTTTGACACTTTTTTGGGACCAGTGACATTTATACAGCGATCAGAGCTAAAGATAGCCACTGATTACTGTATAAATGTCACTGGCAGGGAAGAGGTTAACACTAGGGGGCGATCAAGGGGTTAAATGTGTTCCCTTGGGAGGTGTTTCTAACTGGGGGGAGGGACTGACTGGAGGAGGAGAGAGATCGCTGTTCCTGATCACTAGGGACAGCAGATCTCTCTCTACTCCCCTGCCAGAACGGGGATCTGTCTGTTTACACTGACAGATCCCTGTTCTGGCTGTCTGAGGAGCGGTCGCGGGTGGCTGGTGGACATTATTGCCGCCGGCATCACGCGCCCCCTATAGCTTCTTAAATCGGCCGGCGTACAATGACGCCGATTCACGCAGCCGTGCCTACCTGCCACAGTACAACTGTGTAAATGTGTAAAAAAAAAAAAAAAAAATCTCACATTCATGTCATACTGCTGTGTTGACTACTGCTGTATGTTAGATGCCATTTGCCAAATGTGTATATAAACGCAAAATCTACTTTTTTGTGTATCTTTGGCATCATACCTCAAAATATATATACAGAGTGTATACACACTGTATATTAGTTTTCCTAACTTGATTTTTTGTGAATTTGTTGTTCAGCTTCTTACCTGAAGATCCCACCTTTTAACAACATTTCCTAAAGCAGGCCTGTATGCATGTGCAGGCTGCAGTATATCCTCCAACCTGAAGGTGTCATTGTGCCAACACTGTAGGTTTGTAGGAGTCTAATCTAGAGGAAATGTCTATCTTGGGCTCCAGTCGGCCATCTTGGCGAGGATGGTGATCTGTTTGGATGCCAAAGTTGTGTGAGATTTGGAAAACCATCGGCATATAGGGTGTCAACATCAACTGGTGTGCCTGAAGTGAGGCAGTAGGCGGAGAAAAAGCTCTGCTGGGTGGGAAAAGCACAGTTGCAGGCTACGGAGAGAGCGGTTCTAGACAAATAGTACATTTCCATTCTTGTGTTTTCACATTGCATCATTTCCTTGGTCTGTCTTCTGCCACAGCTGCCTGGTGGAACCTAGCAGCAGTTATCCTGACCGTAACCCACTCCTTGTATCACTCAAAATTAAGTCTACCTCTTTACCAGTATTCTGCAGACAAGGAGCCAGTGTACTTCACAGCTTTTTTGGTGGCCAGACTATAATTGACTGTTGTGCCTTATGGTTCACTACTGAATTTATTAATCTCTTCATCAAAAAAAAAATGTCCCAAGCCACCCTGTCTGGTTCTTCCATAGGTCTGGTACACCCCGTAGGCTCTGCCTACAGTCTGACACCACTAAACCATATGTCAGAGCCCGGACCTGAACCTGCGAACTCTGTTGTGTCTGGCAGTGTCTCTTCTTGCTAAGTCACCTGGAATGCTGAACAGCTCCCTAGACAATTCCTTGAATGATCCTACCTTGAACCTTGTTTGTCTTGAACTTCGAGCCCTTTGCTCCTCCTATAAACTTCCTATTAAAGCCATACTGTTGCACTTCCTGTTTGTCCGATTATTGTGCTCCCTCAAGCCAATATCTCACTCTTATCATTCCTGCTGCCGTCTGTGTCTTTGCTACCATTTGTCCCTTGGCTTGTTCTTCGACTACGCTTCTGCCTGATCTCAACCTGCAGCCAATTGTTACTGACCTTTGGCTTGTTTACTGACTGATCTTCTGCTTGATCCCTACATGCTATATCTACTGGACCCCGGCTTGCTCACCTCCTGGTGGGGCGATCCTTAGGACCGTGACCTGGTACGAACGCGCAGCAAAACCCATTTCCACTTTTAGAAGCTCTGGTGAATACTGGTTAGTACTCCACACACCTCAGGTGAGCCCACGTCATCTCCGGAGTAACCTGTTTCTGTACTTATCTAGCTGGTCGGTGGGAGCCTCACTACTGCTTTAACTACTGATGTCCGAACCTGACTCCAGATCGTGACACCGTGCCACTCGATTAGCAGCAGAATGTCATCCTCTAGCGTGTATGCTCCTCCAGTTGGCCGCTTGGTTGCCTATCAGGTTTATAAGACAGAGGCTAATACTATGGAGCATCTCAGCACCCACACAACTCTTTGGCTAATCGAGCCGGTAAAAGTCACAGTGATACTTTTAGATGTGCTCCCCTCTGCTTTGTTCACAGAGTCATCCATGTTGTTTCCACTTTGAAGGAACTGCCATAAAGGAGAAAGACTTTACTCCCTTATTTCTAAGCCCCCTCCCTTTGCAATTGGGTGTGTGATTGGTACCTACAGCTTATCTGCCTTTTCACACAACAGAAGAAAGGGTATGAGGTGTGCTTCCTTCCTTCTGTATGTGATCCATGAGAGAGTCACTGTGTGAGGTAAAGGTTTTCTTGTGCCATTCATGACATCTTTAGAATGTGGCATTCACACCATATCAGCCTGGCAGGATTGAATGGGCAACAAATGCTTCACCCATCCACCACCTACTGCCATTAATGTATGCATGTGTGACAACTGATGGCCATGGACTGCCTGCCTGTGGGAAACTGGTGACCCAGTACAGTTTGAGACCCAACGTTATAACCCAAGCATGAGAGACCGTGGATGAGACATGCAGCAGGCAGAAAGGTAAAAAGGTAATTAAATCTCATCAGCTGTGTGAGCAACAGAGTGCATCAGTATCCTGCAATGTATAATCCAAGCAGAGAATCAATTTCTGAAGAAAGAAAGCGATAATTACATCCCTCAATGTTGGCAAACAGATGAAGTGTAATTATATACATTATTACGTGGTATGCTGTGGAGAAGCGTCTTCTAGAGTGCTGGAGTTAAAGTGGCAATTCAAAAAGGATTCTTCTACTCTACTTGTTTTCCCGAGCAAGAAGAAATAAGGTATATTAAAGAGGACCTGTTATACAAAATCTCCTATCAAGAAGAAAAAAATGGTCTACAGAATTCCCTGCTAGGTTAAGAAGGAATATGGCATGAGAAGGATCTGGGAATTTTAATGTATGTAGTGTTGCTTTGTCTGGCATTGCGTGCCAAGTCTACAATAGATAGAGAAGCAGCATCAGAGTCAAAGGAAGGCTTCTGTATCGGATACAGTCCCAAAAATCACCATTGTACACTAACGTAAAAAAAAATATCCAAGAGTTAAGTGATAGTTACACCACCTTATGGTTCTAGAATATTTACCATTGTGAAAAGTATCATCATGCCTCTAAGACAGCCATTCTCCAGAGGTGGTTAGGAGTTTCTTGAGCCGTGGAAAACTGATCTCCTATCTGGTGGTGCCCGCATTGTTCTGGGTTCAATGTTACTTGGCAAATCCAGCAGCATGACTGCAAAAGGTGACAATCTGGCCATTGCTGTAAATGGGGCATCCTCCCCACTGAACCCAATAAACGTAAGGGGCATTTTCCCAATGACTTCAGAAGTTGACTGAGATCTGAAAATTATTTCAAGGGATCCTCTGGGGTAAGGAGGTAAAAGCTGCTCTAAGGACAAGGACTGAGACCTGAAAATTATTTCAAGGGTTCCTCTAGGGCATGGATCTGCAATTAGTGGACCTCCAGCTGTTGCAAAACTACAAGTCCCCATCATGCCTCTGTCTCTGGGTGTCATGCTTGGGGCTGTCAGAGTCTTGCTATGCCTCATGGGATTTGTAGTTCTGCAACAGCTGGAGGTCCACTAATTGCATATCCCTGCTCTAGGGTAAGGAAGTAAAGGCTGCTCTAAGGACAAGGGCTGAGACCTGAAAATGTAATCCAAGGGTTCCTCTGGGGTAGGAAGGTAAAGGCTGCTCTAAGGACAAGGACTGAGACCTGAAAATTATTTCAAGGGTCCCTCTGGGGTAAGAAGGTAAAGGCTGCCCTAAGGACAAGGGCTGAGACCTGAAAACTTTTTCATGGGTCCCTCTGGGGTAAGAAGGTAAAGGCTGCCCTAGGGACAAGGGCTGAGACCTGGAAATTATTTCATGGGTCCCTCTGGGGTAAGAAGGTAAAGGCTGCTCTAAGGACAAGGACTGAGACCTGAAAATGTAATTCAAGGGTCCCTCTGGGGTAAGGAGGTAAAAGCTGCTCTAAAGACAATGGGCATAAAAATGCTTGTTAAAGCTTTCAATGCCTATATAACTTTTGCAAGCATTATTTAAGCATTTGTAAGCTTTTATGATGGTGGATCAAAGCTTGGGCCAGCCATGTGCCTGCATGATCTGTATTTTATCCCTTATGAAGGAAGAGTCTTAGGCCCCAAAACGCGTTATCTGTTGCAAAATAAAATATTTGAAAGGACTGTACAAAATAGTGTGGTGCTCCCATCTTTTCAACAACTTCAGCAATCTCTTCCAAGTATCCAGCTGTATACTATGGTTGCTGGTGAGCAGCCTCCAGTATTGTACGCCACCTATTACACTATTACACTGAACGTAACCATTTTTGACCAATAAAGTGTGTCAAAAAATGTTTTGCTTGCATTGATATTTATGCATTGCATAGGTGACAGGTCCTCTTTTAAAGGAACATTCTATGTTTTCACTTTTTCCGGTGCTGGAAGCTATAGAAAGTAAATCTCTAATAAGATTATCTCACTGCTTTTGATGCAGTTGCTTTTTCGAGTGAGATTCAAGCCTTGCGGCATCAGGGAGGGAGCGGTGATGGGTTGCACTATTATGTCTCTGTACACTGACAAAGACTGAACAAGGGATCGGACACACATGATGGAAGGCTGAATAATCCACGAAGCTCCCCCAGGATTTGTAGTTGGAGATGAAGCTGCGATTGCTTTTTCATTTTAAGAGGACTTAGAGAAGCGAGCATACCTGCCAATCATAAAAATGTCAGGAAACAAATCTTTCTGGGTTTTTTTCAAATGGAAGGAATCCCTTGAATCCTTGTTATTCAGCAGCTTCTTAGAAGAAATTTCAAAATGTATCCCCCCCCCCCCCCAAATTTCTGGGAAGGGATAAGGAGCACTTTGTAGTTAAGAAATTTGTAGGCAGTAAGCGTTTCGCTACTTACTCTGTTGGTCCCATTCACACCTATGCATGTGTTTTATTGTTCACCCATTCTTTTCCAATCGGCTTCAATTAGGCAAAATTATTTATTATTTTTTTCCTACACAAAACAACACAAACACCTTTGTTTTTTTTTATTGCGTGTGTTGTTCAGTCGTTTAGTCGTGTCATGGACCCTCATGGACCATAGCACGCCAGGCTTTTATGTCCTCCACTGCCTCCCGGAGCTTGCCTATTTTCATGTTCATTGTTTCGATGATGCTATCTATCCATCTTGTTTTCTGTCGTCCTCTTCTCCTTTTTCCTTCCATGTTTCCCAGCATCGGGGTCTTTTCCATTCAGTCCTCTCTTCGCATTAGGTGTCATGTAGCATGCACTAAAGGGCCGGTGTATTGCTTTGGCCATGTAGTCGCATTGGAGTGCCATTGTAAATGAATGGCAACACATCACAATGCATGTACACTGCTCATTATTATTATTGAAGTATATTGATACTACTTTAACCACCTCACGCCCGCGCTATAGCCGAATAATGGCTACAGCATGGGCCTTAATTGCCAGGAGGCCCTCAATAGACGTCCTCCTGTGCATGAGCTGCCTGCGCACCCTGTGATCACCGAGTCAAGGAGACTCGGCTGATCACAGATCGGAGTGGGGCCGTTCCAGGCCCCTTACCCTGTGATCAGCTGTCAGCCAATAACAGCTGATCATGTGATGTAAACAAAAGATCGTAATCAGGGGTTTTTTTCCCGGCTTCTGACAGAGGGACATCGGTCCCAAACAGGGAGAAGCACTGCTGCTATGCAGTGCCCTCCAGTTCCACCTGCCAGTGCCACCTACAGGTGCATATCAGTGCTGCCTACCAGTGCCCACCCGTGCCACCTACCAGTGCCCACCAGTGTCACCTATCAATGCCCACCAGTGCCGCCTATCAGTGCTGCCAACCAATGCCTCATCATCAGTGTCACCTATTAGTGCTGCCTATCATGGTGACCTACCAGCGCCCATCAGTGCCACCTATCAGTGCTGCCTATCAGTGCCCTTCAATGCAACTCATCAGTTCCATCCATCATTGCCACCTATCAGTGCCCAATAGTGCTACCTCATCAGTGCCCACCAGTGCGACCTATCAGTGCCGCTTTATTAGTGCCCATCAGTGCAGCCTATCAGTGCAAATCAGTGTCACCTCATTAGCGCACATCAATGAAGGAGAAAAATTACCTGTTTTCAAAATTTCATAACAAACTATTAAACTGTTTGTTTTTTCAAAATTTTCGGTCTAATTTTTTTGTTTTTTTAGCAATTGATTAATTAGTGATTAAATACCACCAAAAAAAAGCTCTATTTGTGTGAAAAAATTATAAAAATGTAATTTGAGTACAGTGTAGCATGACCGCGCAATTGTCATTCAAAGTGTGAAAACGCTGAAAATTGGCCTGGGCAAGAAGAGGGTGAAAGTGCCCAGTAAGCAAGTGGTTAATGTTACCATTTTTGTTATTCCATTTATTGTAAAGATTTGTAGATTAATCGCTGGAGGCAGGGAAGGTTAGCTACTACGATTGCCCTGCTCCGATAAGATATTGATATGGACTGCACGGGGAGTGCATTGTTTTTAGTGCTCCAGCGACTCACAAACTTGCTTTGTGAGATGGAGCAGTACAGCACAACCAGTAAGCAGATCCTCTATATGTAATGAGAAAAATGTGGCTGTCCCCATGTACATATATACATACAGAGAAACAGAAGTTCCCTCGGTCATCTCTATGGTCTAAGAAACTAGAAGTGATTAGCTATTTCTCACTTCCGTTACCGGCTTGTGCAGGCATCTTATCAATCTGATCTCAATTTCATATAATGCTTTTGAGGGCAGAGGAGAGACCTGGGGTCTCATAGATCCCAGATCTCTCCATAAAGAGGGCCTATCATGCTTATTGCAGGTGTTGTTCATCCCTTGTTATACCACTAAAGTAAAAAAAAAAAAAAAGCTAAAGAGACAGTGTAAAAAAAAAAAAGTATATAAAACCAATAACAAAATATAAAAATATTAAACTGCTCTTGTCCCCCCATGCTCATATGTGAACGCATATGTCGGTCCGGCATACCATACATATGAGGTATCGCTGCCAATGTCATAGCGAGCGCAATCATTCTAGAACCAGGCCTCTTGTTTAATTCTAAACTGGTGATCTATAAAGGCTTTTAAAGCGTCACCTTCTCAAAGGTACGCAAAGCCATTTGACTTTCAACTATGAACAGCTGGGGGCATTTTGATTAGCTCAGCATGAAAAGAGCTTTCCTGGAGCATTTCAGTCCCTGGTAGTGCAACTGAAGCAAACAATCAACTATGGGTGGCAAGGCACTGTCAGCGGGATCTCTGGCATAAAGTTGTGGACAGGCACAAGTCAGGAGAATGATACAAAAACATTTCAAAGGCTTTATCAATGCCTATAAGCACAGTGAAGTCTAAAATTAAGAAGCGGAAAGAATTTGGTAGAACACAGACCCTCCCTGGATCGCTCCAAACTGGATGAAAGAGCCAGGAGGAAACTGGTCAGAGAGGCTACCAGGAGGCCTACAGCAACTCTGAAGCAGTTGTAGGAATTGATGACAAAGAGTGGTAACTGTGTGTCTAGACAAATGTGGGAGGGGTGCAAGAAAAAAGCCACACCTCAAGAAAGGCCACATGCAGTCACCACTGAGCTTTGCCAAAATGCACCTTGAAGATTCTGAGGCCACATGGAAAAAGGTGTTCTGGTCAGATGAGAGTAAAATTGAATGGAAAAAAAAATTGAACGATATGTCTGGCGGAAATCCAATACAGCTCACCATCCAAATAACACCATTCCTAGCATAAAGCATGGATAATATCCTGGGACTGGAGCACTTGTCAGGATAGAAGAAAAATTGATGGAGCAGAATACCATGAAATTCTTGAGGAAAATCTGCTGCCCTCTGCCAGAAAGTTGTCAATGGAAAGAAGGTTTACCTTCCAACATGACAATGGCCCAATGGCCCAAAGCACACAATGAGCACACAGTGGTTGAAGGAGAAAAAGGTGAATGCTCTTGCATGGTCAGAACCCAGACTTTAACCCCATTGAAAATCTGTGGAATGACTTGAAGACTGCAGTCCACAAACAGTCACCATCAAATTTAACTGAACTTGAGCAGTTCTTCTAATGCTGCGTACACACGACCGGACTGGTCAGACGGACCAAGTCTGGCGGACAATTGGACCGCGTGTGGGCTTCATCGGACCTACAGCAGACTTTTTCGGTCGTAAATCTGACGGACTTTAGATTTGGAACATGTTTCAAATCTTTACGTCGGAACTCCGCCGGACCCAGTTCCTATCAAAAAGTCCGCTCGTCTGTATGCTAGTCCGACGAACGAAAACCGACGCTGGGGCAGCTATTGGCTACCGGCTATCAACTTCCTTATTTTAGTCCAGTCGTACGTCATTACGTACAAATCCGTCAGACTTTGGTGGGATCGTGTGTAGGCAAGTCCGTTTGTTCGGAAAGTCCATCGGAAGTCCGTCGGATAGACCGTGGGACCAGTCTGGTCGAAAAGTCTGCTCGTGTGTACGCGGCATAAGAAGAGCAGGCAAATTTTGCAAAGTCTAGATGTGCAAAGTTAGTAGAGACAAATCCCAACAGACTACAGACTGTAATTAAAGCAAAAGGTGGTTCAACAAAATACTGACATAAGGGGGTGATCCTTTTTCCAATTCAGTGATTCTGTTTGAAATTTCTATTTGATTTTTTTCTGATATGTTGGTGTTATAGCTTTCACTTGGATGTTATAAGTTGCACTGAGTAAATGCAGATATGTAAAACAAAAACTATGTCTGTCTTCATTTCAGACTGCAAACCAACAAAATGTGAATATTTTAAGGGGGAGGGGGGGTTCTTTTCTATACCCACTGTATGTAGATTTTTTTTTTTAAATACCATAGTTTGTTGCCAGTCCACAGGCCCGCACAATTTTAAAGCGTGACATGTCAGGTGTCTTTTTACTCGGTGTAACATGATCTTTTATATCTTATCAAACGATAGGGTATTATATTGTGTTTGTGTGCACTGCAATTCATTAAAGTGTATTTACATTTCTGTTTGAAAAACCACTGCACAAATACCAAGTGACATAAACAATTGCAACAACCAGCATTTTTTTCCCCCGTGCCTTTGCTTTTAGAAAATATATAATGTTTGGGGGTTCTAAGTAATTATCTGATAAAAAAAAACCCACAGATTCTTATATGTACAGTATATGAGAAGTGTAAGAATTGGCTTGGGAGGCAAGTGCTTAAAACAAATACGGTATTTCAAAGATTATTCATTCTTGTTTAGTAGACCTTCATACATATAATTTTTATTGCATAAACTGGGATTGAGTTAGAACATCTTTAGGGCTTTTATTGCTGTCCCCTTTGAGTAGATTTCCCCTCACTTCCTGTTGTGTCACAGCGACAGAAGGTGAGGAGAATCTGTCCACTGTGACACAGGGAGCAAAAAAACCATTCTGTAGAGTCATTTGACCTGGTTACCCTCACTATCCCCCACCCACCCACCCACACACAATCCTAAAATGCTTCTCAGTCAATCAATAGACAGGTGCTTGGAGGTGTGGCCTAAGGGTATCATTTGTTGGGATATTTGCTGGTACAAGGGTACCTTCTTGTATGAGGTTTACATTCTCCTCTCATTCTCAATATTCCACCATAAATCCAATTTCATCACTTAGGTGACCTGCCGCGCTTCGCTGCCCACGCCTTGTACATAATTTCATATAAAAGGCGACGTGCACAACCTGTGGAACATGCTGCCATATATTCACATGCGCTGGATGTAAAGCCTTTTCTTGTATCTGCCAGAAATCAGAGAAGCCTATCTATATTTATGAGAAGCAAAGAACACGGTGAAGTTATTTATAAAGGACAATTGTAAAGCCCAAATTATGTATGTTGGAATATGTTTGGTAGCGGAGGAAGAGAGAGACACATAGGAATTTTCTGTAATGCGATGCTCTGAGGAGTTTATATCGGCCTAAACTGAGGAAAAAAATGTTTTGTTTTTTTTCAAAAAAATTGGGGATATTTATTATAGCAAAAACTACAAAATATTGTGTTTTTTTTTTTTTTTTTTCAAAATTGTCACTTTTTTTTTGTTTATAGCGCAAAAAAGTAAAAACCGCAGAGGCGATGCTCTAAGGAGTACTGAGGTGAAAACTACAGCCGTGGCCAAAAGTTTTGAGAATGACGCAAATATTCATTTTCCCCACGTCTGCTGCTTCAGTTTTTATGACGGCAATGTGCATATACTCCAGAATGTTATGAAAAGTGATCAGATGAATTGCAATTAAAGTCCCTCTTTGCCATGAAAATTAACTTAATCCCCAAAAAAAACCTTTCCTTAGCATTTGTTATTAGTCCAGCAAGCACCAGGACCGTCTCCTACAGTTGACTCAGCTGCGGGATCGGTGGCAACACCGGTGCAGAGCTTCCTCAGGAATGGCAGTAGGCAGGTGTGAGGGCATCAAGTGAGAAGACTTTCGGAGGATGTCCTGGTGTCAAGAAGGGCAGGTGTGAGGGCATCAAGTGAGGAGAAGACTTTCGGAGGATGTCCTGGTGTCAAGAAGGGCAGGTGTGAGGGCATCAAGTGAGGAGAAGACTTTTGGAGGATGTCCTGGTGTCAAGAAGGTCAGCAAAGAAGCCACTTCTCTCCAGGAAAAACATCAGAGACAGACTGATATTCTGCAAAAGGTTCAGGGATTGGACTGCTGAGGACTGGGGTAAAGTAATTTTCTCTGATGAATCCCCTTTCCGATTGTTTGGGGCATCCGGAAAAAAACCTTGTCCAGAGAAGAAAAGGTGATGCTACCATCAGTCCTGTGTCATGCCAACAGTAAAGCATCCGGAGACCATTCATGTGTGGGGGTTACTTCTCAGCCAAGGGAGTGGGGGGCTCACTCACAATTTTGCCTAAGAACACAGCCATTATTAAAGAATGGTACAAAAACATCCTCTGAAAGCAACTTCTCCCAACCATCCAAGAACAGTTTGGTGATGAACAATGCCTTTTCCAGCATGATGGAGCACCTTGCCATAAGGCAAAAGTGATAACTGAGTGGCTTGGGGAACAAAACATCGAAAAATTTGGGTCCATGACCAGGAAACTCCCCAGACCTTAACCCCATTGAGAACTTGTGGTCCATCCTCAAGAGGTGGGTGAACAAAAAGAACCCCACAAACACATACAGTACCAGAATAAATGTCAACAAGAGGATGCACTCTCTGAAGTGGTCAATAGCCTTATTGTGATAACCAAAATACATGTAGGATAATAAAGTCAGGCCTAACATACAGGCTCTATCTAGTATCAAAACCTTATGTCCAGGACAGTCAGTCCCACGGTGTCAGTAGCCTATTACAAAACTTCAGGAAATGGGAGAAATTATAAAGTATTCTTAAGATAGGCTGTAGATCCACATATCTCGATTACATGGAGATTTAGGGAAACGTTACTTGCAGAGGGTTATTTCAGTGCCTCCTAACACTATACCTTAAGCCCCTGGAGCGACTAATGTTGAAGAGGCTTCATTGTCTCCCATCAGCATCCACTTCAAAAGAGAAGGAAGAAAAAGGAAAGGAGAAAAGGTTAGAGAAGAGACTTGAGTCGGTCACCTCAGTCCGAGCCTCCATCTACAAGATGTCTCAGCGCCTAGGGAGCCTGGAGATACACAATCCAGGGGTTCCACACTGTCAAACCTAGCTTGTTTATCGTTACGGATACTGGTCAGTTTTTCAAATAAGCATAATCCAAGATATTTTGTGTTTCACCAGCGGGGACATTAACCGCTAGCCGACCAGCCGCCGCAGTTATACTGCGGCAGGTTGGCACAGCTGCGCAAATCACCGTAGCGGTACGTCGCTTCTTTAAGATGTCAAAGCAGGTGCACGCGCTGACCTCGGAGCCGATGCGCGTGCCCGGCGGGCGCGATGACTGCCGGGCACCCGCGATTGCTCGTGACAGAGTGAGAGCCAGGATCTGTGTGTGTAAACACACAAATCCCGATTCTCTAAGGGGAGAAGAGACAGATTGTGTGTTCATACTAAGTATGAACACCGATCTCTCTCTTGCCCTAGTCAGTCCCATCCCCCCTACAGTTAGAACACACATAGGGAACACAGTTAACCCCTTGATCGCCCCCTAGTGTTAACCCCTTCCCTGCCAGTGACATTTATACAGTAATTTCCGCTGCAATGTTGCAGTCCTGATAAAAATCGCAGATCGCCATTACTAGTAAAAAAATAATAATAAAAATGACATAAATTTATCCACTATTTTGTAGACGCTATAACTTTTGCGGAAACCAATCAATATACACTTATTGTGATTTTTTTTTTTACCAAAAATATGTAGAAGAATGTATATCAGTCTAAACTGAGTAAAAAATTGTTTTTTGTTTTAAATTGGGGATATTTACTATAGCAAAAACGACAAATAATTGTGTTTTTTTCAAACTTGTCACTTTTTTTTTGTTTATAGTGCAAAAAATAAAAACCGCACAGGTGATCAAATACCACCAAAAGAAAGCTCTATTTGTGGGGAAAAAAGGACATAAATTTTGTTTTAGTACAACGTCGGACAACCGCGCAACTGTCAGTTAAATCGACGCAGTGCCGTATGGCAAAAAACGGTCTAGTCAGGAAGAGGGAAATGCTTCCAGGGCTGAAGTGGTTAACCACTTGACATCCGCGCTATAGCTGAATGACGGCCACAGTGCAGGCCTGAATTTCCGGGAGGCCGTCATATGACGGCCTCCCCTGTGCACGCTCCCTGCGCGTGCCCTGATCACCGAGTCACTGAGACTCGGGTGATCACCGATCCGAGTAAGGGGCTGGTCCCGGCCCCTTACCATGTGATCAGCTGTCAGCCAATGACAGCTGATCACATGATGTAAACAAAAGCTTGGTAATCGTTTTCTTTTCTCCTCAGGCTGTCAGCGCGAGGAGAGAAAAAAAAGCCGATCACCAGCTCATCTGCAAGGGACATCAGTCCCGAAGAGGAAGAGACAATTATGCCTCATCTGTGTACACTAGTACCCCCTGCCAGTGCCACCTGCCATTGCCACCTGCCCCAGCCCATGCATCAAAAATGTAATGGAACTTGAATGCAAAAACGCATATGGAATGGATCAGGAGTGTGTTTTTGTGGTGTGAACCAGCCCTGGAAAATCAGCATCCAAAAAACTACAAATCCCATAATGCAATCATGATTGTGCATGCATGGTGACGTCACTTCTGGTTCTGCCCTATGCACGTTTCGTCACAAAAGACCTTATCAGGGGCCCGAAAATGTTTTTTTGAGTCAAATAGAAACTTTTTGCTACACTGTCCAAGCTCTGATTTTTGCCCCCCTAAAACATGTTGGTTTTACAAACTTCGAATAAAGAAATTTGATGTTCAATAAATCAGGTTAATCCAACCCATCTTTAGACATATGACAATTTGCGTCCCTGGTGATTGGACCACCGACAAGCTTTTTTAGACCTTCAATCGTAGACTTTTTGCTTTGTCCATGCATTGGGAATACATTGAACAATGCAGCCTGGTATGAAGAAGCCCTTACAGCTGTTGGGTTGTCTATGATCCCTTAAGACTTTGGAGTCTATTATGAAAAACAGGGCTCTTTTTCTGAGTTTCAGTGCCATTAAGACATCTGAGAGATCACTGTCATATCTAGGTTAGGATGTGCCCGGCGGGAGCCATGTTTTCTGCTCCGTGATGAAGTTGTGCAGTTAGAGATCACATTTACATAGCTCGATAGTCTGGACGTCAGCCAGCACGTGGATGTTGGGTCTCTCACTGAGCATAGCTGGCGGAGGGAGAGATAAAGACATCAGTGTGCCATAGAAAGGAATCACTGGCACACTTTATCTCTGAAACTGGGGGAAAGCCTTGACAGCAACAAAGAGGAAATAAGACTTTAAGCTTCTCAGTTCCCACATGATGACCAGTAAATTATCAGACACTGTGTTCGTGTCCAGAGTGGAAATGTAGAAAGCTTCAATGTTTCAAAATGTCAGCAATCTTTAGGAAGTTGTTTGGAAACATTGGGGGGGGGATTCCATATCTCTGTTTAATCCATTATGTATGAGTAAGAGCATTTGCAAAATTTATTTTTAATCACTTTATCCCTTCCCGTCGCTTTAACTGACAATTTGCGCGGACGTGCGATGCTGTACCCAAATAAAATGGACGTCCCTTTTTTCCCACATATAGAGCTTTCTTTTGGTGGTATTTGATTACCTCTGTGGTTTTTATTTTTTGCGTTATAAACAAAAAAAGACATTTTTGAAAAAAAAACTGTATATTTTTTACTTTTTGCTATAATAAATATCATTTTTTTTTCTTTTAAACAAATTTCTTCATCAGTTTATGCCGATATGTATCCTTCTACATATTTTTGGTAATTATTTTTTTTTTACTAGTAATGGCAGCGATCAGCAAGTTTTATTGGGACTGCGACATTGCGGCAGACAGATCGGACACTTTTTTGGGACCATTGACATTTATACAGCGATCAGTGCTATAAAAATGCACTGATTACTGTATAAATGTCACTGGCAGGGAAGGGGTTAACACTAGGGGGCGATCAAGGGGTTAACTGTGTTCCCTAGTTGTGGTCTAACTGTGAGGGGATAGGACTGACTAGAGGAGGAGCCAGATCGTTGTTCCTACTTAGTAGGAACAGACGGTCTGTCTCTCCTCCCCTGTCAGAACCGGGATTTGTGTGTTCACACACACAAATCCCGGTTCTGGGTCTCGTGCCCACGATCGAGGGTGGCCGGCGGTCATTGCGCTCACCGGCCACGCACAGCGCCCCCCCCCCCCCGCTGTGCAGCAGGTGTGCGTGCCCCTGGCGGGGCACGTGCGCCTGCTACGACTCTTAAAGGAGTACAGGTACGGCGGTTCGCCCAGCGATGCCATTCTGCCGACATATATCAGCATGAGCTGGTCAGCAAGTGGTTAAATACATCAGAACATTACTACTGCACGTGGAATTTGTCACTATCTAAAAAATACTTATACCTTTGGATACCTAACTTGGGCCTCCTGAACAGACAAGCAACTAGCCTTAGACATGCAATTGACAGGAGGTAAGGAGACTAAGTGATGCTTCCTCACCACCTGTTTTAACCCCTTTTTTGACAAACCAAACCCCATTCTTAACAAACCAACAGGGCGCTTTCTATGAGGGGCTCACTCCTGAACTGGCTCTGTCTGTCCAAAGACACACAGAGCAAAGCTCAGCCCCACCCTTGCTCCCTCCTCACTGCCAATTGCTCCCCCTGCTGTTTCTGAGCCAATGAGGAGGAAGAGAGCTGAAAGAGCCTGTGCTCTTGTCAGTGGCGGCACTAGGGTTGGTGTCACCTTTTGTGGTAAAGCATGGTGCCCCCCTGCCTTAGTACAGACTCAACTCTCTTCCAGTCCCCCTTCCCCAGCATAGAACTGTACAGATCTACAGAATGAGTCTCTCTTGGCTCTGAGGTCTCTGTGAGGCAGCCGGAGGTGGTGCTTCAGTGCACATGCAACAGGCACTTGCAGTCCCACGTAACACACAAAAAAACATTTTCGTGCAGGCGCTGAATAGTCACCATGCATTTCCGCTGCAGTCCTCAGGCAGCTCACCTTTGGCAGACTCTCAGTTCCACTGAACGCTATAGAAGTCTCCCTTTCTACTGCCCACACCTCTGTCCACTTCCTGAACTCCGGATGTTGCTCTCCACTCAACCTGTCTTGTCACACTGTGTCACTGGGAAAAAGTAAACTCAGAGGGCCTGGACCGGCCAGAAGCCCTGCCCTGCATCCCATGACTGTACACTCACACAAAGCATCATGGGAATTGTAGTCCATCCCTCGCCACAGTGCCCCATCTTGTCTCCAGCTCTTGGCTGGCCCAGGCCCTCTGAGTTTACTTTTTCCCAGTGACACAGCATGGCTGGGAATAATGTGAGAGGGTCCCCTGGAGCAGAGGCAGGGTCGCAATTGCGACCCCCTGCAACCCCTGTAGCTAAGCCAGTGGATGTCACCCCTCTGGCGGGCACCACCTGGATGCGGTCTGCACCTCCCGTGCCCCAATATCGACACCATTGGCTCTTGTGCACATTGCTGGATCAAGATGGGGCTCAGGTAAGTATAAGGGAGGGGGGCTGCATACTGAAGATTGTTTACCTTCATGTATAGAATGCACGAAGGTAAAAAACCTTCAGCCTTTGGAACCACTTTAAGGGGGAGCGGTTAGGGGGGTGCTAAAAATGTGGTGAAACTGCCCCCAACTGCTTGCCTAAACTTAAGCTTATTCCCCCATCCCTGCATATTCTTTCCTTTACTTCTCAGTTCTATGTTTGGAGCCAAATGAAAATGTACTTCAGAGTATGGGCCAATCAGCGATGTCACATGGAGAATCTATAGCCCTGTGTAAGCAATGTTTTTTGGCAACTCGTAGCTTAAAGTGGAGTTCCACCCACTTTTACAACTCTTCAGCATCCCTCACTAAACTGTGCACTGTAAACAAATTGGATATTTTTTTCTTTTTTTTCTCAGCACCTACTATATATCTGCTGTATTCATTTTTCACTTCCTCCTCCCTGGCCGCCGCCCATCACATCATTTCCTGTTTGCAATGCCTTCTGGGAAGGGAAGGCAACTTCCTCTGAAACTGCCGTTGCTATGGAAACCTGACCTGAAACCTATTACACTGCTTGTGCTGCACTGAGCATGTACGAGATCTGCAAGGATGAGATCCAGGAAGAAATACAGTCTGGCTTCAGATGCCCACACTTAAGATGTCCACGGCCTGCTGTAAGTTTATAAAATAACAAACTACTGCTATAAACTAACAAAACAGACCTTAGTTGACAGACTAACTTTACTAGAATACATTAAGCTTGTGTATTATAGGGGTATTTTTATTTAAAAAGTATAATTTCGGCCGGAACACCACTTTAAAAACACGTTTACTCACAAAGGCTGACCTCAGAGTTGTGGGAGTCAAAGGAAATTAAAAATAAGCTGGTATGGTGGGCTGAAATAAAATGAACTTGTTGCTTGCCCTGCCTAGGCCAAAGAGAGGTTCACTTTACCTAACCCTTGATGTGACCCCAGCACTGTGCTTTGCTGGCTGTCTCTGGCTCCCGTGGTCAATGATATGGAATAATCACAAAGCAAAATAAATCAGAGCAAGTCAGAACCCTAAGTACTAATGATTTAGACTAGCGGTGAGGCCAGGAAACTAGCTTCCAAGCCCTAACTGTTTGGCTAGGGAAAGAGGAGCACCTGGTGTCCACACTGTGATGCCACACTTGATGGAAGGATTACAAACCTTTATTGTAAATAACGAGTGCACAGTTTGAGCCAACATGTTTCGGGGGATAAGCCTCCACCTTCTTCAGGGCTGTTGGTAGAGTTATGCAGAGACCGAAACACATTAGCTTGATCTGTACACCCGTTCTTTTCAAAAAAAGATTGAAATCCTTCCACCAAGTGTGGCATGACTCTGTACACTGGGCACTCCTCTTTCCCTATCCAAATATCTTTCTCACTGAAGCAACATTACAGTCATACTAGTAAGGCAGCAGCACATGCCTCCAAATGGAGTTAAAGACCACCACCCATCCACGGAACCACTTAAAACGGAGTTCCAGCCTATTTTCAGTTTATTACAAGTCAGCAGCTGCAAAAAGTATAGCTGATGACCTGTCCCATGGTCCAGTGATGCAGCCGCCCGAGGCCTCCGTTCTCTCCCACTCCTCCGCGGCACCATCATTGAAACTGTGGGCACCCGGCTGTGACAGCTTGTGGCTTCATGGCCGGGAGCGCACTGCGCATGCGCGAGTCGTGCTGCGCTCTCCGAGTGGACGGGTAATCTTCTGGGACCTGTGACGTGTCTCAGAAGATTGCCTAGAAGGAGGGGCCACCTAGGGGGAGAGGAGGAGTCGCCTAGGCGGCCAGAAGGTGGAAGCAAGAAGTGGGACAGGAAGTCCCACTAAAAACAAGGTACCCTCCCCCCAATTGTGGCATGTCAGGGGGCGAGGAGTACTTAAAGCGGAAGTGCCACTTTTGGGTGGAACTTCGCTTTAACATTGACCAAGAATAACCTAATCAGTCCAGTGCAATCTCTAGCTCAAAACAATCAAGCCCTGGCTGTGCCATGCTGAAATAAGCTCAGTAGATTTTGATAAAGATGCAATCGCACTTGAGGCATGCTAGTATTAGGAGGCCACTTTAGCATGCATTGTCAGGGGTAGGCAACCTCGGCCCTCCAGCTGTTTTGAAACTACAAGTCCCATGAGACATTGCAAGACCCTGACTATCACAGACATGACTCCTAGAGGCAGAAGTATGATGGTATTTGTAGTTTCACCACAGATGGAGGGCCGAGATTGCCTACCCCTGTATTAAGTGATATTGCAGCATAATAAATGTGGGCTATATATTGCACTCATTGGGATAAAAAAAAAATTAGCAAACACACTGGAACAGTTTATTAGAACAGGAAAAGGATCTGGAAAAAAGTTTGCTAAAATATTTCCAATGCTTGTAGATGAGGAGGGTAGCATTGTGCTTTCTATAAAATACTGGTTCTACTTTAACCTAACCGGTGGAATATCACATCATATTTGCAGTTAATAGATAATAGGTGCAGAATGGAGCCCATGTTCCTTGTCGATTGACCTCCTTGATACATCGTTAGACAAGGCATTGACAGCTCCCGTCTCTTGCTCTATGATTCAAGACTTGTTAGAAAGCTAATTAGCGATATCTTCTCTTGATTTTCACAGGCTGCTGGCACAGAAAATTGCTTTTGTGCCCCGGGGAAGATGTGTTACTTTCAGAAATATCCACAAGTTCCCCCAGAGGAGACCCTCGGCGGTGGAATCCTGAGAGAGCCGGAGGAGAAAAGTGAAGACGTTTATTTGTGGTGGAACAGACAATGATGGGGCTCCGGGGACAAATTTGCTGCAGAGAACTCAAGAGGTGTTGTAGCTTTCATTAATCTTCTTATGTCCTTATTATCACGGGGTGTAGTTGACTGCAGCAAGAACCTTAGAAACAATTTCATGTGTGTTCTTTTTCCAAAAATATCAGAGAAGCAGACCTTTTATTTTAGCTGTACATGTGGTGGTAGACCCTTATTTTGAAGGAAATACAGTCAAGTCCATAAATATTGGGACATTGACACAGTTCTAATCTTTTTGGCTCTATCCACCACCACAATGGATTTGAAATGAAAAGAATGAAAAGCTTTAATTTGAGGGTATTTACATCCAAATCAGGTGAACGGTGTAGGAATTACAACAGTTTGTATATGTGCCTCCCGCTTTTTAAGGGACCAAAAGTAATGGGACAATTGGCTGCTCAGCTGTTCCATGGCCAGGTGTGTGTTATTCCCTCATTATCCCATTTACAAGGAGCAGATAAAAGGTCCAGAGTTCATTTCAAGTGTGCTATTTGCATTTGGAAACTGTTGCTGTCAACTCTCAATATGAGATCCAAAGAGCTGTCACTATCAGTGAAGCAAGCCATCATTAGGCTGAAAAAACAAAACAAACCCATCAGAGAGATAGCAAAAACATTAGGTGTGGCCAAATCAACTGTTTGGAACATCCTTAAAAAGAAAGAACGCATCGTTGAGCTCAGCAACACCAAAAGACCCGGAAGACCACGGAAAACAACTGTGGTGGATGACCGAAGAATTCTTTCCCTGGTGAAGAAAACACCCTTCACAACAGTTGGTCAGATCAAGAACACTCTCCAGGAGGTAGGTGTATGTGTGTCAAAGTCAACAATCAAGAGAAGACTTCACCAGAGTGAATACAGAGGGTTCCCCACAAGATGTAAACCATTGGTGAGCCTCAAAAGCAGGAAGGCCAGATTAGAGTTTGCCAAACAACATCTAAAAAAGCCTTCACAGTTCTGGAACGAGATCCTATGGACAGATGAGACCAAGATCAACTTGTACCAGAGTGATGGGAAGAGAAGAGTATGGAGAAGGAAAGGAACTGCTCATGATCCAAAGCATACCACCTCATCAGTGAAGCATGGTGGTGGTAGTGTCATGGCGTGGGCATGTATGGCTGCCAATGGAACTGGTTCTCTTGTATTTATTGATGATGTGACTGCTGACAAAAGCAGCAGGATGAATTCTGAAGTGTTCCGGGCAATATTATCTGCTCATATTCAGCAAAATGCTTCAGAACTCATTGGACGGCACTTCACAGTGCAGATGGACAGTGACCCGAAGCATACTGTAAAAACAACCAAAGAGTTTTTTAAGGGAAAAAAGTAGAATGTTATGCAATGGCCAAGTCAATCACCTGACCTGAATCCGATTGAGCATGCATTTCACTTTCTGAAGACAAAACTGAAGGGAAAATGCCCCAAGAACAAGCAGGAACTGAAGACAGTCGCAGTAGAGGCCTGGCAGAGCATCACCAGGGATGAAACCCAGCGTCGGGTGATGTCTATGTGTTCCAGACTTCAGGTTGTAATTGACTGCAAAGGATTTGCAACCAAGTATTAAAAAGTGAAAGTTTGATGGATGATTGTTAATCTGTCACATTACTTTTGGTCCCTTAAAAAGTGGGAGGTACATATACAAACTGTTGTAATTCCACACACATTCACATGGGAACAGAGAGAGCTCCTGGAGTGCTTTACTGCTCCAGCAGCTGTCCATTCCTGGTTGCACTACATGGCTCCTTTTTTTGGTTTTGTTTTGTACAAACTTTACTGGAAAAGTACAAAATGTATTCTTCATTCATGGCAATGTCCAGCAGCACGATGCACTGCACTGCTCTACATTGCCATGCGATTTGACACTGTGTGCTGCTCTAAAATGCTCATTTGCAGTGAGAATGGGACACAAAGGAAACAGTTGTTTCCTTTGTGCCCTTCGGTAACAGACATTTTACAATCACTATAACGTCTGTCACCACACACTGTGTAAGTATCACGTAACTGGGCCTGGAGGCCAATGGAGAAAGGGCTTCCCTTGCGGCTAAGTCCCAGACTTCCCTGAAGGTGAAACAGGAGGAGTCAGGCTCAAAGAAACACGGTCGCCTGCTCAGATAGCTTGCAGGGTTATTCTGACTGAAGTGTTGTCAGACGAGATGTCCAGGTGCTGAGATGAGACACCAGGATAGCGTCTGCAGACAGGTGGTGCCCGTGGAAAGTAACAGGATTCATACAGAGCAGGAGTCAGGAGAGAAGTCAGTTCAAAGCCAAGTTCGGGTACCAGCAGTGGCGCCTGGTGCTCCATTTTTTGGAGGTGGTCGCACTTACCCTATCTAGGTCATGGGCAACTTCAGCTCCTACCTGCATCTCCTTCTCTCTGCTGGCTTCCCTTGCATCTCCTCCTCCTCAGCGGCTTCACAGCGGCTTCCCCTGCATCTCCTCCTCGTCGACCAGGTCGCTAACACATGGTCGCTTCCTGATTGGCCGGGAGGAGAATTAGGAAGACAATAGTGAATATTAATTCATTATTGTCCCACAACTGGGTGGGCTCAGGGCGCAGTGCTCTGCGCCCCGAGCCCATCCTTTTTTGAAGCCAATTAGAGCCTCTGGCTCTAATCCTGTACTTCCAAAAAAAAAACCAAAACCCTATTGAAATCCATGCATCCAGCGCCTTGCATAGTGATTAGGGGTTGTGTGCATGGATTGGGGGGTGGCGCCCCTGCTCCCCTTATAGACGAGCCGCCACTGGTTACCGGGTGTGGACAAGAGCAAGCATGGTCAGGGGGGAGGCCAAGGTCATACACAGAAGAGCAGGATAAGTCCGTTTAAGAAGCCAAGTTCAGATCAGGAGGCAGGTAGAAGACCAGGTCCAGGGGCAAGCCAAGTCAGTAACAGGTATTCACAGATGCAAGGGTATCACAGGAACAAACACACTGGAGAGCTGAAGATCAAGAGCCGGGGAAAAATTGTCTTCAACGAAATGGGGAACCCTGCTCTAGACTCATATTCACATGTATACCAGGCTAATCCGAACTGCTTTGCTGATGAAAGGCCTATTGATTACAATAACTTAATGCCGTGCTCCAGGAAATATAATTGGACAGGACAGCAAGAGGTAAGTTTTGGTAATTACAACTACCTCTGTGCTGTTATTCTGTGACCCAGCTCTCTGAAAACTGTGCAGGGTGGGCACTATCATTACCTCAGTTCTCCCAGTCCATGCACTTTATACTTCCAGACCTTATTATTTGTGTGAAGTGTTTATGAATCACTGCAATAGAAATTTATATGGCCTTCATTTGCAGCAACAAATTCCATTCCGACATTATCCGGGACAGGAAATAGTCTGAGAGCAGCCATGTCTGATTCTCAGAATTCCACTTGAAGTTTAGCACATAGTGCCCTCCGTGTTATGTAATACAACTAGATTATGATACAGCAAGTCTGTAAGAATGTGGACATTCCATTGAAAATACTTAACCAGAGCAATTGACTTGGAACAAGAAAAGTTAGAATAACGTCAGGAGTCATTATCTGCATACTTGCTCCAGGTCAGCGGTTTGAAGTGTTGAAGTCAGAGGGTTAATTGGAGAGTGCAAAATCTGGTGCAGCTGTGCATAGTAGCCAATCACCTTCCAACTTCAGATTGTTCAATTAAGCTTTGACAAAACAAACCCGGAAGCTGATTGGTTTCTATGCAGAGCTGCACCAGATTTTGCACTCTCCAGTTTTGGAAAATCAACCCTAGAGAGTCAGCATGGCAGCCAGTCACGTAGCATTTGCATAATGAGGAGTCAGAGATGGCAGCCCATGTATTTTTTTTTTCTAATGACAGGTTTTCTTTATGGTAAAAAATGACACATTAAAGTTCCCCTTTAACGCAGAGGAACGGGGACTTCGGGATTGATTATACAGGATGTCATCGGAGCTCCGGGGAAGCCAATTAGGTTTAATTGCTTTTGCTTCACGCAGCTCCATCTACAAGTGGCTGCGACCAGCCTGGCGGAATCACGAGCTCTCGTACAAGTAGGGAGAATTTTATTGCCGCAGAATGTCATTTTTTTTTTTCCTCGTGACATAAAAGGCAGCCCACAGGCCTGTGACAGTTTAAGTAGATCTGTTACATTCTGTGAATACAAGTGCTGATTGCCTTTGGGGACGCTTGCGTTAAATGCGTTAGATTACAGGAATGAAGTGCAGCAAAGGGTGAGAACGCCAGAGTTAAAGGCGTACTGCCAGATGATTGTTGTATGAATTCTGCATTCTTGTCAGAGCCCAGAGCAGGATTCTGGTAGTCTGTTCCTACTCTGATCTAGGAATAATGACAAGTGACTTCTTTATGACAGGTGACACATTTACTGACAAGGGCTATTTCCTAAATGTTGCAATAAAACTCATCTCCAACGTTTATTAACCACTCCAGCTCTGGAAGGATTTACCCCACTTCATGACCAGGCCATTTTTTGCGATACGGCACTGCGTAACTTTAACTGTTAATTGTGCGGTCGTGCGATGCTGTACCCAAATCAGTTTTATGTCCTTTTTTCCCACAAATAGAGCTTTCTTTTGGTGGTATTTGATCACCTCTGTGTTTTTGTTTTTTTTGCGCTATAAAAAATAAAAAAAACGACAAATTAAAAAAAAAAATTATATATTTTTTACTTTTTTTTTTAACTTCCTGCTTGGAAGGCTCCCAAATGCAAGTATGCCTCGGAAGCCTCCTGGTCCTCGCTGGTGACTTCGCTCTTAACACAGAAAACTGTTTACGTAAGGCCACTTATATGCACCACTTCGTCAGGAAGTGGCTAAGCTTTGTACAAAATACCCTTGCAAAATGTAACTTTCTTGCACAATGAAAAGTCTGTTTGGCTTTAATAAATCAACCCCCCAACTTCTGATCTCCTCCTCCCAGTTCTCGACCTAATGGCATCCTGTGGGTGGGGTACAGTGGCCCGCCCTCTTCCCATAGCAATACTGGAAGACTGGCTATTGGCTACACCTTTTGGTAGTCCAGAGGGCTACAGAGAGTGGAGCCATGACTTCCTATTTGCTAACTTAAGGTTGAGTGAGGCTGGGTGGTTAGAACCTCAGATAGGATCCCCCATTTTCTTACCTATTAACCCCCACCTTGTTTTAGCTCTCCTAAAGTCAGAGCTTCTGTTGACGTCATTTCTATGACGAAACGCATCGAGATGATACACACGGTGTGCTACGCTGATCCCCCAGTGGAACGCACGCCAACCCTGGCTCACGGGTCTTGCTGTTCTCACCATCCTTGCGGGTCAGGGAGAGGATTTTAAAAGCTTTTAGTAGCTTTAACCTCGCAGTTACATTCAATAAACAGTTTGGAACGTTTTACGCTATGGGGATCTCCGTTTTTACTTTCCTTTGTTATTTTGCTTACTAAGAGACCTCAGTGTCGGAACCAAACATCATCGTGAGGAGGGGTCGGTCGTTTTGGTCACGGAGACCACTAAGCCTGATTTGGCTCCTCTTGCCATGTGGCAAATATGGTCAACAACGTCCGGTGAATAGGAATTTCTATCATATCCTACACTGGTGTCCCATTGGAAATTTTTTGTTTATTCTGTCTATGACATACATCCACCACTACGGTCCATTAATACTAGGATGATCCTATTCATCTGAAACAACTTTTTCACATTGGATGTCACAAGTGTTGTTTGTTCACAGAGGAATATTTTATTGCTTGGACTTTTTTGCATTTGCTTGTTAGTTTTATATGAAATGCACTCAATCCCAGATTAATACATCTTTTTCACATTTATCCCTAATTGTATTTATTATTTCACTTATATACACTTGTTCATTATCTGATTAGTTTATTAGAATAGTTTTGATTAGCTAGCGCTGTTTTCTTCACATGCAGCCACTCCAGTGGATCACCTAACACTTCATCAACTCATTTGTTTGCAACAGCAGCTGCACTATATAATATATATAATATTTATCCTAGTTTGGCGCGAATGTATATATACTTTGGTATATATAGTATTCACTGTCTGTTGTATACTATTACCATAAAAAATATTCAAAATATATAAAAGCCTGTTGTGCTGTGTACACAGAGAGAAAACACCTAATGGTGTTTGGAAGCTTTCTGAGTTTATTCTAATATCGCCAAAGATTCCTGTACAGCTAGGAAGGTACAGTGCCTTGAAAAAGTATTCATACCCCTTGAAATTTTCCACATTTGGTCATGTTACAACCAAAAACGTAAATGTGTTTAATTGGGATTTTATGTGATAGACCAGGGGTCACCAAACTATGGCCCTCCAGTTGTTCAGGAACTACAATTCCCATCATGCCTAGTCATGTCTTTGAATGTGAGAGTTTTACAATGCCTCATGGGATGTGTAGTTCCGCAACAGCTGGGGGGGGCCGTAGTTTGGAGATCCAGGATAGACCAGGGGTCCAGGATAGACCAGGGGTCACCAAACTATGGCCCTCCAGTTGTTCAGGAACTACAATTCCCATCATGCCTAGTCATGTCTGTGAATGTGAGAGTTTTACAATGGCTCATGGGATGTGTAGTTCCGCAACAGCTGGGGGGGGGGGGGCGTAGTTTGGAGATCCCTGTGATAGACCAACACAAAGTGGCACATAATTGTGAAGTGGAAGGAAAATGATAAATTGTTTTCCAGATTTTTTTACAGCTACGCACAGAATACTTTAAATGGCACTCAATGTATATAACTGAAACAAGATGGAGTCTCCTAAGAATAACTCTAAACAAGGCCCACTAGACTTGTATAGTTCACATTCTGCCAGTATTTTTATTAGATGGTTGTCACTAGTTTTTGTTTTTTTAGATTTAAAGCCTAATATATTGCTTTTGTGTCTGAATTGTGAATGTTTATTATGTTTCTTTTTTAATACTAGCCCTGATGAAGAGGGATGTTAGGCCTCTGAAACGTGGTAACTGCCTTTTGCACTCTTATGCCGCGTACACACGAGCGGACTTTACGGCGGACTTTGCCTGGCGGACTGGATTTCGTCGGACAATTCGATGTGTGTGGGCTCCAGCGGACTTTGTTTTCTCAAAAGTTGGACGGACTTAGATTTGAAACTTGTTTAAAATTTATCCGTTGAAATCGAGTCCGGTCGAAAAGTCCGCCGTCTGTATGCTAGTTCGACGGACTAAAAAGCCACGCTAGGGCAGCTATTGGCTACTGGCTATGAACTTCCTTGTTTTAGTCCGGTCGTACGTCATCACGTACGAATTCGACGGACTTTGGTGGATTGTGTGTAGGCAAGTCCGTTCATTCAGAAAGTCCGTCGTAAAGTACGTCGAAAAATCCGCCGGGCAAAGTCCGCCGTAAAGTCCGCTCGTGTGTACGCGGCATTATTGTAGTTGTGATATAAATACCGGACACCTGAGACCATTTTTTGGCTCACTTACACATGTATTTCTCAGTGGTGGGACCCCTTTGTTGGAGGTCAGCCATTAGGCTCAACCAATTACTTCTTTTGATGGGTAAAATCCAACGCCTCACCTCCACCTCTCCTTAGAAGCTCAGATCTCCCTGCAAATCTACCAGACAGGGGCTGTCTGACTGAAAACAGCCGGAGCACAGTTGTCTTGCATTGGTGACAGGTTTCCTTTAATAACCTAATTGTAACAAGTAGAAAATAAGAAACAAAAAGTTTAGCAATGACTTTCCTGTTGATGCATATTTTATGAGAGGAGAATGTTATGAATCTTCCTCTGGTCAGAGCAATGAGGATAATTATGAATTAATTTGCCACCTCCAGGATTATAATTATGAATTGTTTAAAGTGACTGTGACCCAGTTCCACATTAACCTACATTGAATGGGGCTTTGATTTTATGTTAAAGGGAAACTGACTTTCTTGTTTTGTTTTTTTTTTTCCAATGAGCCCTCTACTAAGCTCCAAAGTCACAATCCTAATAATATTATTATTTTTATGTAGCCATGCCCCGGTTGCTGAATGTAACTGAACTTGGATGGGAAATGGGGGAATTATATGATGCCCCAGAATAGTGCAAACTTGCTTGGGACCTCTACATACACTTCAGTATATGCACTTCAACCTTTTAAGCTTCTCCCTATAAGCAAATAATTTCTTTGCGCTTAAAAGCACAAAAACAGCTCTCTTATATAAAGCCGGGAAAGCGCGCTTGTATTTCTCCAAGTAACACAGACACAGATGCTGGTATCACCTTGGGCAATAGCCAGCTCCTTTTATTTATACTATAAACATGAATAATAAAGGAAGGTGGTGGCTTTTGAACCAGCCAATCAAACACTTGTATTCTTTCAAAAGAACCAATCACACACATGTATATATTCAAATAGAAATACAGTAGTGACGTGTGCAGATGGTCATGTGCAGGGTCATGGGGCAAGCGCCTTTGTGAGACACAGAGTGTCTCACAATTTGAACACTACATGGCTCTGAACACGATCGTGTGCACATTCCCACTGCTACCAATGATGCGAGCCATACTCTATCATGGCTCAGTGGGCCATAATTTTGTATGGTTATGCTATAGTTCTCATGTACGCAGTTCTGCTTACTTAGGAGTTTAGATGCGGTCACCAAGGAGTGGCCAGTCCCTTGGTGAGGCATAAACAAACATCCTTAAAAGAGCAAACAGATCTGCCGTGTCCACGGGAAGGTTTCCGCAGCCAATGGTCTTCCACCAACGTCTGTATGTGCGAATACGCTCACATTACAGCAAAACTGACACTGGGGGACATCTGACAACATACATTAATAAAAATTTCCACAACACTTCTCTCTAGTACAAACACTTGCTGCACAGTGTTCCTCCTCCAGCACTTCACTTGCTGCAGACTGTTACTCCTCCAGACTAGCTAGAACCACATGATAGGCCTGACACTGCTTCAGCCAGGCCTCAACTGCCTTTTGTGGGCAGGGACCTCGGGCCCCAGTGGTGTAGAAATAGTTCAGGTGCTAGCGATCCTCTATTCAGCTACCACTCCCAGATAGCTTTCTTCACGTCTTGCCAGCCTGGCTGCAATGACCTCTTTCCACTGCCCTTACCACAGTCCTCACTCCTGTTTCTGTACCCATCTCAAACTGCAATCTCCCAGTTCTCTCAGGTGTGTCTCCCCACTGTGCTCACTCACCAGCCCTCCTGACTGCGACCAGTAGTCCTCCCTGAAGACTCTTAGAGTTCTCTCCTGCTGTTCTTTATTTGCACTCTCATGTGCCTCTCCTTTCAGGATCCCCCCCCCAGACTGGGGAGCAATTCATGGGCCCCTACAGCCTCCACACTCTCTCAATTCAGCTCCTCCACCCAACAACTCCTCCCCAGCTAGGCTGACCCCAGGTATTTAAGGAGGCTTGCCCCCTGCCAATCCAAGTTGGGGATTGGTCAAGGCTCCTTAAGATATCCCAGGCAGCCCCACCTCTCTTCCCCTCCTCTCCTAGCACTAGAAGGAAGAGGGAGGTGACAGTGAAGTGATGCGGCCCATGAGTCACCAGCTGCTACCTTGAGCCACTCCCAACCCAGAATGAAAACAAACAGGCCTAGCAACTAGCTAGGCCTGCCTAAATTTACCTTCTCTGCCAACAAAAAATCCTCACTCAAGCACCTACCTAACTAGAGGGTGCTAAATTTATAATAAAGGATGTATACTGCACCAAAAGTTTACGAAGCACTTTACAACATGAGGGCAGACAATACAATTCTAATACAATTCAATACAGTAGAATTTAGAGGGCCCTGCTCATTAGAACTTACAATCTAAGGGAATTGAGCTTTTATCCCAGTCCATGCCTGTATTCTCCATAGCAGCTTACCACAATTCAGCATTTTTGCTGGAGAACATTGAAGTACCCTAAGGCCCCTTTCGCACGATCGGACCGTTCAGGTCCGCCTGTCTGTTTTGACGGCAGACCTGAACAGGCGATCCATGTTAGCCTATGGAGCGTCGGATGTCAGCGGAGACATGTCCGCTGACATCCGACCCCGTCCGATCCGCTAAAAGCAGACGTATGGCTCTACATCCAGATCCGTCGCTGGCGGATCGGATCAGGTGAGATCTGACAAACGGACACGCTGTCCGTTTTCGTCCGATCCCTCCATAGGCGGCAGCAGTGCCTGACAAGCCCCTCCCCGCTCAGTGAGCAGAGAGGGACCTGTCATCCGCCGGCTCAGCGGAGATCAACGGACAGATCTCCCGCTGAGCCGGCGGACCGAGGCGGGCTCCGTAGAAACGGAGCCCGCCTCGTGTGAAAGGGGCCTAAGGGATTTATAGAAACAAGAAAAAATACTGCGTATTTTGTAAATGTTCATACTCCATTTGTATAACATTAAGGGGTAATGAGCCAGTCTGACCCTTTGGTAGATGAAGGGTCTGAGGTTTTTAGATTGTATATTTTCAATAAAATTGTTTTTGTTTTATATATTTGTATCCTTAAATTGGGTATTATTCTAAGTATAGGATGTGTTTCTTGTTTTTTTGTTTTCCCTTCTCCTCTTTTAATATGAGCCGCGATTCAAGTGGCTGTTTTTTTTCCCACCGCTGAGATCTCAGAACGAGGCATGGTTTTTGTATTCTATTTAGGGCGATGACTCGGAGCGTCGCCCGTTCCCAGACGACGCCATTTGTGGTGAAACGTACGTCAGGAGGTTGACGCTCTGACGTCATTGCCATCCTATTGTGGACGGGTGCTCGCTATGCCGGCCAGTGACTTGCTGTTTTATACCTTGCTTATGTAAGTTTTCTACCTCTTTTTAATAAATCATCCCGCCAGATTTACACTATGGCCAGTTTTCTTTTATTCACATGCTTTTGAGTCGAGTGTTTGGGGTCCCTGCTGTATCTTCCTAGTCACGCTGCATACACCAGCTGGACTTCCCATGTCGGGACGGATTACAGGCTACTTATTGCTTGCTTTGTGGTAAGCGCAAAATCTATGTGGTGGCGGATCACTGAGTGGGGTGTCTTTTCCATCTTCACCACTGAGTTCTTGTTGTGTTCATTCATGGGCTTTCCTTTGGGACTATTTCCAGTCAAAATCATATGTATAAGGATTCCCATTTCAATCATATGGACATCACTGTTTGAGTCACATTTATGTGTATGGACATTATTATTTTCTGACATCATTTTTGATCATCACAATGGTTTACAATCTATATGAATTCCCTAAGAGGAGTTCTTAGGATATGATTGCACGATTGTATCACTTGTACATTTATTTATATATTTAGCGCGTTTTTTTCTTTATTTGACCCTAAGGGATTATTCATACGCCACCTCTAAAGGAGTTTGACAGGCAGCAAGGAGGTGATGTGTTGCCTCCTCACTGCATGTTTTAACCTTAACCACTTAACGCCCAACGATGTCATTTGACGTTGCAGACTTTGAGTGGGGATATCTGAATGATGGGTGCAGCTACAGGCATCATTCAGATATCATCTTTTTCTGACGGTGATTCTCTGCAGCTGTTCAGCCGCTTGATTGTTTTACAGGCGGCAGGAGGGGACATGGTGGTTTACCATAGAGCTCACCAAGGACCAGATGGTCCCTGGTCATCTCTATGACCTTCGGAGGCTGGGCATGACGTTATGACGTCACGTCTGGCCTTGCGGTTGTAAACACTGCCGTTCACTCGGCTGGGAGGCCGAGATTGTTTGTTTGTTTTTTAAATTATTTTAGGCTTTCCAGCCTAGAGGAGACTTGTGGGGACTTATAGACCCCAGATCTCGCTGTAAAGAGGACCTGTCATGCTCTATTCTTATTACAAGGGATGTTTACATTCCTTTTAATAGGAGTAAACATGATAAAAACTAAAAATGTAAAGGGAATGTGCCAAAATATAAAAGTAAAATTAATAAAAAAAAAAATTAAAGACACCTTAAAAATACCTTACACATATTTAAATAATTCAGACTAGGCCTAATTTTGTGTTTAAATGGCCATAGCAGCCCTTTATTGCAAGAACCAACCATGAATAACACTTTATTACATTATATAAGAGGTAATTAAACAAAAAAACATACCATAACATATCAGACTGAATGTAACTGCCTTCTTTTCTATGTCTTAGGATTTTTGAAGGCACGCTTGACAGATCAACTAGCTGTATTTGGCACCACCTTGCCTTTCCACGGCCCCCAGCCGCAAATTACACCGGCTCGGGGAAAATTGTTTGGCAAATTCTCCAGCCAATACAGCCAACTACCCCAACACATATTCATTTCGACCTTTTTAGGGCAGGTACACCCATACCAGAGATGGGCCCAAACCCATCGTTCTGCAAAGAACGTAACCATCCCCGCCTTCAAAAACCCTACGACCTCTGCCCACTGATATGACAACCCCAGTCCCCATCTAAAACCAACAATTAGAGAACGGAAACCAAATAAAATACAAAACCCCTTTGCCAAAATAATTGGCGGGAGGGCGGGAGAATCTTGTCCTACGCTGTCCCTTGGTCCAACTGATGCTAGAGGGACGCCTCCCACCAAGGAACCCTTAGGACCACAACCTGCCTCATTCTGCCCCACCCTATCCTCCTCCAATGAGGTAAAACCTAATAATTTCACCCCTTTTTCCACATATTATTTTAACCCCTACCTTACTATAGCCTATCTAGTCAAACCCCATCATGTAGGCCTTCCGCTTATGCTGCGCATGCAGCTCCTGGCCTGTGACTTTATGTGTGGTCATTCCTTCCTTCCTTCCGGGATGTAAAGTTCAATGGCTGGGAATGTCACATGGAGGCCTCTGGCATGGAGTGGGGCACAAGATGGTGGAGGGTTCGGAATCAGCAGCGGAGGACAGTGTTATAGCAGGACAGAAGCAGGTGTAGGTACTTGTGTTGATGGAGCCAAATCTAGCCAACCACGAAGCTCCTCTTACAAGGAGGTTGGAGCTCTTCAAGTAAGAGAGGATTTGACTCACTACCTCTGGATAGGTAAGTATTGAATGTCTCCATTTACAGGGTGCCCACATCTTTTTTACTGTGCCAAAAGGTTCATACTTTCTTGACAGTTACAGCCATAAATGTCAATGTCAGAAGCTAAAACACTTTCTCCTGCCAATATGCTTGTAAACTAACATACACACTCTGCTGCATTAGGAACCTAAAGGGTTTTTCTAAAGAGCAACCTGAAGGTCAGTGTGGAGGAAGTACATTGTCACCCGTATTGTCAGCATATGTTTTCCCTGGATCGGACTGGGAACAGCTGGAAACGTCTCTCTTGGCGCAGGAATAGTCTTGTCAGAGATTGGCGCTCAGTAATTGGCACATTATTTGTGTCTGATTTACTTCCAGCAAACCAGATTGACCTTGAAGACCCGTCTTGTCACTACACAGACAATGGAAGAGCGAATGACAATGGACAATGACAATGTAAAAATCTTCTATATTTTAGAGATCAGTGAGCTAAAAAGCTTACAATCTAATGAAGTAAGGATAAGCTTTCTGTTTCATTGAGGAGCTTCAATACCAACTGTGTAGAATGAGGGCCTACCTTAAAGCTGAACTCCTATATACACAGGTGAAATACATACTGTATACAGAGGGTGTAGAAAAGAATACCCCCCCCCCCCCCTTTAAATAATATGTTGTTGCTTTGCAGCCTGAAATGCAGACAGAAGCAGTTTTTGTTTTATCCAGCTGTATTTACTCAGTGCAACTTATAACATCCAAGTGAAAGATACAACACCAACATGTCAGAGAAAAAAAAAATTCAAAAACAGAATCCGTGAGTTGGAAAAGGGATCACCCCCCTCAAAAAATGACTTGTAAACTCAATTAGGTGTAGCTATTAACCTTCTCAATGGCACACACAGCCATTTGACTCTCAACTGGGATCAGCTGTGGTCATTTTGATTGGCTCTGCATGAAAAGAGCTTTCCTGGAGCATGTCATTCCCTGATAGTGCAACTGAAGCAAACAATCAGCCATGGGTGGCAAGGCGCTGTATAGAAGCTGTTTTCGCTGCTAAATACATTTTTGTTCCTGTCCATCCAGTCCTGAGATTTTAACAGCTTTTCACACAGCACAGTCCCACTTGGCAGAGAAAGGACCTATTCTTTCTCTGCTGCAGTTTCACTTTCACTTACAGGTCTCTTGGTGGTTTAGGGTACCCATAGACACAAGATGATAGTGGCTCAGTCCGGCCACTTTTGGTCAGATATGATGGAGATTTCATGTCCATGATCCTGCCAGTCGGTCACTTTGTGAGAGGATAGTTGATAATTCCGTTTTGAAAACCTGTAATAATTGCTATTAATCCCCCTGAGATATTCAACCCCAGCAGTGTCGGACCTGTTCCACTCTACGCCTACTTCCTCTCAATTCACATGAGGAACATGACCTGCTCAGGAACACAATGCTGGTGAGGAGAGAATCCACGGGGCTGCACTGGAAACTACAGTTCCCGGTGTGCAGCGTGGCACATGGAGCCCTCTGTATAGATGACTGGGGGAGCGGATCCACCCCCTCCCAAGCCGGGCCAAACTGGCCCGAGTAGAGCGGACCCGCTTCCCACCTGAGCCGAGCATCTTGCCTTCCTTCTGAGATGACAGCCATGCAGACCAATTTGATGCAGTGTGCGGCGTATGGTCTGAGCACTGACAGGCTGACCCCTCACCCCTTCAACCTCTGCTGCAATGCTGGCAGCACTCATACGTCTATTTCCCAAAGACAACCTCTGGATATGACGCTGAGCACGTGCACTCATGTTGAACCTCCAGTGACCAGTATGAGAGTGAGAGCAATATCACCAAATTTAATACACCTGCTCCCTATTCATACCTGAGACCTTGTAACACTAATGAGTCACATGACACCGGGGAGGGAAAATGGCTAATTGGGCCCAATTTGGACATTTTGACTTAGGGGTGTACTCACATTTGTTGCCAGCGGTTTAGACATTAATGGCTGTGTGTTGAGTTATTTTGAGGGGACAACAAATTTACACTGTTATACAAGCTGTACACTCACTACTTTACATTGTAGCAAAGTGTCATTTCTTCAGTGTTGTCACATGAAAGGATAGAATAAAATACAGTGAGGGTAAAGGGTATTTGATCCCCCTGCTGATTTTGTGCGTTTACCCACTGACAAAGAAATGATCAGTCTATAATTTAAATGGTCGGATTTCTTTCAACAGTGAGAGACAGAATAACAACAAAGATATCCAGAAAAAACTCATTTCAAAAAAATTATAAATTGATTTGCATTTTAATGAGTGAAATAAGTATTTGATCCCCTATCAATCAGCAAGAACTTAGGCTCCCAGGTGTCTTTTATACAGGTAACAAGCTGAGATTAGGAGCACTCTCTTAAAGGGATGCAAGATCTCACCTCATGGAGTTTCAATGATCATGAGAACGGTGAGGAATCAGCCCAGAACTACAGAGAAGAATATTGTCAATTATCTCAAGGCAGCTGGGACCATAGTCACCAAGAAAACAGTTGATAACACACTACACCGTGAAGGACTGAAATCCTGCATCCTGAATCACTTAAGTAATTTACTGTAATAGATGTGGAACATAAAAACAGTACGATTAAGCACAAACAATAAGTGACAATTGATAACACTCAATATAAACTTGAAACTTGTAGATCCAATAATTACAGCAAGGAGTGTATGCAGACAGGTACACAGTGGAATAAACGTTCAATATTACCAGGAACTTATATTAAACACCTTCCCCCTAAAACCCCAATGCACACACCAAACGGCAATACATTACATTCACATAACACAGAACAATGCAATGTATATCTGTATCTTATACTCGAGAGCTCCCCCTGGACTGCAATCCAATGTTCAGAATATAAAGTGAAACCCTGATGCTTTGCTGAGTGTCACAAGAGTTCCTTATCTTCAGGTTTTCTTTTTCTTCAGCTAGCCTGTTGATTTGAACTGCAGTTATTTGTAATCCAAGTGGGAAACATAAAGAAACAAACTGTAGAGTGATGGTTGTGCTGATGACTATTTCTTTAGTTGTAATGAGGAAACAGCACTCCTGTAACTCTTCCTTCTTAACTGTAAGAGTAATGCAATAATAACTCCGGGGAACTACAAGCCCCACCAGCAATCTGCAACCAGCTCGCCCAGCAAACAGTACAGTCTATTGATCTGGGCAAGTGCCCGCTCACCACAATAGGTCCAGGTACTGTAGAACTCCTTCCAAGCTCCTTTCCTGATATCTCAGTCTGATCCAAAGCTGGCGCCGTCACACCGCACCGCTCCTTCAGATGGCTGATGGCCAAAATACAGGAAACCTTCAGCAATCTTGGGTTCTCCGGTCCATCCGCACGCTGACCCAGCTGGCTGTGCTCTGGAACACCTCAGAGGCCGATCGATTCCGCTCTGCGCCTGACAGTCCCCCGGTCACACACACACACCTCACTGCAGGCAGGTATTGAATGGCGTCCCAAGAGACCGGAAAAATGGCGGGTGCTCCTCCTTTTATTCCTGCTCCCAGCATGCAGCGCAGTAACTTGGCCTTGTGGGTCTGTGACTTGTCATTGTGGGTTTAGTAGTTTAAAAACAAAGTTAACACATGAGTCATTTCCTCATTAAACTACATCTCCCACAATGCCTTGTAACGCTGCTTCACAGAAACTAAACAAAAGACTTAATAGCATTAAAAGGACACTAGAGGGAGCGAAACTCGCTTGTAATCATCACAACTGTAATGCCTATATTAGCAAAGCATGGCTACCCAGTAATACATGTTAAGCTCAATATTAGAAAAGGTGATCAGATCTAAGTACAAGACAAGAACGTATATGCATCAAACAACTTTATTATCTAAACTGATAGCATGGACCTATATCCACCTAACCTATGGAGCCTCCAATCTTTGAGTGCACAAGAGAGTGAGTGGTCCAGAGCTCTCAGACATTTTATTCAAGAACTGTAGGATGTTAACACTGGTCTCCCAGTCGAAGAGGTATAGCAAGAAAAACTCGGATGCTGGCTGACCCCAGTAGTCAATTCCCAAATACTTCTTTCACTCATTGAAATGCAAATCAATGTATAACTTTTTTTGAAAGGTGTTTTTCTGGATATTTTTGTTGTTATTCTGTCTCACACTGTTATAATAAACCTACCATTAAAATCATAGGCTGATCATTTCTTTCTCAATGGGAAAACGTACAAAATCAGGAGGAGATCAAATACTTTTTTTCCCTCACTATATATATATATATATATATATATATATATATATATATATATATATATATATATATACATACACACACATACACATATATACATTATCTCACAAAAGTGAGTACACCCCTCGTATTTTTGTAAATATTTTATTATATCTTTTCATTTGAAAACACTGAAGAAATGCCACTTTGCTACAATCTAAAGTAGTGAGTGTACAGCTTGTAAAACTGTAAATTTGCTGTCCCCTCAAAATAACTCAACACACAGCCATTAATGTCTAAATTGCTGGCAACAAAAGTGAGTACACCCCTAAGTAAAAATGTACAAATTGGGCCCAATTGGCCATTTTCCCTCCCCGGTGTCATGTGACTCGTTAGTGTTACAAGGTCTCAGGTGTGAATGGGGAGCAGGTGTGTTAAATTTGGTCTCATCGCTATCACTCTCTCATACTGGTCACTGGAAGTTCAACATGGCACCTCATGGCAAAGAACTCTCTGAGGATCTGGAAAAAAGAATTGTTGCTCTACATAAAGATGGCCTAGGTTATAAGAAGATTTCCAAGACCCTGAAACTGAGCTGCAGCACGGTGGGCAAGACTACACAGCGATTTAACAGGACAGGTTCCACTCAGAACAGGCCTCACCATGGTCGACCAAAGAAGATGAGTGCACGTGCTCAGCGTCATATCCAGAGGTTGTCTTTGGGAAATAGACGAATGAGTGCTGCCAGCATTGCTGCAGAGGTTGAAGGGGTGGGGGGGTCAGCCTTTCAGTGCTCAGACCATACACCGCACACTGCATCAAATTGGTCTGCATGGCTGTTGTCCCAGAAGGAAGACTCTTCTAAAGATGATGCACAAGAAAGCCCTCAAACAGTTTGCTGAACACAAGCAGACGAAGGACATGGATTATTCAAGAACAACCGCGCTAAAAACAATAACATAAATGTGACTAATCAAATATAATAAAGTGTATGAAAAATACATCAAAAATGAAAATGTGTTTATAAATATAAAACACCAGAACCCTATTGAAAAAGTGACTGGAAATAATAAGTCCCAAATACAGGTAAAAAAAAGGTCCCAATTGAAGTAGGAAAATAACTGACGTCACAAAAACACACAGTTCCTGGAGTCAAGGCAGATGCAAACAGTGATCGTAGACATGTAACACAATCCTTGGAGCCAAGGGTAGATGTATTCAATAATTACAGACGTGAGACACCCAGTGAAAAATCCTCCACCTAATAAGATGTCCGCTTACCAGAGGTAAGCTGTGAATCAGCTTAATAGTAAACCTCCACTCAGGGGAAATCTGCTCCTCAGGTCACCAACCAATGAAGGGGGTGGACGGGATCTTTCAGTGTATCGAACTCAATCCGCATAGCAGGAGAACCTTTTGTGAGATACTGTATAAGCTGTGGGGTGCATACTTGTCATAATGTGCTCTCCTGTGCTGTGCTATGACAAGTATGCACCCCACAGCTTATACAGTATCTCACAAAAGGTTCTCCTGCTATGCGGATTGAGTTCGATACACTGAAAGATCCCGTCCACCCCCTTCATTGGTTGGTGACCTGAGGAGCAGATTTCCCCTGAGTGGAGGTTTACTATTAAGCTGATTCACAGCTTACCTCTGGTAAGCGGACATCTTATTAGGTGGAGGATTTTTCACTGGGTGTCTCACGTCTGTAATTATTGAATACATCTACCCTTGGCTCCAAGGATTGTGTTACATGTCTACGATCACTGTTTGCATCTGCCTTGACTCCAGGAACTGTGTGTTTTTGTGACGTCAGTTATTTTCCTACTTCAATTGGGACCTTTTTTTTACCTGTATTTGGGACTTATTATTTCCAGTCACTTTTTCAATAGGGTTCTGGTGTTTTATATTTATAAACACATTTTCATTTTTGATGTATTTTTCATACACTTTATTATATTTGATTAGTCACATTTATGTTATTGTTTTTAGCGCGGTTGTTCTTGAATATTTCTGTTTAGTATGTGCACGCCTCACATTATGACTGCAGCTTTTTCAGTTTTATAACTGAGTGTTCATTATAGTGAGAAGGACATGGATTACTGGAACCATGTCCTGTGGTCTGATGAGACCAAGATAAACTTATTGAGGGAACCATGAATGCCAACATCTACTGTGACATACTGAATCAAAGCATGATTTGGAGACTGGGCCGCAGGGCAGTATCCCAACATGATAACCACCCCAAACACACCTCCAAGATGACCACTGCCTTGCTAAAGAAGCTGAAGGTAAGGTGATGGACTGGCCAAGCATGTCTCCAGACCTAAACCCTATTGAGTATCTGTGGGGTATCCTCAAATGGAAGGTGGAGGAGCGCAAGGTCTCTAACATCCACCAGCTCTGTGATGTCATCATGGAGGAGGGGAAGAGGACTCCAGTGGCAACCTGTGAAGCTCTGGTGAACTCCATGCCCAAGTGGGTTAAGGCAGTGCTGGGAAATGATGGTGGCCACACAAAATATTGACACTTTGGGCCCTATTTGGACATTTTCACTTAGGGGTGTACTCACTTTTGTTGCCAGCGGTTTAAACATTAATGGCTGTGTGTTGAGATATTTTGAGGGGACAGTAAATTTACACTGTTATACAAGCTGTACACTCACTACTTTACATTGTAGCAAAGTGTCATTTCTTCAGTGTTGTCACATGAAAAGATATAATAAAATATTTACAAAAATGTGAGGAGTGTACTCACTTTTGTGAGATAATATATATATATATATATATATATATAGATAGATAGATAGATAGATAGATATAGAATATCCTAAATAAATTATCCAACAAAGTGGTTAACTGTGTGCCTAGTAATGTGTGCTGCTTTTACTTACTAATCTGGCTGTTTTTTCTCCCTGCTTTTGCTGATCTATGTACAGAGCCAGGGCTGGACTGGGACAACAATTTGGCCCTGGACTTCATCCAGACCGGCCCACTTTAATTTTTCAAACACATACAACTCACCTCTTTTATTATTTCACTTATTCTCCTCTGTATTTTTCTCCTCCGCCCCTTCTCATAGCACTGCCTGAAGTGGGAGGGCTAACGTCATGCAGGAACATTGCTACAGCCTCATTGGTTAGAATTTCAGAAACCGGCATTGCTGCACAGCCATTGGCTGCCTTTCAGCAATGCAGCGGCACCGAGGTTGAGCCGGGTTGCGCACTGTGAAGTGAGGTGATGGGCAGTGCGGGTGACAGGTCTCTCCCATACCCCGATGGCCACCTAAGCCCCCCCCCTTCACTGGCCATTAGCCGTTCTACTTTTTTTCTCTTATAGTCAGTACAGCGGTGCTCAAATTAATGGCTGCGGGAGACAGGCTGTCACCAGGGCCAGATTAAGAGTCCATTGTTTTCCTGCGCGACCCGAAGCTGCATCTCCAATAGCCCCTATATTAATCCGGCCTTACCTTAAGGGCTGAATAAAGGCAAGCAAAGGGCCACATTCGGCCCTTGGTCTACAGTTTGAAGACCACTGCAATATACTGTACCAAAGTAAAAACGTTTACAGTTGACTGCAGACAAAATATTGCATCCTAACACACATTTCTATAAAGTACACTAATGTTTTATTATATTTTTGTATTGGGTCTTCTGGCAGGGGGCCCAGGGTTGCCCCATTTCCCCCCTTCCCATGACCAGATGTGATGATGTATACGAAGAAGGGTCATGCAGTGCAGATGGTCAGAGGAGAAGATTAGGGACATTCCCATACCTCCCAACTTTCTGAAATGGGAATGAGGGACACCTAGTTGCAAAAGTATGTAGGCATAGGACACACCCCCTGCAAGGTCCCCATAAAGGAGAATTGTATAAAAAATGATTAGTTAAACCTACAAGTGCTTTTTACCACTACTATTGGCTTTTGGTATTTACAAATGCAGCAATTTAGAAATTGGATGAAAGGTTTAGCACTGGGAAACACTTTTTAAAAGATAAATAGTGCATTTTATATACAATATATAGATCAGACCAAAATGAGGGACAAATGAGGAGGAATGAGGGACATTGTTCCAAATCAGGGACAGTCCCTCGAAATCAGGGACAGTTGGGAGCTATGCATTCCCGGGACTGTAGGAATAAGGGACAGCTTTCAGCTCCACCTGCCCCTCTCGGGTTCTGGTCACCAACCAAGCCTGTAAACGCACAGTGGCAGCTTCCTGTCTGATAGAACTATGACTCAAGTGTATGTCAGGCTCATGCACTCGGAACAGTCGGGGTCAGCATGGGATCGATGCTGCTGGCTGGGACATTGCCCGGACTTTAGGCTTCTTTCCACCGATGGGGTGAGGAGACCATGAAGTGCCCGCTGTGGATGACCTGCAGCCGGGGACAGAGCTCCTCAGTGTCCGAGTCCTGTGTGGCCCCCAGGATCTGTCCATAGATGCAGTCTGCCATGTTGCCCGCACTCCTGAGGAAGTGACAGCCAAAGGGGGACACTCGGGCAGCAAAGACACGCCCAGCAAGCACAGGTACACACCAATTAGAAGAACCGAGGAGCCAAGGACTGCACGTGCTCTCCAATCACCACTAGGTGTAGCCACGCTCCTTTTAAGTTTACTCTAGCAAGGCAATCCCTTATGTGTGCTCTTGGTATAGCAGCCTTTTCCAGTAGTGTACAACCTAATCCCTATGCCCAGGCGGTGCGTGCGGAATGCAGGGCCGGTCAGGGGAGATCTCTCCCCTGTCAGCCCATTGCTTTCTGTGCGCAGACTGTTTTATTTTGGACGGCTGGGCCGATATTAAGGTAGGGGCCAGGAGCTGCAGCTCCAATAGCCCCTATGTTAATCTGGCCCTGGCTGTCACTGAAACCGGCCCACTGGCCAGTACATGACTGCAAACACAGGACTATGTGCTGTGTTTGGCTATAGCCAATCAGCAGGTCTCAGTTATAAATCATTGGCCGGGACCTGCTGACCAAATCCCACTGTAGCCAGCGACAGTGCGGGTTAGCAGGGGCGCGTGCATGTACACACCTAACCCGGAACAGGCTGGATGATGTACATGTACATGATCGAGCCTGTCTGTGCCGCCCTGTCTCAGTAAATGTAATGTGGGCAGGCCAAAACTGGTTGATGAAAATCACATACATTGTTAGAAATTAGTTTGCTCGAGAATTTTTTTCCATTCTGCTCCTTGGAATTTTCTCATCGCTGCAGTCAACGAAAGTTGATTTGACCCACTGATGATTAGAAAAATTATCATTCTATAATAAAAAAACTTTCTTCTTCTTCGAACATCTACCCGTCTATAGCCAGCGTTATACTTTACATTTTCATCCAGTCATGGCTACACTAAATCAGTCCTTTCAGGTGGAAGTCACTATCAGTGCCGGGATTTAATCTTTCTTTACTTAGTGAGTCATACATATCCTTTCTGTTATATTTCTTACTTTTCATCTTAAGGCTCTACATTAAACCCTGAAAGGTCACATAATCCCAGTGCTGTGCACACAGGAAAGGAGAACAGGCTCAGTCGGGAGCTGTAAAAGCTTGTGTTTTATTTAAAGGTGCACTCCAGCCAAGTTAAAAAAGAAGCCCTTTGGGGCACAGGCTTCAAGAAGCTGACCCAACCACACCACATGTGAGGAACTCTGTGAAATCTGGCTGCAGTGGATTATATAGATGTCAGGTTTAAAGCCCAACTCCAGGAAACAAAATTCTGCCTTGTAGGGGCTTGCCTCTCCCATGGCATAATGTGCCCTCCAGTGTGTGCTGTCCCATCCAGAGCAGGACTTTTACTGCTGCATTGGTTTTGATGATGTCAGGACCTTAGGCCATTGGAGCACGAAGGAGAAGATACTGCGGTGTAACATTGTGGAACATCGGCTGCAGCCACACTGCAAGGGATGGGTTACTGTTAAAGCTTTTGGAGTTCAGCTTTAAGTAGATAAAAAGGACACAAATGAACGTAGATCTGATTTCGTTAAAGTTTAGTGACTGATTTTTTTTTCTTCTATAATTATCACCAGGGACAGTACTTACATGAATGGCGAATGTCCCGTGTGCTGATGGCTGCTCTGTCCTTTGAAATCTTCATTCCTCTGCCCACTGATACCCCCACACCTGTGATCCTCCAGTGCTACGGGGGGTAATAGAAGCAGCTACAACTATCTAAAGTGCAGACTAAGCCTGCCCTGTCCACCCCCCACCCCCCAACTCCATTTATAGAAGCTGCACTATCAATTTTTAAATGTAAGGACCTGAATCTTCCCAGAGCAGCACTGTGCTTCCCAGAGCAGAAGGTTGTAGTTTTGGTGTTCACCACAGGGTGTCTCCCAGCAGATCCCAGTCAGATTCCACGTGATGCTGGCTGCTGGGAGAGTATTTAGGTCCTCCCCGATTAGTGCCTCTCGGAGCAGTGTATTGCTCTGCTGCCAAAGCCTGGATGCCATTTGTTCTGATCTTAACCCTGGCCCTGCTGCCTTGTACCTGCTCCCCCTTGTAATTTGGCTTACATCAACTTCAAGAAAACAAAAATTGACCCAAAACTTTAAAGGGAAGTACAGCCAAAGCTTGTTTGGCTGTACTTTTCCTGTGGATCACAGGAGTGCAATTCATTCTGCACTCCTGTGACCCATTTTTAGCAGACAGCGGGCTAAAGCCCGCTGTCGACTGATGTCACAGAGCTGAGCTGGTCCAGGCTGGGGAAAGATGGAGACAATATGGTTGGAATCTGACACCTGGTTCAGCCTCTCAGCGATCCACTGAGAACCTGAGCCAGTCGCTCACAGCCCTCCCCAGTGAGCGAGGAGCGGCAGAGCAGAGAGCGGTGACCGACAGTCTTCAGCTCCCTGCTCATGGTTTTCTGAGAACAGAGCGATCAGCGGTGTTTGATCGCTCGGTTCTCAGTGTTAGAGCCAGGGGGAGGGGTCAGATGCAGCATCGGACTGATACTGCATCCACCTAGGTTAAGTATGATTCTTGGAGAAAAAGAAAATCCTATATTTCATGCAATGGGTTGACGTCTGTTGCATTAAGGCATCTCATTCATGTGAACAGATCCCACTTGCGCCATCTTCCCCAATGAGGCAACAATGTTAGCTGCTCAGTAAGAAAGCTAACAGCACTGTCTGCTTTGCAAATTACCACTAGAGGGGGCACCTACAGTTCTGTTCCTGGAATAATATGACTAAACGATAGCACAGCAAGTCGATTTAAACGTAAAAAATCACATAAAAGATTTCGTAATCACCGAAGGTAAAGTGTACAATAAAAACTCCGATTGAAAAGAGGCAGCAGGGGGCGTGGCCAAGGCAGGCATGTGAGAGGACGCATCTCCCACAGCTCCCAGCAGTGATCCGGTAACCGATCCTCCCCCAGCCCACATACCGACCTTATTTTGCCCTATGCAGCACGGGCACGATCCTGAGACCCCAGGGGATCATCCGCCGGCTCTCTGCACCAGAGGAAAGTTCCGAAAAGGACAAACTGAGATGACGGGCCTGGAGATCCAAGATGGCGCCGCGGCGTCCTCAGCGAAGCACACACCGCGCGGACAGGACAAGCTGAAAGACTCTTGGCCTAAAGCATGTAAGGCACCAAAACTCACTGGTAAAGACACACCTAAAGACATGATCTACTATGCACAGAAAATGGCTGGGACATTGGGAACGGAGCAGTCATCCAGCCAGGCTGGGACACATGCTATGCAGGCAGACATCACACAGGCGCTCTGGGGAGAGGAGGAGGGGGAGCAGCCAGCCCTTGCATCTGGGGAACCACAAAGCCCAGCGGACCCGGACGCTGTACAGCCTACTTTAGCTGACATACTCAGAGCTGTGAACAACTGCACAGCTTCAGTTAACACCTTGAAGGAGCAATTTGGGGGTCTGAGAGAAGATGTGTCATTACTTAGGCAAGACATGCAAAAGATACGGGAGCGCACCACGGCTGTGGAAAGCAGAGTCAGTGACATGGAAGACCAAATACCACCTATAACACAAGATACCAGAACAGCACTGCAACTAGCCAGGGATGCATGCGACCATGCAGAGGATTTGGAAAATCGCTTAAGGCGAAACAATGTTCGCATAGTGGGGTTGCCTGAGAAGGTGGAGGGCAGGGATCCCACTACTTATGTTGAAAACTGGCTAATGGAACTTTTTGGGAAAAATGCATTCTCCCCAATGTTTGCGGTGGAACGTGCTCACAGAGTGCCCTCACGCCCTCCCCCACCAGGGGGCCCTCCAAGATCCATTCTTGCAAGAATTCTACACTACAAGGATAGAGAAGCGGTGCTGAGACATGCTCGAGAGAAGGCAAATGTTCTCCATAATGGTGTCCGGGTATCCTTCTATCCGGACTTCTCGGCAGAAGTCCAGAGGCGCAGAGCTAAATTCACGGACGTGAAACGCAGACTGCGACTTCTGCAACTCCCATACGCTATGCTATATCCGGCGAAACTTCGGATTGTGGTGAGAGGCCAAGCACAATTCTTTGAATCCGCTAAAGATGCTTCAGTTTGGTTAGACAGAAATGAGCAGGCATTGAAACGGCAGGCTCCACAAGAAGAAGACTGAAAGGACTGAACCGGCTACTTGCAGAGGACTGGGATACTAGAAAATGTTATTCTGTTCCCTGTTTCTAGATGGGCAACCAGAACATACCCTATCCTTTATTTCCAGTGTTGACAGATGTTCCTTGGCTGGGGGACTGAATATTCCTAAGCAATGCAATGAGAGCGAATTGGACTAAAAGTTGAATTTACAAATGACCATTTGCAGAAAAAGAGAGCGGTGGAATGTCGCATACGTTGCTAAAGTTGCCATGTTGGCAGAATGTGCAGTTTATAGCACAGAAAAGTTTTCCTTTACACCACCCCCCATTGAAGCGGGGAAGATCCTAGCAATAAGAGTTACAAGCAGCACAAAGAATACCTCAACAGGACACGAATTCATCAAACATACGGCAAACCTAGCAGAACCTCACTACAGAAATGGATCCATTATCTTGCACAGGTGCACACAAAGTACCGGTCAATACTACGCACCTACAAGCAGACATGGCGGACATCCCAGTAGTATCCTGGAACGTTAGGGGACTACACTCCCCATTGAAGCGTACCATGATTCGCATGTGTTTGAAGAGGTACATCCCCGGAATTCTCTGCTACCAGGAGACTCACTTGACTGCGGACACTGTGAGCTTCCTGGGATACTCCTGGGTAGGAAAGGCCTATCACTCCACGCACACCTCATATTCTAGGGGGGTGAGCGTGTTGATCCATGGCAACCTGGACTTTGAAGAAATCGCAAATGAAATTGATAGTGAAGGTCAATATGTTTTTCTCCATTACAGGTTGGGTACATTGACGTGTGTGCTGGCGGTGTTATATATTCCTCCCCCCTTCACGGCGGCGGTGCTTAGGTCTCTGCTGACATTTATGGATGGCAGGCCTGACGCACCGCTGTTGGTAATGGGGGACTTTAACTGTTGCTTAAATCCAGTTGAAGATAGACACCCAGGACCCGGAGCCTCTGCCCTCTCCAGGGATACCCCCCTGGCGCGGTTGTTGCAAGAGGTGGGCTGGGTGGATGTCTGGAGACATAGGAACCCTGGAGTTAGACAATTCACATGCTTTTCCAAAACCCATGGTTGTTTATCTAGAATTGACCTGGGGGTGTGCAGCTTAAACATGCTCCCGTTTGTTTCAGATATGGTACATAGGCCCCGCAGCGTATCAGACCACTCACCAGTGGTTATACTGCTTATAATTGCCCCATTAGTCACACTACCTAAAGCCCCTTGGAAATTTAATGCTTTTTGGTTGAAACTGTTCCGCTCACACGAGGGGATAGTAGGGAGCATGTGTGAGTTTTTCCGCACCCAGGATCCAAATGAATCGATGATTGGGCAATGGGATGCCTTTAAGGCATATTTGAGGGGTGTGTTAATTGCTGAAATTAATAAGGTTAAACAAGACTCTAAAGCACTTAAAAACGAACTTGAAACTAGAGTACAAGAGATGGAACAATTGTATGTCACAGATCCTTCCGAGTCGACCAAGGAGGCATGGCAGGCGGCTCTTTCTGCATACCGCCAACTGTTGTCCTCATCGGCCGACAAGAAGAGATTCTTTGCTAAGCAGGCGTTTTTTGAGGAGGGCGAGAAAACAGGCCGCATACTGGCGAGAATAGCAAATGCATACCAGAAGTCCCCAACTATAGGTGCTATTAGGACTAAAGAGGGTAACATTGTTAACACGCCTGAAAAGGTGCTGCAGGTACTAAATGAGTTTTACGAGGATCTGTATAAGCCGGGTACATCTTACACATCTGACGAGTTAGAACAATATTTAGGACAGATAGATTTCCCTAGACTGAACACAGATCAGAGAGGGCTCTTGGAGACTCCCCTTACAGTGGAAGAACTACAGGAGGCGGTTGGATCCTTTCCTAACTGTAAAGCGCCCGGGGAAGACGGAATTCCCATAGAAATATATAAACAGTATCCCACTGAGTTACTACCCCAGTTACTTAAAGTCTTTAATAGAGCCCGGGAGGAAGGCCACCTACCAATCTCAATGTCAAGGGCCAATATTATTTTGTTACTCAAACCTGGTAAGGATCCAGTAGATCCAGGGGCGTATCGCCCGATTTCCCTGTTACAGAGTGACGTGAAAATACTAGCGAAAGCTCTGGCCATTAGATTAAATGGAGTTATCACTTCAATTGTCCATGGAGACCAAGCTGGCTTCATGCCCAATAAATCGACGGCAGTTAATTTAAGAAGGCTATTCCTTAATATGCAATCCAAAGCAGATAATATGGGTTCCAGGGCCCTGCTGTCACTGGATGCCACTAAGGCATTTGACAGCATAGACTGGAACTATCTGTGGTCGGTCCTGCAGAGTTTTGGATTTGGCCCCCGGTTTGTTTCTTGGGTCAGGCTCCTTTATAGTCAGCCGGAGGCCGCGGTGAGGGTTTCCGGCTATCTTTCCCCAAGCTTTGTGTTGAGGAGGGGTACGAGGCAGGGATGTCCCCTGTCTCCTCTCCTCTTCGCACTGGCTATTGAGCCATTGGCGATCGGGATCAGGGCAAATCGGGGCATCACAGGTTTCTGCTACGGTGACATGCAGGAAAAAATCATGTTGTACGCCGATGACACCATGCTTCTACTTGGTGACACTGGCCCCTCCCTTCAGGAGGCCATGTCGACCATATCTGAATTTGGGAAGTTCTCTGGCCTGCATATAAATTGGTCAAAGTCTGCCCTTCTTTTATTAGATGGAGACGAATCACAGGAGGTGTGCGCCGCTTGCCCCATTCCGATTGCCACTACTTTCAAATACCTGGGGATCCAAATCACGTCCCAGCCCTGGGACTTTATACATTTAAATATATTTCCACTCCTTCAGCGCTTCAGAGACAAAATTAAGACCTGGAACTCTCTCTTAATGTCAGTAGCAGGTAGAGTAAACTTAGTGAAGATGATTCTCATGCCACAGTTACTTTATTTTCTACATAATACCCCTATGGTTATCCCATTAAAAATATTTCATATAGTAAATGCCATTTTCCGAACTCTTATTTGGAAAAATGGGCCCGCCCGGATCAAGTTAGAACATCTGCAGAGACCCAAGGACTGTGTTGGATTGGCATTGCCCAACCCATGGCTGTACTACCTGGCCTCTCAACTGCAACATTTGATTGGTACATTTGTCCCGTCACAAAACTCGTCTCACAGGCTAATGATTCACACAGTGGGGAAGGGTCCGATTCACATGGCTTTAGAAGCATTAGCCTTCACTAAACCACATAAAAAATTCCCAACGTTCAGTCTTATTCAAAAGGTGTGGAACAAGACCAAATATCTCCAGAACGTAGATGGATATACGGAATATAGTCCCATTTGGCACAATGACACATATAGGGAACTAGCTAAATTACAATGCGGAGCTCGTTGGAAGCAGTTTGGAATCACTCATATAAAGCATATATTTAAGGAGGGTGTGTTGCGCACATTTTCTGATTTAAAAGAAGCGTATAATTTGCCAGCATCAATGCTATTCTACTATATGCAACTTAGACACGCGATACAGATACAGGGCCGCTCCTCAGAGTGGCACTTATCGCCAACCCCGGTTTTCAACCTTCTGGGGGATGCTGGCTCATCTAAGGGATTTATCTCTCAATGCTATGCCATCCTGTTGCAATCCGTGATGAGCCATCATCCCTTGAGGGTGAGAGAGAGGTGGGAGACAGAGGTGGGACAGCTAGACGGGGATCAGTGGGAGGAGATCTTTCAGGCAGTGAACCAATGTTCACTTAATGTGTCACAAAAACTCACCCAACTATATATACTATTGAGAACATATTATACTCCGCACAGATTACATTTAATGAACAGATTGACAGAACCAACATGTACTAGATGTAAACGCGAACATGGGGACCTGATACATATGCTGTGGAGATGTCCCAAGTTACACATGTACTGGGCAGGAGTGGTACAAAATATCAACTCAATCTTTAATGTGAGTCTTCCACAGGACCCTAGAGCGTGTCTTTTGGGTGCTTTGGAGGAATACGAATGGGAAGGACACAACAGAGAAGCTGTGCATAGAGTACTTTTTCAGGCCAGAAGGCTGATTATGATTCACTGGAAGTCCGATAGGTCCCCGACTGTGAAGGAGTGGACCGAAAGTATTAACACGACCATAAAAATGGAAAAGTTGATTTACCAACATAGAGGTAGCATGCCAAAATTCGAAAAAATATGGGGTCCGTGGTTAGATGTACCGGGATTAGCACCTATGGAACTGGTATATGACAGGTTGTTAGGAATCAATGCTGGGTGAGACATGGATAGAGGTTAACTGTGACTGGAACTAGCTTTTAGTTGTTATATTGAGATTGTTACTTGGCTATTGTACTGTGTGTTGTATAAGAGGTACTGTGTAATCCTGTTTACAATGTGTGTGGTGTTTTCCCTGCAAATTCAATAAAATTTTGTTGGATTAAAAAAAAAAAAAAAGAAAAGAGGCAGCACACCGCCTTTAAATTTCAATATCACCTGATAATTTAATAAGCCGGGGGAGTTGATCTTTAATGCCGTCTGTCATTTATAATATTTACCTCCATTTTACACGGTTTGTTTACCAGAGCCCTGACAGTAAAAAAAAAAGCTATTTATGCAGTAATTACATCAGCCAATGGAGTGCATAATTACACATTATGCCAAGGAGTTCTTTTTCTTGGCAGCTCTAAAAATTTAAGAGCTATGAAATATTTCCACCAAGCAGTCCTTTGTGGTGGAAAAGACACCAGAGACGCTTCCTACTTACCGTTCCAGCCCTCAAATTCTCGGCAGACCGGACTTATACAAGAAAACCAAGGCAACTTCTAAAAATGCTACAGTTGTGAAAAAGTATTTGCCCCTTCCTGATTTTTTTTTTTTTTGCATACTTATTACACTTAAATGATTCAGATCATCAAACACATTTTAATATTACTTTAGTGGTACCCCCGTAGGGGCGGCTGAGCAGGGGCGGACTGACCATTGAGCCACTCGGGCACTGCCCGAGGGCCCTGGGCCACTAGGGGGCCCCATCTGGGTTGCCAGCCTCAGTAAAACCAGGGACAGTATGTATAAATCTGTGTTTTTTTTACATCTGTCTGTGTATACTGTGTGTACATGTATACTGTGTGATTGTATACTATGTGGCCCCATAATCTCTGATTGCCTGGGGGCCCCATAATCTCCTATTGCCTAGGGGCCCCATGAGTTATCAGTCCGCCCCTGCGGCTGAGTGATGTGGCCCACCTGTCACCCTGCCCAGCCCGGCATCCATTTCCAGTCACTCCAAGACAATGAACAAGTCCATCAGCTTTGTTTTTGTATTTTTATTGAGGGATTAGAACTTTGATGGGGTTAAGGAATTCCTGGGATGCCCAGGACAAAAAGATTCTTGCATGGTTTGGGACAAGTTACAGTAGATACTCTCCTCCTGCACAGCACTTTCTGCAGACTATCTCCCCTTCTCCCTCCAGCACAATTCTTCAGGTGCAGCTAGCACATGGTTAGGCCTAACTCTGGTTTCAGCCGGGCCTTAGCAAAGTTCCTTATTACAGGCAGGGACTGCGGGCCCTTACAGTGTAGCAAAAGAAAGACAGCCCTTTGCAGACCCTGCCAGCCCTCCCAGCTGCAGTGGCCCGACTTCACTGCCAGTAACATCGCAGTCTCTCCCGCTGGCTCTACATCCATCTCAGACTGCACACTCCCAGTCTGCTCCGGCTTGCTTCTCCCAGCTCTCCTGACTGTGCCTGTCACTCACCGACACCTGGTGGATCCCTTCTGGAGACTTGCCCAGCAGTATTCCCGCTGTCCTCTCCTGCTGCTGTTCAGGACACCCCTTGGGTTGGGTGGGGTTCCTGTTCAGCTCTGAGCCCCGTGGCCCAAGGTCACCCCCCCAGAGTAGGGGGCTTCCTCAAAGGCCCCGACCGCTTAATACTCCATCTCCAGTTCTTCCACCCGAACAACTCCTCTCCAGCTGGGCTGACCCTGGGTATTTAAGGAGGCCTGCCCCCTAACAATCCAGTTTGGGGATTGGTCAGGGCTCCTTAGAACACCCCAGACAGCTCCACCTTTCTTCTAGAAGCAGAAGGGAGGTAACCAAAAGATACTCTGAGCCACTCCCAGCCCACAGATCAAAACAAACAGGCCTAGCTTCTGGCTAGGCCTGCTTAAATTTACCTGCACTACAAAAAAATCTCACTCTAGCACCTACACTAGGTAGAGGGTGCTACATTACACAAAGATAACCTTAGTAAATACAAAATGCAGTTTTTAAATGATGATTTAATTTATTAAGGGGAAAAAGCTGCCCAAACCTGTCAGGCCCTATGTGAAAAAGTAATTGCCCCCTAAACCTAATAACTGGTTGTGCCACCCTTGGCGGCAACAACTGCAATCAAGCGTTTGCGATAACTGGCAATGAGTCTTTCACATTGATGTGGAGGAATTTTGGCCCACTCTTCTTTGTAGAACTGTTTTAATTCAGCCACATTGGGGGGGTTTTCCCAGCAAGGGTGGCCTGTTTAAGGTCATGCCACGACATCTCAATCAGATTTAAGTCCAGACTTTGACTAGGCCACTTCAAAACCTTAATTTTGTTTTTTGAGCCATTCAGAGGTGGAGTTGCTGGTGTGTTTCAGATCATTATCCTGCTGCATAACCCAAGTGCACTTGAGCTTGAGGTCACGAACTGATGGCCGGACATTCTCCTTTAGGATTTTCTGGCAGTGCTCAGAATTCGTGGTTCCATAAATTATGGTAAGTCGTCCAGGTCCTGAAGCTGCAAAACAGCCCCAGACCATCACATTACCACCACCATGTCTGACTGTTGGTATGACGTTCTTTTTATGAAATTCTGTGTTCGTTTTACACCAGATGTAACGGGACGCACACCTTCCAAAAAGTTCAACTTTTGTCTCATCAGTCCACAGAATATTTGCCCAAAAGTCTTGGGGAAAATCAAGATGTTTTTTGGCAAATGTGAGACGATCCTTTTGGTCAGCAGTGGCTTTGGCCTTGGAACTCTCCCATGGACGCCATTTTTGCCCAGTCTCTCTCCTATTGTTGAATCATCAACACTAACCTTACCTGAGGCAAGTGAGGCCTGCAGTTCTTTAGATGTTGTTCTGGGTTCAAGTGAGGCCTGCAGTTCTTTAGATGTTGTTCTGGGTTCTTTTATGACCTCCTGCATGAGTCTTTGTTGTGCTCTTGGAGTCATTTTGGTAGGCCTGCCATTCCTGGGAAGGGACACCACTGTTCCAAGTTTTCTCCATTTGTGGATAATGGCTCTCATCGTGGTTCACTGGAGTCCCAAAGCCTCAGAAATGGATTTGTAACCCTTTCCAGACTGATACATGTCAATTACTTTGTTTCTCATCTGTGTTTGAAATTCTTTAAATTGCGGCATGATGTGTTGCTTTTTTAGATCTTGTAGCATGCTTCACTTTGTCAGACAGCTTCTATTTAAGTGACTTCCTGATTCAACAGGTCTGGCAGTAATCAGGCCTGGGTGTGGCAAGTGAAATTTAACCCTGCTTTCCAGTTAATCACAGTTTATTCATGATTTAGCAAAGGGGGGGGGAGGGGGCAATCACTTTTTCACATTTGGCCAGGCAGGTTTGGACAGTTTTTTCCCCTTGTAAAATGAAATCATCATTTAAAAACTGCATTCTGTATTTATTTGGGTTACTTGTGTAATATTGAAATTTGTTTGATGATTTAAATTCTTTAATGCCCCGTACACACGGTCGGACTTTGTTCGGACATTCCGACAACAAAATCCTAGGATTTTTTCTGATGGATGTTGGCTCAAACTTGTCTTGCATACACACGGTCACACAAAGTTGTCAGAAAATCCGATCATTCTGAACGCGGTGACGTAAAACACGTACGTCGGGACTATAAACGGGGCAGTGGCCAATAGCTTTCATCTCTTTATTTATTCTGAGCATGCGTGTCACTTTGTCCGTCGGATTTGTGTACACACGATCGGAATTTCCGACAACGGGTTTTGTTGGCGGAAAATTTTATAGCCTGCTCTCAAACTTTGTGTGTCGGAAAATCCGATGGAAAATGTGTGATGGAGCCCGCACACGGTCGGAATTTCGGACAACAAGGTCCTATCACACATTTTCCGTCAGAAAATCCGACCGTGTGTACCCGGCATAAGGCTGCATTCACACCTGAGCGTTTCAAAGTCGTGTGTTTTTACCGTGATTTTGCCGCGTTTTTGCCAATGTAAAAGGCAGAAAAAAATTTCTTTTTTGAGCTTAGGGTGTTTTTCAGGCATTTTGCTTCAGGTGACAAAACGCTCAGATGTGAACGGGTGCCATTGAAATGAATGGGATTTTGCTTGTTGGGCGTTTTTCAGGCGTTTTTTCGGGCGTTTTACGAGCGTTTTATGAGCTGAAAACGCTCAGGTGTGAATGCAGCCTTAAAGAATTTAGATCATGGGTCTGGTGGTACCCTATTCCGTGAATGCAGCCTAAGTGTGACAAATTTGCAAAAAATTAAAAAAACAGGAAGGGGGTAAATACTTTTTTTAGAGCACTGTATACCATTATATAGCAACTACAGGCAACAAGAGAAACTGATCTACTAAAGGAAATGTAGAATGTTTTTGTAAAAATATTCTCTTCAGTACAGCATACTCAGGGCTAGAAAGTTACATCTGTATGATTTATATTTATTGCAATAGCAGGAGCTGTTTGCTTTCAGACTGTCTCTAACTAAAAGCTTACACAAGATAACCACTTGAGCTCCGGAAAGTTTTACTGCCTTCATGACCAGGCCATTTTTTGCTATTCAGTACTGTGCTACTTTAACTGGCAATTGCGCGGTCATGCAACACTGTACCAAAATGAAATTTATATAATTGGCATCTAGTGATGGTTTTAGGGCACTACAACTTTTTTACTATGTGATTTTGGTTTCTACCTCTGTCCTCCCCTCCTGTTTAGTGCTAGTTAACCACTTCAGTCCTGGAAGGATTTACTCCCTTAATGACCAGGCCATTTTTTTGTGACACGGCATTGCGTCGTTTTAACGGACAATTGCGCGGTCATGCAAAGCTGTACACAGTCAAAATTGATGTTCTTTTTTCCCCACACATAGAGCTTTCTTTTGGTGGTATTTGATCACCTCTGCATATTTTTTTTTTTTTTTTTTTTGCGCTATAAACAAAAAAAGACCGTCAATTTTGAAAAAAAAATGTCAAAAAATAATTTCTTCCTCAATTTAGGCCAATATGTAATCTTCTACATATTTTTGGTAAAAAATTGCAATAAGCGTATATTGATTGGTTTGCGCAAAAGTTATAGTGTCTACAAAATAGGAAATATATTTATCAGGTTTTTTTTTTTTTTAATAAATTCAAAGGTGCTTTATTGTTGTCAAACTGAGTAAATACAGTATACCAGATGACACAGTACATAACATAACATGCCAAGAAAACACTTCAAATAAGGGAATAGAGGTAATGTGAACATTGCAAGCAGTGAATTGTCAATTGTCCATAGTATAGAGTAGAGAGAGCAGGTTTACTAGCAGGAAAATTGCGGACATATATAATAAGTAACAATGATAAAAGCATATTACCCATGGAAAATTAGCTAGAGGTCCAAGGTGCCCAAACGTTATCATATTTCCATTGACAACCCCTATTGATGTAAGTAATCCTATACATAGGCAGGGCCACATCTATCTGTGCCGCCCAAGAAGAGAGGGTCGGGGGAGAGGGCGATATCCACTTCAGGAGAATCTCCTATTTTGCATAAAATAAGAGATAGGATATTAACAATTTAGAATGATAAGAACGCTGAGGATCCTCATGAACCCCCAGCAGTGCCAGTTCCGGTAGGACCGGAAGGGACAGTTGTAACCTCAAGTTTATCTCGCTGAATATCACCAGAATAATTGGGCATTTCTAGAACATATGAAAATATGAATCCACGTGCGTATTACATCTGGTGCATAAGGGATCTCTGTCCGTAAAAAATCGATGGAGCTTCTGGGGCGTATAATAAATTCTATGTAGGAATTTTACCTGGATGAGCCTGTCATTAGAAGAAATAACCAATTTGGAGTACGTATATAGATCAGTTGCCCCATCACTGTGCCCTCCATAGATTAGTGGCCACATCACAGTGTCCCTATTGATCAGTTGCCCCATCACAGTGCCCCCTATAGATTAGTTTCCCCATCACAGTGCCCTCCCCCCCATAGATTATTTGCCCCAAGGCAGTCTTTCCATTCCTCCCTGGTCCAGTGAGGGAATGTCCCCGTGCCACATTTCCCACAGTCTTTCTATCTTGGGGGAGTCTGTGCCCAGGAGTGCCCCATATAAGGGGTTTACAGATGTCTCCCGGTGACAGAAGTTGTTCAATGGGGTCAGCCTGGAGAAGCGGCAACTGGGGAAAATGTGCCCTAGCAGCGCGGCGTAGTTGTAAGTACCTAAATCGCATCCAATGGGGTAGTTTGTACTTAGCAGGTCCAGAAATGACATTAACACACCCTGGGGCATAACATGGTCCAAGGTTGTAATACTGTATCCAGCCCATACGTGGGGATCAGGAAAAGAACAAAACGGTGGTAATGCGGGTTTCCCCTGTAGTGACACCTAGCAGTTACCTACACTCGCCACGTCGCCCGCGTTGGCCCTGGGACCATAGCATATGCCCCCAGGCCCCTAAATATAAAATTACAGAGGTCAGCTAGCGAGCCCAAACTGACCGCCTCCAAACAGGTTGCAGCATTACATTTGGAACCCGTGAACGACCATTCCACGGTCACTAATATGGCAGCCCAGTAATAAACTTGAAAATGAGGAAGGGCCAATCCACCTAATGGAGCAGGAAGCCACAGGGTGGAGCATGCCAACCTGGGGACAGCTCCACTCCAGATGAAAGGGCCCACACATCTATCAATCTTCTTAAAAAACGAGCTAGGAATTTATGGCATTTTTATTATTATTATTTAATTTTTTTTACTAGTAATGGCGGTGATCAGCGATTTTTAGTGGGACTGCAACATTGTGGCGGACAGATTGGACACTTTTGACACTTTTTTGGGACCATTGACATTATTACAGTGATCAGAGCTAAAAATAGCCACTGATTACTGTATAAATGGCACTGGCAGGGAAGGGGTTAACACTAGGGGGCTATCAAGGGGTTAAGTGTTCCCTAGGGAGACGTTTCTAACTGTGGGGGGGGGGGCTCTCTGTGGCCGCAGGTGGCCGACGGCAGGTGCCCGCGTGCGCGTGCCTGCTGTAGCTATTAAAAGGGAGCAACGTATATCTATGGCATTTCGTGCAGCCTAACCAACCTGCCGCAGTATAACTGTGTGCGCCTGGTCGGCAAGCGGTTAAGCAAGCCATACATTATACATTGCTCGAATCCCCCATCAACACAGCCAATTTTGATAGTGGAGTCCCTGCCACTGTGCTATTGTATTCGAACAGTGGGAGGTTTTCCAGCCGCCAGAATACAACAATCACGCCTGCAGTGATCACACAACTAGCCTGTCAAAAACCAGACAGGCTAGTTGTCAATTGGTGGATCGACTTCAGTACAACCAGCCTGCCCATAGACAAATTGAAATACCGCTGGTTCCTGCTGACCGGGCCAAATTTTGATCCATCTTTGGCCAGCCTCAGTTCGGCCCTAGCTGGACCCTCCCCATTTCATCCATGTTTTCTCAGTCGGTGTCAGTTCTTCCCAGAGACAGGGATTAGGAAAGTGTCAGGAACCATAAACCAGACAGAGACAGAAAATGCAGTTAAAGTCATACCTTTATTGAAATAGCAAAAATAACACAGTTCAGGAACAGAGTCAGAAGCCAGGGTTTGGATTAGGAATGAGCCGAACACCACCACCCCTCCCCCCCGGTTCGGTTGGCACTAGAACATGCAAATGGGAACACCGTTACAGTCTATGGGACACGAACGTGAAAAATCAAAAGTGCTAATTTTAAATGCTTATATGCAAGTTATTGCCATAAAAAGTGTATGGGGACCCGGGTCCTGCCCCAGGGGACATGTATCAATGCAAAAGAAAAGTTTCTAAATCTCCAGTTTTTTTGGGAGCAGTGATTTTAACAATGCTTAAAGTGAAACAATAAAAATGAAATATTCCTTTAAATATTGTGCCTGGGGGTCCCCTTAGTCTGCCTGTAAAGTAGCGCATCTTTCCCATGTTTATTACAGTACCGCAGCAAAATGACATTTCTAAAGGAAAAAATGTCATTTAAAATTGCTCGCGGCTGCAATATATTGCCGGATCCCAGCAATATACAGTATCTCACAAAAGTAAGTACACCCCTCACATTTTTGTAAATATTTTATTCTATCTTTTCATGTGACAACACTGAAGAAATGACACTTTGCTACAATGTAAAGTAGTGAGTGTACAGCTTGTATAACAGTGTAAATTTGCTGTCCCCTCAAAATAACTCAACACACAGCCATTAATGTCTAAATTGCTGGCAACAAATGTCAGTACACCCCTAAGTGAAAATGTACAAATTGGGCCCAATTGGCCATTCTCCCTCACTGCTGTCATGTGACTCATTAGTGTACAAGGTCTCAGGTGCGAATGGGGAGCAGGTGTGTTAAATTTGGTGTTATCGCTCTCACTCTCTCATACTGGTCACTGGAAGTTCAACATGGCACATCACGGCAAAGAACTCTCTGAGGATCTGAAAAAAAAGAATTGTTGCTCTACATAAAGATGGCCTAGGCTATAAGAAGATTGCCAAGACCCTGAAACTGAGCTGCAGCACGGTGGCCAAGACCATACAACGGTTTAACAGGACAGGTTCCACTCAGAACAGGCCTCGCCATGGTCGACCAAAGAAGATGAGTGCATGTGCTCAGCGTCATATCCAGAGGTTGTCTTTGGGAAATAGACATATGAGTGTTGCCAGCATTGCTGCAGAGGTTGAAGGGGCGAGGGGTCAGCCTGTCAGTGCTCAGACCATACGCCACACACTGTATCAAATTGGTCTGCATGGATGTTGTTCCAGAAAGAAGCCTCTTCTAAAGATGATGCACAAGAAAGCCCGAAAACAGTTTGCTGAAGACAAAGCAGAAGAGGCCGAACACCGGGAGAAGTCGGAAGGAGACCCCCCGAAGTTGGAAGAAGATCCCGGAGCTGACTAATAAATTACTCTTAAAACCTGTGTACTGTGTTTTTTTTATATTGACACTTTTCCCTAGGTGAATGGGTAGGGGTACCATGTACCCCAAACTCATTCACACAGGGTGGGGGGCTGGGATCTGGGGGCTCCCTTATTAAAGGGGGCTCCCGGATTCCGATAAGCCCCCAGCCCACAGACCCCGACAACCAACGGCCAGGGTTGTCGGGAAGAGGCCCTTGTCCTCATCAACATGGGGACAAGGTGCTTTGGGGTGGGGGGGCCCCCGCAGCTCGCCCCCCTTCCCCAAGGCACCCACCCCCCATGTTGAGGGCATGCAGCCTGGTACGGCTCAGGAGGGGGGGGGCGCTCGCTCGTCCCCACCCCCCTTCCTGGCCGGCCGGGCTGCGTGCTCGGATAAGGGTCTGGTATGGATTGGGGGGGACCCCCACGCCAATTTTTCGGCGTAGGGGGTTCCCCTTACAATCCATGCCAGACCTAAGGGCCTGGTATGCCCCTGGGGGGGGAACCCACACCGGTTTTTTCATTTAAAATTTGGCGCGGTGTTCCCGCCTCAGGATTCATACCAGACAGCTGTCAGCACTGCCTGTCACTCATCGCGGAAGGAAAGCAAAGTTTTCCTTTCCCGATGAGTGAGCCATCTCGGCGCTGGCTCCTGCGATGGGGCTCGCAGGTGTCAAATCTCGCCGAGAAATGTGGCGAGATTGACACAATATCGTGGTCACCTACTGTATCTATTTATCTATCTATCACACTGCCACTAACTAACCTGCCTGCCTAATCTAGCTTAAACTATCTCCCTCCATACACTATACATGGCCGCTATGTAAGCAGCCTTATATAGCCTTTGGCAAATTATTGCTCTCTCAGCAGAGCGCGCTGTGATTGGCCAAAGCGTGCAGGTCAGGTGCATGCTTTGGCCAATCATCATACAGCAATGCAATGCGATCTCGTAGTGCATTGTGGGGCGTTCTGAGGCACTTGAATTTCCCGCGAACACCCCATAATATTAGCTGTTTGGCGAATGGGTGAATACCCGATGTTCGAGTCGAACTTACGGTCAATTCGAACATTGAAAAGTGTAGCGCTAAAGTAAATTCAGTGGAAAAAAGGGGGTTTAGGACAGGGGGAGGTCAATCCACATTTGAAGTGGCACGTAACCCCATCCAGACCAAAACCGAATAGATGTGTAAACAAACAATATCACCACCTATATAAAAGAGTGAAATGCTCTTTCTTTTGAGAAAGGCACAAACAAACATGAAGACAAATATAAAGTGAAGTATGTCAACAAATTATAATCTCAAATGTCCACACTTTTTGATAGTGAAGAAATACATGAATGGTGTCAAAGGTGTCCACAACAATGGTGGGGGAGTATGACTCCCAAATGAACAATAAAGACCTAGTAAATTAGTCCATATGATGCATAGTGTAGTTGAAACAGATTGAATCCAAGGCAGGTATCCTCACAGTAAAAAGAATCCAAATCAGAGTGAAGGGTAGAATACTCTTACCGACTTCGGTGGACTCACACGCCATGGGCGGTGAGTCAAAAGGGCTTCTACTGTCTTACGATGGATGACAGTGTAAAGATGGGTTGTACACCAGAAGATTTCCTCCTTAGATGGGGGGCCCGGAACCTGTCCTGAAGGTCTGCACGATCACCGTCTTTGTCAGCATATATGGACCATATAGAAAGAAAAGACAAGGAGCCTCCACATGGTGTAAATCCAAAAAATTGCTTCTCAATTGGCATTTATTAGATCACTCAAGATCATCAAAACAATCCATAAAATTTTTTAAAAAGTAATAGAATCGATTCAGGTAAAATTTGAAGAAAATAAGCGTGGTGTGGGTGGCTGGGTACAGCAAGGATCTCCTTGCTGGGTCTCCTTGGGATACCTGCCTTGGATTCAATCTGTTTCAACTACACTATGCATCATATGGAGAAGCAATTTTTTGGATTTACACCATGTGGAGGCTCCTTGTCTTTTCTTTCTATATGGTCCATGTATGCTGACAAAGACGGTGATCGTGCAGACCTTCAGGACAGGTTCCGGGCCCCCCATCTAAGGAGGAAATCTTCTGGTGTACAACCCATCTTTACACTGTCATCCATCGTAAGACAGTACAAGCCCTTTTGAGTCCACCGAAGTCGGTAAGAGTATTCTACCCTTCACTCTGATTTGGATTCTTTTTACTGTGAGGATACCTGCCTTGGATTCAATCTGTTTCAACTACACTATGCATCATATGGACTAATTTACTAGGTCTTTATTGTTCACTTGGGAGTCATACTCCCCCACCATTGTTGTGGACACCTTTGACACCATTCATGTATTTCTTCACTATCAAAAAGTGTGGACATTTGAGATTATAATTTGTTGACATACTTCACTTTATATTTGTCTTCATGTTTGTTTGTGCCTTTCCCAAAAGAAAGAGCATTTCACTCTTTTATATAGGTGGTGATATTGTTTGTTTACACATCTATTCGGTTTTGGTCTGGATGGGGTTACGTGCCACTTCAAATGTGGATTGACCTCCCCCTGTCCTAAACCCCCTTTTTTCCACTGAATTTACTTTAGCGCTACACTTTTCCATTTTGTTATTCTACACAGTCTTAGTCGTATTGTAGTGTTGGCTGCTGCTTTGATTTATTAGATTGGCGCGGTAATTTACCTATCAATTCGAACATTGAGCTCATCCCTAGTTAGCTAGCAAAGGGAAATGTATGGTGCACAGGGTGCGTGATGGGTGCAGTGGATGGAGGCGGGGAAATTACTGGAACCAATGCCCTGTATGGCTCTCTGCAGCAGCTGAAAGCTAGCAGAAGATAGAGTAGAAGACGCTGGCTTTCAGTTGCTGCAGAGAGAGCCATACAGGGCATTGGTTCCAGTAATTGACCCCCCCGCCATGCCGATCACCCTCCCTGCCTATATCAAATTCACCCATTTGCCTGGGCCCCATACAGGAGGACTGGTGGTACCCCCTTATCCATGGCTCTGTTAATGAGGCAGGTTACTGGTAATCAGGTGAGTTACTGTGGGAACAACGAGTAGCTGGTAATTTACCAACAGATGAGCAGCTTCTGAACACTGAGGGGTCGGTTCACACCACAAAAACGTACTCCAGATCTGTTCCGGATAAGTTTCTGCATGCGCGTTTTTAACGCATTTTTATGCACTCCGGTTTGTTTTTAACGCGTTTTTTATGCATTTCCGGATGCATTCCAGGTGCGTTTTTTCTTTTTTTCCTGTTTTTTTTTTTCCCACTATACTAGGGTCCAGTGCGTTTTTGATGTGTTTTACTGCGTTCCGGTACAGTCCAGTACAGAAAAAATTCAGCATGTTCTACTTTTTTTTTCTGGAACTGAAAAGCCCTGGAACTGACCGCCCTGGTGTGATCTATGCCATTAGAAACCAAGTAACCTACTTTCCATGCGTTTTTGATGCAGAACAAAAACGCACTGGACTGCATGTGGTGTGAAGTGGCCCTGAATGAAAAGAGCTGCTCGTTATGTAGCAGGAGCCCAGCCCTGACAGAAAGTCGTTGTATTTTTACACTTCAAAAGACAACAAAAAAACTTCCTCTGTACTGCAATTAGCTGAAGCAAAATTGGATTAGATTCAACCGCTGTCTTATTAAAGAGTTAAGCTGCCTGTGGATGGTGCCAAGTCAGCAAGTGACCATACTGTCCCTACAGACTGGGTCTAAGAAGGTATGTCAATGAATGAATCAACATTTGAAGCAGAACAGGGGTCCTGTATATGTATTTGACTGTGTGCCTAGAGTTCAGCTTTAATGTACAGCCAATAGAAAAAATATTAACATTAACATTATCAACATTTATATTAACCGTTAATATTTGCCTGGACATTTTTTCCATAACCTTATTCATAGGAGCGGCGAGTAATGAAATTGTCGTTTTCCTCTCTGACTCTCTGCAGCCTTTTAGAGCGTTCTGGAAACTGGAACCCCGCGGTGTCGCTTTTGCCTGTGGCAGCGGGGAGTCCCCTTTGTTGAGGAGCAATAAGTGATCTATTAAAAGCAACTCAGAGGCTGCTTGTGGCCGCAGATTACAAGAGATTAAAAGAGGCCCCCAACTAGGAGCCGGTAAAGAGGGCCTTCAATCCAAAGGAAATCCATTTTCAGCCATTGATAATCCATTTACTGTTCACCTATTTAAATCTTCAGTCCTGCCCAATTGTACCGGCTCCTTTCCTGGACTGAAATGGCTTAATCTGATTTCACTGCACACTGCGAGCTTCTCACCATGTGCAGCAAGTCAGATAGATTCCGCCTCATTTTTCTGCCTGAAGGGCGTCCAGCATCATCTAGATCATATGTGTCGAGCACAAGGCACGTGGGCCAAATGAGGCCCCCCAGGCCATTTCATTTGCTCCTCGCACCTCTCTTGCATCTGTGGCACTCCCTTTTCTCCAACCCCACCTTGTCTCTGCATTCAGCAGCAGAGCGGAGGACAGAACTTCTCCATAAGATCCTGTGCTTTTTCATACAGCCGCGGTGTGGCTCGTCTCTGCCCCCCCGTCTCAGCCATTGGCAGCAGAGAGGAAGACAGTACTCCTCCTCCAGATCCTGCACTTCTTTGTGCAGCCGCGGTGTGGCTCGTCTCTGCCCCCCTGTCTCAGCAGTTGGCAGCAGAGAGAAGGACAGAACTCCTCCAGATCGTGCACTTCTTTGTGCAGCCGCGGTGAGGCTCGTCTCCCCCCCCCGTCTCAGCCATTGGCAGCAGAGAGGACAGTACTCCTCCTCCAGATCCTGCACTTCTTTGTGCAGCCGGGGTGAGGCTCGTCTCTGCCCCCCTGTCTCAGCAGTTGGCAGCAGAGAGCAGGGCAGAACTCCTACTCCAGATCCTGTGCTTCTTTGTGCAGCCGCGATGAGGCTTGTCTCTGCCCCCCTGTCTCAGCCATTGGCAGCAGAGAGAAGGACAGAACTCCTCCAGATCCTGCGCTTCTTTGTGCAGCCGCGGTGAGGCTTGTCTCTGCCCCCCTGTCTCAGTAGTTGGCAGCAGAGAAGACAGAACTCCTCCAGATCGTGCACTTCTTTGTGCAGCCGCGGTGAGGCTCGTTTTGGCTCCTCTGGTCCTCCTCCAGACCCTGCACATTCTGCATCCCAGCACTGCCAGCTTCTTTCTGGCAGCAGAACAAGATAAGGGGGTGCAACGTGATGTAAGGGAGGGTGAAGGACTCTTAACTTCTGATGGTGGGGAGTGCTTGGCATCTGATGTAAGGGGGGGTGCTTGACATCTGATGTAAGGGGGGCACTTGACATCTGATGTAAGGGGGGGCGCTTGACATCTGATGTAAGGGGGGCACTTGACATCTGATGTAAGGGGGGGCGCTTGACATCTGATGTAAGGGGGGCACTTGACATCTGATGTAAAGGGGGGCGCTTGACATCTAATGTAAGGGGGGCGCTTGACATCTGATGTAAGGGGGGGGGCGCTTGACATCTGATGTAAGGGGGGGGCGCTTGACATCTGATGTAAGGGGAGGGGGGGCGCTTGACATCTGATGTAAGGGGGGGCGCTTGACATCTGATGTAAGGGGGGGCGCTTGACAACTGATGTAAGGGGGGGCGCTTGACTTCTGATGTAAGGGGGCGCTTGACATCTGATGTAAGGGGGGGGGCTTGACATCTGATGTAAGGGTGGGCGCTTGACATCTGATGTAAGGGTGGGAGCGCTTGACATCTGATGTAAGGGGGGCCCTTGACATCTGATGTAAGGGTGGGCGCTTGACATCTGATGTAAGGGGGGGCGCTTGACATCTGATGTAAGGGTGGGCGCTTGACATCTGATGTAAGGGGGGCGTTGACATCTGATGTAAGGGGGGGCGCTTGACATCTGATGTAAGGGGGGGTGCTTGACATCTGATGTAAGGGGGGCGCTTGACACCTGATGTAAGGGAGGCACTTGACATCTGATGTAAGGGGGGGCGCTTGACATCTGATGTAAGGGGGGCACTTGACATCTGATGTAAAGGGGGGCGCGTGACATCTAATGTAAGGGGGGCGCTTGACATCTGATGTAAGGGGGGGGGCGCTTGACATCTGATGTAAGGGGGGGGCGCTTGACATCTGATGTAAGGGGAGGGGGCGCTTGACATCTGATGTAAGGGGGGGCGCTTGACATCTGATGTAAGGGCGGGCGCTTGACAACTGATGTAAGGGGGGGCGCTTGACTTCTGATGTAAGGGGGCGCTTGACTTCTGATGTAAGGGGGCGCTTGACATCTGATGTAAGGGGGGGGGGCTTGACATCTGATGTAAGGGTGGGCGCTTGACATCTGATGTAAGGGTGGGAGCGCTTGACATCTGATGTAAGGGGGGTGCTTGACATCTGATGTAAGGGTGGGCGCTTGACATCTGATGTAAGGGGGGGCGCTTGACATCTGATGTAAGGGTGGGCGCTTGACATCTGATGTAAGGGGGGCGTTGACATCTGATGTAAGGGGGGGCGCTTGACATCTGATGTAAGGGGGGTGCTTGACATCTGATGTAAGGGGGGCGCTTGACACCTGATGTAAGGGGGACGCTTGACATCTGATGTAAGGGGGGGCGTTGACATCTGATGTAAGGGGGGGCGCTTGACATCTGATGTAAGGGGGGGTGCTTGACATCTGATGTAAGGGGGGCGCTTGACACCTGATGTAAGGGGGACGCTTGACATCTGATGTAAGGGGAGGGTGCTTGACATCTGATGTAAGGGGGGGCGCTTGAGATCTGATGTAAGGGTGGGAGCGCTTGACATCTGATGTAAGGGGGGCGCTTGACATCTGATGTAAGGGTGGGCGCTTGACATCTGATGTAAGGGGGGGCGCTTGACATCTGATGTAAGGGTGGGCGCTTGACATCTGATGTAAGGGGGCGCTTGACTTCTGATGTAAGGGGGCGCTTGACTTCTGATGTAAGGGGGCGCTTGACATCTGATGTAAGGGGGGGGGGCTTGACATCTGATGTAAGGGTGGGCGCTTGACATCTGATGTAAGGGTGGGAGCGCTTGACATCTGATGTAAGGGGGGTGCTTGACATCTGATGTAAGGGTGGGCGCTTGACATCTGATGTAAGGGGGGGCGCTTGACATCTGATGTAAGGGTGGGCGCTTGACATCTGATGTAAGGGGGGCGTTGACATCTGATGTAAGGGGGGGCGCTTGACATCTGATGTAAGGGGGGGTGCTTGACATCTGATGTAAGGGGGGCGCTTGACACCTGATGTAAGGGGGACGCTTGACATCTGATGTAAGGGGGGGCGTTGACATCTGATGTAAGGGGGGGCGCTTGACATCTGATGTAAGGGGGGGTGCTTGACATCTGATGTAAGGGGGGCGCTTGACACCTGATGTAAGGGGGACGCTTGACATCTGATGTAAGGGGAGGGTGCTTGACATCTGATGTAAGGGGGGGCGCTTGACATCTGATGTAAGGGTGGGAGCGCTTGACATCTGATGTAAGGGGGGCGCTTGACATCTGATGTAAGGGTGGGCGCTTGACATCTGATGTAAGGGGGGGCGCTTGACATCTGATGTAAGGGTGGGCGCTTGACATCTGATGTAAGGGGGGGCATTGACATCTGATGTAAGGGGGGGGCGCTTGACATCTGATGTAAGGGGGGGTGCTTGACATCTGATGTAAGGGGGGCGCTTGACACCTGATGTAAGGGGGACGCTTGACATCTGATGTAAGGGGGGGCGTTGACATCTGATGTAAGGGGGGGCGCTTGACATCTGATGTAAGGGGGGGTGCTTGACATCTGATGTAAGGGGGGCGCTTGACTCCTGATGTAAGGGGGATGCTTGACATCTGATGTAAGGGGAGGGTGCTTGACATCTGATGTAAGGGGGGGCGCTTGACATCTGATGTAAGGGGGGCGCTTGACATCTGATATAAGGGGGGGTGTTCTGGACATCTAGTCTTACAGCTACAACCGGTCCTTTGAGCTCAGTCATAATGCTGATGTGGCCCACAATGAAATTGAGTTTGACACCCCAGATCTAGATCCTTCCTCCCCAGCCTGACTGTCTCTATCCTGTTCCTTTCATTCATTGAATTTCAGTTCTTTCAGCTATAAAGGCCCACCTGAATCCTGCACTCTATATATAGCGCACACCTGAACTCTGCACTCTGTACATAGCGCACACCTGAATCCTGCACTTTGTACATACTGCACACCTGAACTCTGCACTCTGTACATAGCGCACCCCTGAATCCTACTCTCTGTACATAGCGCACACCATAACTTTGTATGCAGCGCACCCCTGAACTCTGCACTCTGTACATAGCACACACCTGAATCCTGCACTATACATAGTGCACACTTGAATCCTGCATGCTTTACATAGCGCACACCTAAAACCTGCACGCTATACATAGCGCACACCTGACTCTGTACTCTACGTAACGCACACCTGAATCCTGCACTCTATGTATAGTGCACCCCTGAACTCTGCACTCTGTACATAGCACACCTCTGAACTCTGCACTCTGTACATAGCACACCTCTGAACTCTGCACTCTGTGCATAGCGCACCCCTGCCGGTTTTACATCACAGAAACCTGACATTTTAACAGGAGTGTGTAGATGTTTTATATCCACTGTATGTAATAGAAACAGGTTTTAATTAATAATTTAACTAATGTTGATTGGGGGGGGGGGCACAAGCACGCGTGATAGGCTGCCTTATGCACGACGCGCAGAATCGCACAACAAAAGTCGCGAGTGGGAATTCTTGTTCGCTACATGATATGTGACGGGGCCTAAATTCTTACTTTCCTTGGCCAGTTAGTCCTTATCCCTATCTGTAAAAGTCAGGATCTGTGGATCAATTTTTTTGTTTCCTATAAGATGTTGGAATTCTCTGATACTCTCTAGTTACATATTGGTAGCCTCTGATACTCTCTTGTAACTTATTGCCAGTTTCTAATACTCTCTAGTTACATATTGGCAGTCTTTAATAAGCTTTTGTAACAGCTTATCAACATTTTGTAACATTTTGGTAGCCTCTGATTCTGGTAACATGTTGCAAGTTTCTGACACTGTTTTACCAGGTTGGCAGTCTCTGATACTCTTTTATAACATGTTGGCATTTTGTAGACATGTGCAATTCGTTCCGAATTAGTTTTTCAACGAAATTCGACAAATCAGTTCATTCGGAAATATTTGAATTAAACAAAACCTGTTTAACAAATTTTTCCGAAATTCAGAAATCCGAAAACTCAAATTCGGAAATTCGAAGATTCGAAAATTCGGAAATTCAAAAATAAGAACGAAAATCCAAAAATAACGAAAATAAGTACGAAAATTAGAAAACCCAAAAATTCTAAAATCTAAGATAATAACTAACTAATAATAACTATTACTAACTTTTAAATGATAGGTTTTGGAATTTCTTTTCAAATTTGGCTGTTAGTGAACGTAACAAATACAAATTTATGCAAAGTTACGAATTATCCAAAATAATGAATGCCGTATCTAAATGAATGGAATGTAACAAATTAATAACAATAAATAATAATAATAAAAACGTTTTACTATTAATATTTATTATTAATTAGTTTTGTTCCATTAGTTTAGATGCAGCATTCGTTATTTCGAATAATTCGTAAATTCGTATTCGTTATGTTCACTAACAGCCAAATTTGAAAGAAAATTCCAATACCTATAATTTAATAGTTAGCTATTCTTAGTTAGTTAGGGTCTTCTTTCTTTTGAATTTTCGGATATTCCTTTTTATTTTCGAATTTTCGGATTTTCGCATTTCTGTATTTTCGAATTTCCGGATTTTCAAAATTCACAAATTTTCGAATTTTTATTCGAAATAACGAAATTTCGATCATAATGAATGACCCGAAAAATGAAATTTTTTGGCAGTGCACATGTCTACCATTTTGTGTCTCTGACACTCTCTTATAACAAGTTGGCAGTCTCTGACACTCTCTCTTAATATATTGACAGTCTTTAAAAGTCCTTTGTTTCAAGGTAGAATTCTTTTGTAACTTGGGAAAAGTCTCTTGTAATGACACAGGTGTCTATCCCAGCTGTGAGCAGGTTATCCTGTTACTGAATTTTTTTTTTTTATTAAAAAAAAAAAAAAAAAAAAGAATCCTTATTTTTAGTAAACCACACCCAGTCATACCAAGCCACACCCCGTTTTCCAGAATGCTGCCTTTCCTGTTGTACTGATGTCTCTGGATTACATCTGAAGGACGTAGATTGCAGCGGCTCCTCGTTGTGGCACAGCTGCCTTCACACACACGGTATTAATCTGCACTGAAGGTCAATGATTTTGTATAATTCTCTCCCCAAGGCTAATTGTTTTGTTTGTCGCGTTGGTATGGAGATTACATCATTCGCTATTAGTTGAGGTGATTAGCTAAAGTGTTTACTGTCTCAATAAAACCAAACCTAAAATTAGGTTTGTGCAAAACACACAAATGAATTCATACGTATGCAGAGTGAGAAGTGGCAAATCTAACACTGAACAAATGTATATTTCTTTATATACTACCAATAAACCCAACACCAAGGGGTGTAAAACCTCATTTCATCGTGAACAGCATCAGCATTATGGTTGCCAGGGCCAGTTGTATCTGTAAGACTATATAAATTTCTCCAGGGCTTTTTTTCTTGGAGAATAGCTGCAGGAACTCAACCATGTCCCTTCTGCCAAACCGCATTGAATAGTGGGTGTGGCCAAATTGCACAGTGGGATTATCTTAAAATGGCAGTAAATACCAGGGGTGCATTATGTGCAGACTTCAGGGGTGCACTATGTACAGAGTGCAGAGTTCATGGGTGCGCTATGTACAGAGTGCAGAGTTTAGGTGTGTGCAATGTACAGATTGCTAAATTCAGTGGTGCACTATGTACAGAGTGCAGAGTTCATGGGTGCGCTATGTACAGGGTTCAGTAATGTGCTATGTACAATGTACAGAGTTCAGGAGTGCGCTATGTACAACGTGCAGAGTTCAGGAGTGCGCTTTGTACAGAGTGCAGGATTCAGTGGTGCGCTATGTACAGAGTGCAGAGTTCAGGAGTGTGCTATGTACAGTGTTCAGGGGTGCGCTACATACAGAGTTCAGATATGCATTTCAGGGGTGCAGTATGTACAGACTGCAGGATTCAGGGGTGCGCTATGTATAGAGTGCAGAGATCAGGTGTGCATTATGCACAGAGTGCAGGAGTTCGCTATGTACAGAGTGCAGCGTTCGGGGGTGTGCTATGTACAGAGTGCAGAGTTTAGGGGTGCGCTGCATACAAAGTTCCAGTGTGCGCTATGTACAGAGTGCAGGATTCAGTGGTGCGCTATGTACCGAGTGCAAGAGTGTCTTTTGTACAGAGTGCAGGATTCAGGGGTGGACTATGTATAGAGTGCAGAGTTCAGGGGTGTGCTGTGTACAGAGTGCAGTGTTTAGGGTTGTGTTATGCACAGTGTGGACACACCTTCTTCTACACAGATCATAGGGAAACATGCACCACTGAGGCTATCAATCAACCACTGTGTGCTGGAGCTCCCTCCCCATCCCCTGGGATCCCTTGGAGTCAGTATCACCTGTCAGAAGTGACTCATGAAATCACATTCAGTACTTTGGATTGAGGCAAGTACATACTACAGAAGGAGATGCTTTGTTCATTTTTAATTTCAGAGGTTTACAACCACAACAGCTCTAACATACTTATGTTTAGGTTCTAGAGGAGGGTCAGTAAGTAGCATTGTAGCATGAGGTGGTTTTGTGACAGATTATCTTTAAAGCCCCAAAACAACAGTGTGAAACAAAAGTTACCCCATGTTTTGCCCAAGCAGATCAAAGCAACAGGTTTCCTTATTAACCACTTGACCTCCCAAAGGGTTTACTCCCCTTTATGACCAGACCATTTTTTGCGATACGACTCTGAGTTACTTTAACTGACAATTGCGCGATCATGTGTGATCATACAATACTGTACCCAAAAAAAAATGAATGTCCTTTTTTTTCCCACAAATAGATCTTTCTTTGGGTGGTATTTGATCACCACTGCGGTTTTTATTCTTTGCGCTATAAACAAAAAAAGACAGACAATTAAAAAAAAAAACACAAAACAAAAAACATTTTTTACTTTCTGCTTTAAAACATATCCAATAAAAAAATAGAAAAAAATTTAATTTTGCAATTGGTTTGCGCAAAAGTTATAACGTCTACAAATTATGGGATATTTTTATTTATTTATATTTACTAGTAATGTCGGCGATCAGCAACTTATAGCGGGACTGCGATATTGTGAGGGACAATCGGACGCTAAGTGACACTTTTGACACTTTTTAAGAGTGGGTCACATGCTCCCCATATTCAATCAGCAATGGCGGGGGTGGGGGGGGGGTGAAAATGTGCAGCTGGATGGAGCACTAATAAATTTAACTTTGTGATCGGCCCTCCACGTGTCTTGTATCCCGCGACCGGACCCCTTGACAAAAATAAGACGTCAGTGAGTGACTCCGCTTACTTGCAACCCCCTCAAAACTGAACCATTTTCAGTGGATTTGACCTTAAAAAGGCCATTCAGAGCAATCTCTCCCTCTCTTAATCAGTTGAGATGCCTCGCTCTCCAGCTGTGAGATGGGTTATACACAAAAATTAAATTGCTGTAGTTCTCCAGGAAAAGACTATAATGGAAGCGATAGGAACCTCAGGCCACAACATAATGCAGTTTGTTCCCGGATTTACCAGGAAGATTTCAGCTTTTAACTGGAAAATAGCAAATCTTGTTCTGATTGCCGGCTGGGGGGAGAGAATCAGGACTGAGATGGGTGCAGGGATAGACTCAGAGGATTCCTGGTTCTGTGTATGCTTTCCAAATAAATGTCTCCTATTTACGTCACGCTTGTTTTGGATCTGTAATTTGGAGCCAGAGACAGTTCGACTTTTAACAAGTACACAGGTAACAATACAGAGCTAATTATACACCGAGACTAGTTCGTTATCTGCAGCTCAAGGACAGCAGATGGTTGACCTCTCTTTTCTCTCCTGCACTTTGGCAATATAGCTTGGTCGCCACCCCAACCCCAGCCTGTGAATGGACAATGGAGAAGGAGCATTATTGTTAAAATTATTGTCAAAGCTTAAAAGAGAAGTAACGATTTTGGGTTTTTTCCATATTCATACTTACCTAGGTGGATGCAGCATCAGTCTGATGCTGCATCTGTCCCCCAGCACCTCTACACTGAGAACCGAGCGATCAAACATCACCGATGGCTCAGTTCTTACAGCTCTTCGAGCAGAGAGCTGCTGCCTGTCAATCAGCAGCTCTCTGGTCTGCCCCCCCCCATGCTCACTGGAGCGCTAAGCGGCAGAGGGGCAGGGAGCGGCCATCTCAATCTCTCAGTGGCTCGCTGAGAGGCTGAGACGCGTGTCAGTCCAGGCACCTGGCAGATCCAGACTTTATTGTCGCGATGACACAGTGCCTGGACCAATTTCTGTTCTGCAAAAAAACGGGTCACAGGAGTGCAAAACTAATTGCACTCCTGTGATCCATAGGAGAAGCCCAGCCAAATGAGCTTTGGCTGGACTTCTCCTTTAAGTGAAGAAGCTGAAGTTAGAAGCTGGTTACAGTACCATGCACAGCTGCTCCAGATTCTTTGTGCTCCAGTTTTAGTAAATCTCCCCCTATCATTTTTCTGTTAGTAGAAATTAATGTAGGACAATGTAGACTGGTATGAGCTCTGTACAGTTATAAAGTGCATGGGTTGGAATGCTGAGGCTGATATGAAGGCTGCTTAGTTCATTCTTTTTACTGTGTCAGTAGACAAAACAGGTAAACAGGTCATTCGGCAGCAAGACCATGAAGAGTCAAATGTTACTTATTTATGAGCTCAATACACCAGTCCTCTCTGCAATGTAATGCCCAGCCCAAGTTAAATTTAAAAATCTGGAGGTAACACTGGTTAGTAGGTGCTAATGATCAAGACTTGGATCCAGGGGTGTTTTCTGAATGCAGTGGGCATTTCTCAAGATGCTACGCTTCAACACTCTGCGCTTTGGGTGGTTAAAATTTTTTAGATCCACCAGTTGAACAATCTATGTTTGCCTGTGGTAAATGTTAGGCTACTTTCACATGGGGGCATCGGCGGTAAAGCGCCGCTATTTTTAGCAGCGCTTTACCGTAGATTTTGCAGAGGTTTTCAGCTGCTAGCGGGGCGCTTTTAGCCCCCGCTAGCGGCTGAAAAGGGATTAAAACTGCCCGCAAAGCTCCGCTGCAGTGGCGCATTGCTGGTGGTTCGGCGGCGCTGCCCATTGATTTCAATGGGCAAGGGCACTTTAGGAGTGGTGTATTCACCGCTCCTACAGCGCTGCAAAGATGCGGCTTGCAGGACTTTTTTTTACTGTCCTGCCAGTGCACAGCTCGGGCTTTCACACTGGAATAAGAGGAGAGGCTCTTTACTGGCGCTATGCAGGCACTATTTTTAGCGTTATAGCGCCTGTAAAGCGCCTCAGTGTGAAAGCAGCCTAAGGCTTGCAGATAAACTAAAAATAATATTAAGAGAAGGTATCATTTTACATCTACTACTAATGGTAAATAGTTCCAAATCCCAGAATTTACTACATGCAATACAACTCATTTGGTTTATATGCTTGAGTGTCCGTGCGGTTTATAATACGCCAAGTGACCTCTTAAGAGGAGGATCACAGAACACGTACAGACTATTCTATTGGGATTTAAACAACATAGTGTGTTCAAGCAACATCATGAGAAGGATCCCTCTGGGCTTAAATTTTAGGGTGGTGAATAGAGTTTACCCCTCGTGGAGGGAGTCCAATTTGGTCAGAGAACTTTCTAAAACAGAAACGAAATGAATCTATAGGCTCAATAAATTGGCCCCTATGGGTTTGAATGTAGAATTAGATATCAACTGCTTTATTTGTAAATATTAAGGTTTAAATAACATTAATGTAATATTATCCGTAATATATATTATAACTATTATAATTAGGAGTTTTTTTTTATACATCTATATTTATTAATAGATTAAGATATTTCCCCTTTAAATTAAGAGGATCGTTCAAGTCAAACCATGACTTTTGAGTTTATAAAATAAAATATTACATTTCCAGCAGTTGAAATTGCATTTATTTTTCAACATACTCAGTCCCCGGCTACATTTATACACCTATCCCAGTGTTTAATGCCTGGAAAGCTTTGGCATAGAAAGATTTGTCAGTACACCTGAACCATCCTAGGACAGCCTGCTTCACTTTGTCAACAGTGCTGAAATGCTGACCTCCGAGGAACACTTTAAGTACCGGTTCAAACAGGGGCGACCTGTCAGGCGACTTAGCCGCCTGAGAAGTCGTGCTCCATGCATTACAATGGAACCGTTCTAATAGGAGCAACTCAAGTTGCTCTGAGTTAGAAAAAAGGTTCCTGTGCTACTTTGGGGCGACTTTGGAGCCGCTTGCATTGACTTCTATGCAGAAGTCGTTTTGCAAGCCGCACTGAAGTTGCGCTGTACAGGGCGGCTTCAGAGTCGGACGAGAGTTGGGCGACTTTGAAGCCACCCCTGTGTGAACTGGCACTTAGGAGTCCAAACAGGTGGAAATCACTTGGCGCAAGGTCTGGGATGTAAGGGGGATGTGACAATACCTCCCAGCCGAGTTGCTGTAATGAGCATGTAGTGCGGTGAGCAGTATGAGATTGTGCGCTGTCCTTGAGAAACAAGACGCCCTTAGTGATCAAACCAAGCCGTTTTTTCCGCAGACGTGTATGACAGCGGAAAGCTGTCTTGGTACCCAGCATGCTCTAACTTTTAGAAAATGCAAATGTTTGTAAATGATTGTGTTCACTGTTCCCACAGAAAGATTTGTCTCTTGTGCAATTTCACGACAGGTTATGCGTTGATTATCGAGGATCAGGCGTTCCACATGCTGAATGTTCACAGGAATGACTACTGTGACCTGGGAGCCACCACGGCCGGGATCATCTCTGATGGACGTACAGCTATCTTTGAACTATTTAAATTAAAATGGCTTACTGTGGTTGAGCGTCTCATCACCGTATTGTGCTTAAAGTCTTCTGTAGATATCTGCGGGTTTTATGCTTTCGCTCACAAGAAACGTCATCACCACACGCTGTTCCATGCACACACTAACACTGTTGTCTGCCATCTTGATTAACAGTCTCACGACATGTGCACCGCCTTTCAGTAATAGGACACATTTGCCACTTACTACTGCGTGTAGCACAGCCACGCTAGCAACCCTTTCTATACCTGTAAAATTCAAAGTCCCGGTTTGACTTGAACGCCCCTCGTTTATATGAAGGGTTAATTCCCCATGATTGTATACAAAGGGTTAATATGTTAATATGCATTGCATTTCGCTCTTTATCCAATCATAGTATATGAATATATGCCCTTTGATTCAATTTTTTTATATTGTGTATTAAGTATGTAAAATTATTCAAGGTAAAAGTATGCATATTTGGTGTAACATTGACTTACTATACTGAAGCTTTAATATTGTTTGTATAGCCACTGATGTCAATAAGATACTTGGAGAAAAGATCATCCAGGCAGGCAATGGTTAAAAAGGGAAGGAAGGGGTCAAGAGGAGATCCCCCCAAAAAAAAGATGGTCCGCTCAAGAACAAACAGTTGAACCTACAAAAACTTTATTGTGTCACAATATGTAGAAACATAATCCAACAACCATGTGTATTTAAAAAATAGGGCAAATAAAAGTCCTATTGTGTGCTGGTGGCCACCACAGACATTATACATATATCTCATGCATTCATGCACTCACACTCATCAATTAAAGTCACTAGAGACCCGGGTCTATACTATTTCACTGGAATTCCAGAGCTGGATTGGCTACATGAGTGGGTAGACTAGGTCCTTGTAGGTAAAGTGCAAGTGCTAATACACAACAAAAGTCCCCTCGGATGTGAACCGATGGCTGGTTAGACATATGTATGTGTCATTCAACCAGAGCCAAGGAAGGAAACGGTGTCCTGATTGTGTGGTGAACAATTGCAGCTCAAGCAACCTCACATGTTTCTACATATTGTGACACAATAAAGTTTTTGTAGGTTCAACTGTTTGTTCTTGAGCGGACCATCTTTTTTTGGGGGGGATCTCCTCTTGACCCCTTCCTTCCCTTTCTTACATATGCTTTATGGTCCATTGAACAACCGTTTGACAGCTAGTCAGCTACACACCACTGAGTTATATGATTAATGATATGGGTGACATGAGAGACATATTAATCTGATTAATTACCACAGTGGGAGGGAATTCCCCTCCCCCCGTTTGTCACCCTAGAACCTACTATTGGATGACTTTAAGGTGTCCTTTCCCCCCCTTTCTTTTCATAGGCAATGGTTAAAGTTGATTGTGAGCGTGTATGATAAATTTTGTCCAGCCACGCCGCGCAGTCACACTCTCGGATGAAGTCAGAAGTGACGAAACGCATCAGTGCCGGACTGTACCACGGCCGTAAGTGATGTCAAACGCCTAACCAGAAGTGACCCCGGACACCATGTCCAGGCGGTTTGACAGGCCGATGTGGTGGTAAAAAAATCTTGTGCTGGCTATGTGGATTGTGCCATCCTTGATGTCATATTATTTATTGATGGGCAACCTTAAGCCCAGGTTCACACTGAGCTGTGGAAATTAAGCTGTGAACTCGCACGCTTTCACTCCCACATGTCAGTCCTGATTTCGGCTGCAATTTCACAGACATCTGTGAAAAGTAGTACAGAAACTACTTTTTGAAATTGGTGCGGGGGCGCAAAGGCAGAGTTGCACCGATTAGGATGGTGTGATTGCCGGCAATTGCTGCCGATTTGACATGTCAAATCGCACCAATGTGAACCAGGGCTTAAAGATATTTTTTTTCCTAGTCACAAATGGAGATTATGGTGAGCTGATCATTTATTCCCAAAGGAGCAGAGCTGCATATAAGGAGATCTTGGGATGCTTGTTTTGCCAATCAGTAAAATGAGAAGCAAATAACTCTGGTGAGTGTGGTGACTGAACTTTATGCACCATGGTGGTGGATTGGAAAACTACACAAGCTAAATAAATAGGAACATTATTGGTCTAACTTCACAAAGATATCACAGATTAATGTGTATGAACTTTTTTTGAATCACATATGGACTTTAATGTGATTTACACTTTCTGATTTTTTTTTGCACTTTATTTTGATTATATTATTTGGGTTGCACTGCTGGAGAGTATAATATTAGGTTATTCTTTTACATGTTTACATTTGTTTTAAAAAATATGCCCAATCACGTGCGCTGGCAAATGTGAGTGCCGGCATTAATGCACCACAGCAACAAGCATATTTTACTTTTTACAGTCCTACAACTTGTGTACGGCTATGTGCAATGTCCCTTCAGGACTGTTGTGACGGTAAAATTCCTGTATCTGTTTCTCCCTATCTTTGATCCTGTTGCATGTTTTGTTTTAGATAATCATCCTTATTGTAAAAGAATTAATACCTCCACAGATTTTTTTATCCTGCTTTTCACACATGAAATAACATTCATGACCCGCTGTAAAGAATCTTCTGCTGCTTGATTAAACTGTAAAAATCTCAGACTTATGCTGGCCATACACTATACAGAAAATCGGCCGAACCCCTTTTCGAAAAACGAACGTTCGACCGTGACCGCAAACGATCGTGCCATCATATAATGACCGATAATCTGTTCAGTGGACATGAATAAATAATTTTGTGTTCGTTTTTTTACATATACCTAGTGCAGGCAGTTCGGACGGGAAACACATTAACCTTGCAATTTATCGTACGTTCGGCACAAATTTTCCAAACATGCCGTTCGTTTTTTTTCCACAAAAACGTCACAAACGATTATCGATTTGTACCCACTAACTTGCCGAAAAACGAACGAAGTGTCCATACGAACGATTTTTCGGCCGATTTTTCGTATAGTGTATGGCCAGCATTAGTGATCCGCAGGGTAATTATAATGTTCTTCAGATGTGATACAGCTTTGTGGAAATTAGAGGGTAATTAAAAAGACATGGCCAAAGGTGCTTCACAGAATGTGTCATTTCAAGGAGGTTTCATTCTCTGCTCATCCTCTTGTAAAATCGTTCCACAGGGAATTTACTACATGGTTGTGGTTTCTGTATTTACCGTGTGTTCTTTTGCAAAAATAAGGTATTGAAATTAAAAAAAAAAAAAAATTGCTGCGCAGTTTAGCACAGAAGGAAGAGCAGCATACATACTGTACATAAGTCACCCACTGGGCCATGACCCAGTACTGGGCTTCGGCCTCCCTCCTCCCGGGCCTCCAGCCAACTGCCGATCCTCTAATCTTCCACAGTGCCTCTAGGCTCCCATAGTGGCCCACAGTGCCCATCAACCTCCCTTCGAGAGCCCTCAGCCCATACAGTGCCCCCTAGCTTGCTGCAGACTCTCCAGCCCCCCATAATGCCACCAGCTTCCAACAGTGTCATACAGTGCCCCCCAGTTCCTGCAGTGTATTGTCACCCACAGTATGCCAGGAAAGCCCCCAACTGGAGACATCCCCAGCCCTGTCCAAAGACCCCATCCTGTGCAGTTACCATCAGCCCCCTACAGAAACCTCTTCCTACAGGACCACCATGCCTGCTTCAGAGTCACCTAACACCCTCCAGATCCTCCATCCTCCCACAGTGACACCCAGTCCAAGTCAGAGCCCTCCAGGATTTCAGTACATATTTTGCATTCCCATACCTTTAATTTATGAGTACTGATAGGACATGACATTTACTGGGTCCTTATCTCAATAAGGTTCAGAACCACTGATATAAGCTATGCAAAAAAAAAAAAAAACGCGTTTTCATTTTCCCCACATTTCACAAAAACTTGTGGAAAAAATTACATGTTCAAAAGACTAATTTAAAGGGGCATGGCAGGGGGTGTGTCCTATGCCTGCATGCTTTTGCTGATAGGTGTCCCTCATTCCCATCTCAAAAAGTTGGGAGGTATGCTTATATGTCTCTACTGCACTCAGTACTTCCTTCAGTCAACCTTCACTACAGAACACCCCCTCTTCCCTTAAACAGTATGACATGGGAGGTGGGCCACGTATCCAGTAGCTTAGAAGCATCTACCATATTTACATGAAGGAGCAATGGCTTTTAACTAAATAAGATTTTTTTTTTTTTGTAATGGAAATATAATTTTTCTTTTTTTTTTAATGTTACATAAAGTTGTCAATTTATAAGATATTTCTAACACATAGCATGTACATAGAAAAAATGACCCCCCAAAATATATACTGCTACTCCTCCTGAGTACGGCAATACCACATTTGTGGGACTTTTACACAGTCACATACAGAGGCCCAACATGCAGGGAGCGCCATCAGGTGTTCTAGAGACATACATTTCAAATCTAATTTGACTACCTATTACACTTTTGTGAGGCACTGTAATGGCCCTGATTGGCACTGGATGAGCACTGATGTGGCATGGATGAGTACTGATGTGGTAAGGAGGAGTACTGATGTGGCATGAATGTGGCGTGGATGAGTACTGATGTGGCATTGATGTGGCACAGATGAGTCATGGATGTGGCAGGGATGAGCACTGATGTGTCATGGATGTGGCACGGATGAGTACTGATGTGGCACAGATGAGCATGGATGTGGCATGGATGAGCACTGATGTGGCATGGATGTGGCACAGATGAGTACTGATGTGGCGTGGATGAGTACTGATGTGGCATTGTTGTGGCACGGATGAGTCATGGATGTGGCATGGATGAGCACTGATGTGGCATGGATGTGGCACGGATGAGTACTGATGTGGCACGGATGAGTCATGGATGTGGCATGGATGAGCACTGATGTGGCATGGATGTGGCACGGATGAGTACTGATGTGTCATGGATGTGGCACATATGAGTAGTGATGTGGCACGGATGAGTAGTGATGTGGCATGGATCTGGCACGAATGAGCACTGATGTGGCATGGATGAGCACTGATGTGGCATGGATGTGGCATGAATGAGTACTGTTGTGGCATAGCTGTGGCACGGATGAGTACTGATGTGGCACGGATGAGTACTGATGTGGCATGAATGTGTCACGGATGAGTACTGATGTGGCACAGGTGATCACTGATGTGGCAAGGATGAGTAATGATGTGGCATGGATGAGTACTGATGTATCATGGGTGAGTAGTGATGTGGCACGAATGAGTACTGATGTGGCATGGATGTGGCACAGATAAGCACTGATGTGGCATGGATGATCACTGATGTGGCATGGATGTCGCACGGATAAGCCATGAATGAGCCATGGATGAGGATGGATGGATGAGCCATCAATGGAGCATGGATGAATGGATGAGCCATGGATGAAGCATGGATGGATGGATGAGCCATGAATGTGGATGGATGAGCCATTGATGGAGCATGGATGGATGGATGAGACATGTATGGGCACAGATTAGCACTGTGCGCACTTCAGATCCAGCCCACAGCGCTGCTGCACCCAGTTCTTTCTCTTTCCTCGCACACTCGTACCGTTCAGTGCGAGGAGAGGGGCGGAGCTGAACCGCACAATCTCCAGTTTGTTGACATCTGATTGCTCCGTCATTGGACGGAGTGATCACGTGGTAAAGGGCCGCTGTCATTGGCCCTCTACCCCCATCAGTGAGCGCGGTTCTGGGATGGACGTTATAGAACGCCTTCCCAGAGTTATCCATCTGTGCTGTAGCCATTTTTCGGCTATGGCCCGGTCGGCAAGTGGTTAAGCCAAGTAAGCCAAGCCTAAAAACGTATAGAAAAATGCACTGCAAGCGTGGCGCAAAATGCATGCAAAACGCGCCAAACACACTTCGACTGCATGTAATTGTGCAGTCAAAAAATGCGCAGTTACGTGCAGTTCCTGGTGTGAATGGGCCCTAAATATCATTTAGGCATTCATCTTGTGCAGCAATCCACCCCAATGCCTAAATTCCTACAGATCTCGGTATTCTCGTGGTATGAATGGTCGGAATGAGTCTTGTGCAAATTCATTCAAGTGTGTTATTAGACTCTGATTTCTGTCTCAGTCCAAACCTGTGCGCACACCGGAGCATATCATATCAGATACTTCTAAGTTGGCAGGGGCTGGGATGGGGGGGGGGGTTTAGTTCCTTTATAAATGCACTGTTATTTCTAAGAGACTATGGCTGTAGCACCTACAGTAGATGACTGATAGATTCTACTTGCTGCCTTTTAGAGTTAAAATAAATTTCCTCTCAGGGACAAGATTGCTTCGTCTGCGGCAGCGGTGAAGTTTTGTTTGCGCTGCAGTTAAACGGTTTGGAGTGTTTTCATCCAGGATTACGAAACTGAGGGGGCTTTTGGGACGGTTGCTATGACACCTGTACGCCGTAAGAAATCCATTTTCTATGGTATTAGCATGCTAATGGCACGGAAAGCAGGTTTTATACTGCGTTAAAAGAGCCGTTTAGATTTGAGCTGTGTGCGCTCGGCGATATTTCACAATATGTCCATCCAGGATAACATACTGAATAATAATGAGCTGCTGTCAGGCTGGCTCTGCAAAATCCCCTCAGATCAAATGCCCCAGGGGTGATAACAAGTCATATGACAGCGATGAAAGGAGGCTCGGAATTCCCAGAATCCTTTCTGAAATGTTCAAAGGCTGGCTACGTGCAACAGGGCTTGAAGTGGACCAAGAAGCCTCCTTGAGCTTCACCATGCAGGTGAATTTGCCTAGGCTGAGATTAGGTCATCAGTGTGCTGCAGGCGGGAAGGAACATTTCCTCTGTCTTTTATCCTCCAGTGATCACTAAGGCTTTAAATTGTAACTTTGTAACTCTGTAACAAGTCGCCGGGTGAGAAGCTTCGCTGGGGACTGATCTGTGCAAGACATTGAATAATACAGCCAAGGGCTGCACAGGAGCCACTGATTTGTGTCCCAGGTTCCTCTAGGTAGAGGCCGCAAGGCAAACCGCAACATTCACTCATCTGGCTCAAGGGTTGCCTTTTTTCAAGTTTATTGCAGAGGAACTTGAATATGCCTAAGGAAGCTGTGGGATACTCCAGAGCACTGGACAGGAATGTGAGGACACTCTTCTCTTTGCAGCTACTTCTCAGAACAGCCCCTTTGGGCAGTAGGATATGAAGTGGACATCACTGGGACACCATTAGCAATGTTCCAGGCCAGGCTAGTCTTAATGCTATAGCACCAGGGGTTAACAGCCGCAACAGTCACTAGGATACCCCTCTCAGCTCTGTACTCAGTGTCCCTGGGACTTGGATGCCTTCCTCCAGACTCAGGTAGACAGTCTCCTCAGTGAAGCCTTTGGACTCGATCCTTGGCGAAAACCCTCTTTTAGCTCTTTAGGACTTGCAGCAGAATAGGTCCCCTAGCTATGCACAGCTAGGACCTTCATGAGACTAGAAGGATCTTCAGCTGGACTGCCTGGAAGGGCAACAGCCCTTCTGGCTGAGAAATTTTCCTCCTGGGGAAGAACACCGCTATCCCAGGTTCCAAACTATTTATACACTCTACCAGCCACCATCTGAGCACCTTCCCTCAGAGATTGGCTGGAGCTGCATAAATGTTCAGACAGAGTGTCAGAAACCATGAAATCAGACCGAGACAGAAGTACAGTTAAATCACACTAGTTTAACAATAAAAGAACAAACATAGTCAAAACAGCAAAAGTTCAGTAACTGGAACGTATAGTCAGCCAAGCCAGAAGTCAGGGATCAATGTAGTGGAACAGCAAGCAGGATCTGGAGCCAGAAGGGATGTCAGCAAAGCAAGTCTTGAACAGGATCGCAGGAGATAGTTTCTGTGATGTTGACCAAGGCGAAGGCAGAGATCCTCTGGATTGGATGGCTTAAGTAGGCAGGACTGACGAGCAGGATATCATCAACAGCTGAGTAACTGTGGAGAGATAGGAGCTGGCAATTATCCGACAGCTGAGCGGCCAGCTCAGAGAAGGAAGGGCTGAGCCCAGCCCTGACACAGAGAGGCCTGGAGTAGAGGCAAAGACTAGACGGAGGTCCAACATGACTGGCTTAGAAGGGGTTTGAGATGAGGTAATTAATAGGTGGGGCATGTAAGTGTGGGCACTTACCTGATTGGTGTAAGAGGGGAGCAGGAGTGGCTTCAAGAGTTGGTATGTGGTAAGGGTCTGGGAGGGGCTCAGTCGGAAGAGAGATCAGACAGGACATCTTCAACCCTGAGAAAAGGACATTTGCCATGAGGGACTTGGAGACCTTGTTGTCTCAGCTCAGGGCTGCTGCAGCAGCGAACAGTGGCCAGGACTGGCTAAAAGAACAAGTAACTGGGCTGCTAGAGGTAGTCAGGCAGAGAGGCCCAGTTTCACCCCCTCCTGCCTCCACGCGTGCTCGGAGGCCAAGGCCTCCAGTGCACTTGAGTCCGGATATCTCTCCCAGGGTTAGGCGCCACTCCGGGAGCCTGTTATCGGACCCTCCAGGGCCATCCCCCAAACGCCGGCCTGCTGCGGCTCAGGGGTGCACTGGGGGGAATCCCCATCCACGGCGGAACCCGCGGGGGGTGCAGCGTGGCGAGCTCCCTGCTCCCGCCACCTCCCCCACACCTACTACTCACTAGGACCAAAGGGCGGCACCGCTGGAAAGTCCGCGGGCGGGTGCTCGGTGCGGCAGAGTGTTTCCAGTGGGACCCGGCCTGTTGCCTGATGCGGCCGGGGTCTCTCCCTCCGGTAATTGGGGCTTCCAGGTGGCAGCGGGGGCTGCATCCAGCGGTCGGAGAGAGACGGCTTCGGAGCGGGAGAGCCATGCGGGGTTTGCGGCAGCTTATCCAGCGCTTGTAGGGGTCTGCGGTGCCCGGCGCGCCTGCAGCGGCGTGGGTGTCTAGGGGTCCCGTCATTACAGTGTCGAATGGGGCGTTGGCGGGGTCCAGTGGTCAGACACTTGGGGTTCCCTCTGTTCTCCCAGCCTGTTGTTACTGCGGCGCTGCAGACCGCCGGGGCTGCTGGGGCAGGGAATTCCTGGTCGCCGACTGTGGCAGTCTAGTGTGAAAAATCTGACCTGAAAGGCAGGGATAAGGATGCGGTTAAGGAAGTGGATGGCATCCAATTGGCGAATTCGGCGTAGTGCGAGGTGTATGTGTGCTTCGAGGGACTGCTGGGGGGCACATCTTAAGCCTGAAGTTAAGGAGAAGATTGGTAGGGGTGAGTATGTCGAGATTTTTTCCTTGCTTCCCTTGGAATAATTCAACCTCGACAGGGTAAAGCCGGACGAGACCAAGAAGGAGGAGAAGCTTAGGTATTGCTTGATTCCGTGGGCGTTTTAGAACTGGCTGCAAGCCTTTGTGATTCTGGCCAGTGTCGTGGGGGAAAAGGCTCCGGAGCATTGCTCCGCTTTGTTTGGTTACTTGGATGCCATCGGCAAGGCATACCGCGTGTACGGCGATACAGCCTGGTTGAGGTACGATGAGCAGGTTCGCCAGCGCAAGGCGGTTCGGCCTCCCTTGCACTGGGATCACAAAGACATAGGTCTTTGGATGAATCTGATTACTTCAGCGTGGGTCAGCATACCGTTTCAGTCCGGGGCCGGCGTTCCTGCCACCTCTGGACTTTCGGACAATAAAAGGAAGGGGTATTGCTTGCAGTTCAATGAGGGCACCTGTAAATTTGGATCCTCCTGTCATTTTAATCATGAGTGCTCTGGCTGCGGGGGGCTTACATTCAGTCACTCGTTGCTTCAATAAAGGTAAGGGAAGGCCGGGCGAGTCTGCTGGAAAAAGGGAAGACTCCGGTGAAAGTGGCAAGGATGCTGCTCTTTCTCAGTAGGTATCCGGATAGACAGGCAGCTCTCCTACTTGAACGGGGGTTTTCAGAGGGGTTTTCTATCCCGTGCCACCTTCGATCTGTTCCTCCACAGGCTGACAATTTGAGTTCAGCTCTGTTGCACCCTGAGGTGGTTTTGGCTAAACTATTGAAGGAGGTTGAGTTGGGGCGTATGGCCGGTCCTTTTAGGGCACCTCCTTTGGATGGTTTGGTGGTTTCTCCTTTGGGTGTGGTCCCTAAGAAGGAACCTAACAAGTTCCACCTCATAACTCACTTATTCTACCCCCCAGGGGGTTCTGTCAATGAAGCTATTGATCCGAATCTGTGTTCGGTTTCTTATACTTCATTTGACGCAGCGGTTAGCTGGGTTCGTAAGTACGGCCAGGGTTCTCTTTTGGCCAAGACGGATGTGGAAGCATTCCATTTGTTGCCGGTTCACCCCAATAGTTTTTATGTCCTGGGTTGCCGTTGGCAGGGGCTTTACTTTGTGGACCCTTGTCTGCCTATGGGGTGTTCCACTTCTTGTTCCTTATTTGAGACCTTCAGCACCTTCCTGGAGTGGATGGTGCACGAGGTGTCTAGCCTTCGTTCCATCATCCATTATTTGGATGATTTCTTATGCATTGGCCCGGGAAAATTCTAACATTTGCCGTACTTTGTTGGCCCATTCATTATTTGGATGATTTCTTATGCATTGGCCTGGAAAATTCTAACATTTGCCATACTTTGTTGCCACGGTTCAGCATATTGCTGAGATGTTTGGGGTTCCTTTGGCTCCTGAGAAGACGGAGGGGCCTTCCACAGTGTTTTTTAGGCATCTTGGTTGACACAGAGGCTATGGAGTGCCGCCTCCCTGAGGCAAAACTTGTGGACTTGCAGGCATCTTTGCGCTCGGCCCTGCAAGGTAACAAGGTTACCTTGTGTCAGCTGCAGTCTCTGTTGGGCAAGCTAACTTTTGCTTGCAGGATCATGCCAATGGGGAGGGTTTTCAACCGCTGGCTGGCAATGGCCATGTCGGGTTTACTGGCCCCGGGACACCATGTCCATTTGAATCAGGAACATAAGTAGGATTTGTTGGTGTGGGAACAGTTTTTGGATAGCTTCAATGAGAGATTGGTGTGGATGGAGGGTGTGACCAATATGCATGAAGTGGAACTTTCCACTGATGCCACTGAGTCGGGGCGTATTTTCAGGGTCGCTGGGGTGCGGGCCCTTGGCCTGCAGAGTGTCTCGAAGCTGGGTTCCATAAGAATTAGGTTCTCTTAGAACTTTTCCCAATCGTTCTGTCTGTAGAGTTGTGGGGCGAGTTTTTCCGGAACAAGAGAGTACAATTTAACTGTGATAACATGGGGGTGGTGGAGGCAATTAATAGGGTTTCCACTTCTTATCCACCGATGATTCGATTACTGCAATATTTAGTTTTGTCCTGTTTGAGATTGAATGCTTTTATGTACGCTGTGCATGTTCCGGGTTGCACCAATTCAGTGGCTGATTCTCTTTCTCATTTTCAGTGGGACAGGTTCCGTTTATTGGCACCGGGAGCAGAGCGGCACAGAGTTCCTTGTCCTTGACCTTGGGTTGTGGAGAATTCCCTTGGGTTGATGGCATATTTGGTCCGTCGTTCGTTGAGTGAGACTACCTGGTCATTTTATTCGAAGGTGTGGGAGGAGTGGTTTGCACTGGTGCAGGGAGGTGGTGGTGTTGTTTCAGAAGAGGAAGTCAGGTTGTTGGTACTTTATTTTATTGGTCGCAATGTAGAAGGTCGGGTGTCAATGTCTTCCTTGAATAGAAAGTTGGCGGGTTTGGCATTCTTCTTTAAAATACTTGGTCATTGTGATCATACTAAGGATTTTTTGGTGCGGCAGGCCATGCGGGGGGTCCAGGAGGGGTTGCAGACCGGCGGATGGCAGGCGGCCGGTGTCTTTTTTGATTTGCTGGATTCATTAGCGCAGGTGCTTCCAGCTATTTGTTTTTCTGCATACGAGGTGGCCTTGTTTCAGGCTGTGTTTGTTTTGGCATTTTTTGGAATATTGCGCATCGGTGAGCTAGTCTGCACTTCTATGCGGACGGCTGATGGTTTGCTGTTTGCAGATGTTCAGTGTTCTGCCGCGGTAGTGGAATTGTCTGGAATTGTTCCCTATTCCTGGTTCGGTGGTGTGTCCAGTGGGGACGCTGTCTCGGTTTTTGTTGTTATGGGAGGGCCAGGATGGCTCTGCGTTGTCCCGTTTCCAGTTTGTGGCAGTGTTCCGCAGGTGCTTAGGGCAGCTTGGCATCAGGCCCACCGATTATGCGTCTCATTCTTTTCAGATTGGGGCAGCGATAGAGGCGGCCAGGTTGGGTCTCAGTGATAGCGTTGTCAGACGCATCGGCCGTTGGGAATCTGTATGCTACCTGCTGTATGTCCGTCCTCACCTGTTATGACTGCATGTGGGGGTGTGATTGTCTGAGTATAAACTTCTGTTTTGCTTGTTGTATTTGTAATTTTTATTGTGGTTGCCCAGGCATTTATGTTATGTTGCTGCTATGTTGTGTTTTATTACAGGGGCAGCACCTTGTCTGATCTGAATTTTGGGGCATTCATATGTTGCCTGGGGCGCAAAGAAAGCCGATGTAAAGCCGAATGGTCATCAGTTTGGGTTCCCCAGGGAGGTGGCTACAGTGCGCTGGATTGGTGTGCCTTGTATGTCTTGGAGCCGAGTCATGCCCGAGGTTCACCGGTTTGCTTGGCTGGACCGGGCCCCTGACATATTATTAGTACATGCTGGTGGGAATGATTTTTTTTTATTGGATTTTTTTATGTTAATGTTCTTTTTATCCGGTGTTAGTTTAACCACTTCCCTACCCGCCCATAGTCATATGACGTCCACAGATGGGATCTCCCATCCTGGGTGGGCGTCATATGACACCCTGGGATTCCCGGCCGCCTAGGGGGCGCGCGTGCGCCCGCCGCGTTCCTCGGGACCCGGTGCGTGTGCCCGGCGGGCGCGATGTCCGCCGGGCACCCGCGATTGCCGGTTAACCGGACCGGCATGTGGATCTGTGTGTGTAAACACACAGATCCACAGCCTGTCAGCTCTGAGGAGAGCGATCTGTGTTCCCAGAACGGAGGAACACTGATCGGTCTCCTCCCCTTGTACGTCCCCTCCCCCTACAGTTAGTAATCACTCCCTAGGAAACATATTAACCCCTCCCCGCCCCCTAGTGGTTAACCCCTTCACTGCCTGTCACATTTACACAGTAATCAATGCAATTTTATAGCATTGATCGCTGTATAAATGTGAATGGTCCCAAAAATGTGTCCGATGTGTCCGCCATAATATCGCAGTCATGAAAAAAAATCGCGATCGGCGCTAAAAAAATAAATAAATATTTTTTTTTAAAAACGCCATAAATCTATCCCGTATTTTGTAGACGCTATAACTTTTGCGCAAACCAATCAATATACGCTTATTGCGATTTTTTTTACCAAAAATATGTAGAAGAATACTCATCGGCCGAAACTGAGGAAAAAATTAGTTTTTTTAAAAAAAAATTGGGATATTTATTATAGCAAAAAGTAAAAAATATTGTGTTTTTTTCAAAATTGTCGCTCTTCTTTTGTTTATAGCGCAAAAAATAAAAACCGCAGAGGCGATCAAATACCACCAAAAGAAAGCTCTATTTGTGGGGAAAAAAGGACGTCAATTTTTTTGGGTACAACGTCGCACGACCGCGCAATTGACGTTTGAAGTGCGACAGCGCTGAAAACTAAAAATTGGCCTGGGAAGGAAGGGGGTGAAATTGCCCTGTATTGAACCGGTTAAATAGGGCAAGGATTAAGACTAACAGGGAGGTGTCTTGCTTTGTCGTGAGAAACAGGGAATTAGTTGTTCAGCATGTGGACATGGAACGGGAACCTTGGCAGTATTTGAGGGGTGATGGGGTACATCTCAATGTGGTTGGGATTGACATGTGGTGCCTGGGTCTGCAGGATGGCCTTAGAGGGCCCTGCGGGTGTGGAGGGGCTCACAAACATAAGGTGTCATGTTTGTGCTTTGGTGGCGGGGCACAAGGTCCTTGGATGGTGATAATTAGGGGTAAAAGGTACATTTGTAGGAACCCGTCCCCCTTCAGAGGGCCCCTCCCATTATTCTGGCTGGTGGTACCTGCAATGTTGGGTTTGTCTCCGAGCTGGTGCTTTCTGCGGCTGGAGGCCTAAAAACTGTGGTTTTGCAGGTTCAGGCAGTCCCCGAGTTACGAACACCCGAGTTACGAACGACTCCTACTTACGAACGGCCTCAAATGCTGGCCACTTGTGCTCCACGCGGGTCCTGGATACCTTTTGAGCACTTTCGAGCACTTCCGAACACATCCCACACTGCCGTACTACGCCCCAGATAACATAACAAGCGCCCGGAACATCCCACATCCATGCACAGGCTGCACTTACACTTACGAACACAGTGTTCCGACCGGCAGTTACATTTACAAATGCAGTGTTGCAACTTACGAACAGCTTCGACTTACGAACAAACCTATAGTCCTTATTGTGTACGTAACTTGGGGACTGCCTGTACTGGGAGTGTATGCCCACAAGGACCTCAGGGGGGCCTCTGGAATACTCTCTGATGTATTACGTGTTAATATGTGAATATGCTAATATGTTATGTTATATATTTGGTTAATATAAAGGCTGCTATGGCCATTAAAATCCAGTTGGTGTCAAGTTTGGTTAATATAGCATAAGGGGTTGGTGGAGTGGTGGTCAGGCAATGGGTCAAAGCCTCTTTGGTACTATGCTCATTTGACTCTCCCACTTACTACATTCTGCAAGCCTCCAAAAGAAAGTGGGAAGCAATCAAAATATTGAATTGTTCCTCTTTTCGTTTTAATGCAGCCGTTATTTGTTCCATCAGGTTGATTTCATTCACCACAGCTATCCACTGACCAGCTGTTGGGGGTTCTGGGCATTTCCACCTTTGCGGTATACATATTTTAGCAGCATTGAGAAGATGGATCAAGAGGGGTTTCTTATATTTATGCCCCAAAATCGGGGTGAGGTGAAGCAAACACTGCATCTGTTCGTCTGCCGGGGAAATGCCTGTCAGTCTAAGGACCAGTTTCCAGACTGGGTCCAAGAAAGGGCGAATAATAGGGCATGTCCAGAATGTATGTAGTAATGAACCACTTGATTGTTGACAGCGCCAACAAGTGGTGGAGACCTAGGGGTAAATCTTATGTAAGAACGTGAAACTCTATACTAACGTGACAGGACCTTAAACCTCCACCTTCTGGAATCTACTCGCAATTGAGGATTGGTGCACAAAATACGATCCCTTTGTTCCTTGGAAAAGGCCCGGCCAAGATCATGTTTCCAATTCTGCAGGTAGGGAGTTATAAAGCAAGTAGGTATAACCTTGTGAGCTGCCACACTACTAACCTCAATAAAAAACTAACAATAAATAAAGACTAAATAAATAAAAATTAAATAAAAATAAAACTGAAAATAAACATAAACAGCTGCCAACACTACCCTCACTTCCCAAATGTGACAATACAAACTGATATACCAAATGTGCGGCACTAAACATAAATTAAATAAATAAAAAAAAAATGAATATAAAACTAATATCTCATGCATATATCCTATAATGTGAAAAAAACATAAAATATAATAATTAAAGTGCAAGTGCTACGTGTGATGCACACAAATCCTCAATAATATAAAAATTCCATTGTACAACCATAAAGCAAAAAATATTAAAAATAAAATCTTAAAATAATAAAGAAATAATAAAAAGAAAATTAAAATCACATTGCATTAAGATTTTATTTTTATTATTTTTTGCTTTATGGTTGTACAATGGACTTTTTATATTATTAAGGATTTGTGTGCATCACACATGAACTTTAATTATATTTTATATTTTATGTTTTTTCACATTATAGGATATATGCATGAGATATTAGTTTTATATTCATTTATTTAATTTATGTTTAGCGCAGCACATTTGCTATATCAGGGAGTTATAAAGCCCCCCTGGGGCTCAATCAGCAACAAAGATGTTAGCCACCTGATGTTTAGGCAGGGTTGATATTAAATCTATTTGCCAAGTGATAGTTGCCTTGGCCAATTTGATAGGAGGTCAGTTGATTTCACCCTAATTCTGGAATTGCTGTACTTCTGCCACTAGATGGCTGGGTATCTGGTGACATTAGATAAAACAAGGGCATTGCAAGGACAGATTAGGAATGAATGGGGTGTCTCAGCCAATGGGCGGGGATTTTCTTGGGTCCCTTGGCCTGCTGGGAGAACCTATTTATTTGGGTGGAGTCAGGTGATCGGGGGTTCTGTGCCACCTGGACGTCTGTCTGGGTGGACGTGTGTCGTATTGCCCTGGGCTGCTAGGCCCGAAACCTAAGGCCTATCCAGGGGATACCTGGCTGCTAGGCTGGCTGAGAGCCTGTCCAGAGGTAGTGCAGGGTTTAGACTCCGGGCTTGTAGTCCAACCAAAAGTAACAGTGAACCGGAGAACCTGTCGTGGTCGGAGGTAGAGGGGAAGCTGTCGCCACAAAGGGACCATCCACCTTGCTTCTGGAGATCAGTGAGTGAGCTGAGGCCAGTACCAGAGCAGACTTCTCGCCAACCGGAAGAAGTGGAAAAGCATCAGCAAGTGCCAAGTCAGGGACCCAGCGGGACAGCAGAGGTGACGCTTGTGGAGTGCCAAGCCAGGGACTTAACGTGTCAGCAGTGGTGAAGCTTGAGGAGTATCTGAGTGCCAAGCCAAGGACCCAGAAGTGAAGCAGGGGTGATGCTTGAGGAAGGTACTAAGGGCTACAGTGAAAGAGCTTAGGGGATCCAGTGGCTAGTGGATCTGAGGTCTAGTGAGAGAGACTGGGAGCTCATGGAGTGAAGACCCACAGTGAGTGAGTGTGGGGTAAGGAGAACTGTTCATGTTGCAGAAAGTTGAATATCTTTATAGTTGGAAACGGCTACAAGATTGTTGCCAAAGGAGACAGCGGTCCTACCTATACAGAAGTGGTGTCCAGCTGGAGACCTTCACCTGTATAGCTGTCTACCTATAGAAGTCTCGGAATCTGCCAATTAACATTGGATCCACCTAAGGGTGTCCTGGCCCTAATCCTCTCTCCCACAGTTCTGTTTAGGAGACAATAAATCTATTTGCATTCAAAAAGTGTCTGGCGCCCACCTGTTTATCTTGCATTACACCCACCATGCCTTGTAACCCACTCTACACTGAAGGATGTCAGCTGTCCTTAACTCTGGAGGTCACCATTGGGCTTCAGGGGCCCCGGGACTTTGCTACAAATACATTTATAACAGTAGGTGGCGGAGCGGCAAGCGGTCTAATTAGTGCCCCTCAAAAGCAGATAAGGAATGGCTGGAGGAGGGCACATATTGCGAAGTGGTGAGAAAGTGTCTAATCTGTGTTGCTCACCACCTATCCAAGGGAGGTGACAACATTGCCTGAATTCCTCAATGGTGCGCCACCGACCTTGATTAAGGGAGTTCTGGAGTCTGAACCGGTTTGCAGGGAAAGAAAATCCATCACATCCCTTCTGACAGAACAGAGCTCTGCCTTGTTTACATAGGCAGAGCTCTGTTCTGTGTCGATCTGCAGGTGCCGATGGACATCCATCGCTCGGCACACGCTGAAAGACTTGTGCTGTATCTAAACACAGTACTAGGTACGTGATCCGGCACAGGAGAGCCGCGGCGCTGCTGTATAACTAAGATATGCGGTCGGCAAGCCGTTATAGGATTCTTACAATTAACATCCTGCCAGTAAGGCACTTCCTGTTGCAGACTGACAACACTAAGCGACTTCCTCCCAATGAGTATCGGCGTTGTCAGCCAGCTTTGTCGGCTCCTTTAGTTGGCTGTTGAGCTGCCTATTGTGTCCATGAGTCACATTGATAAATAAGGGACACAACGTTCTTTCGCATGGTCATGCAATCTATTAATATTATCTAGAATTCTTTATAGTTTCATATCTGTTTTTTTTTTTTTTATGTTCCCTTTGTGTCTCATCCATTGTGCTTCCCACCCGGAACTTGTGAGCCGTACGAATCCCATTAAACCCCACGTTTTATGTGATTTTGCTCTGCACTGATTCTCTCCCTTGTTTGAGCGTTTTCCCCCCGTCCCTGAGGGCCGCCGGGTAATTTTCCTGGGCTCGTAAAGCCGCTGCCTGTTTTCTGTGAAACTAAAATAATGTTTTTTTGGATATCGGCGCTAGACAAAGAGATGATTTCAGTATTCCGAGGGGAAATTAAACGTAGAAAATGAAGTAGAGGCAATTTTATTCATTTTTGTTCTGTAATAAATGACTTTGGATAATGGTAAGTAACTATTTCTATGCTGGGCAAAGCAAGTAAACATCTGCAAAGGGATAAAGATCTTTCACAGGGGCAGCTGGTAAAAACAGGCAGCTGAGCCGTGGTTTTGACCCCCCCCCCCTCATGGCTGCCCACCTAATTTCTAACATTACAGCTGGACAAGACTGTATACAGTACAGTACATATTTGCCAGCACACCACGAATCACAAGGTGTCCAAAATCTTTACTGAGGAATGGTCACATCACCAATGGTGGGCCGTTCATACGGGGGGGTGGGGGCAGGGGCGTCTCCCCCCTAATCCATGTGCCCGACCCCTAAGCTACGTGCAGGGTCCTGATTGGCCGAGAGGAGAAGCGATCCTTTTGGCCACCAAGGAGGAGATAGGGTTGCCACTTTTTCTTCAAGCCAAACCCGAATACTTTAGTGGCACACAGCAAAAAAATTTTTTTTTTAGCATACTCTATAGCAGTGATGGCGAACCTTGGCACCCCAGATGTTATGGAACTACATTTCCCATGATGCTCAACTACACTGCAGAGTGCATGAGCATCATGGGAAATGTAGTTCCAAAACATCTGGGGTGCCAAGGTTCGCCATCACTGCTCTATAGGATTGCTGTCTGAATATTGTGTCCGGGTTTCAGGTGGACTGAGACCCGGACACATGATTCAAAGCCCGAACTGTCCGGGTGAATCCCGGACAGGTGGCAACCCTAGGAAGAGACGCAGGGGAAGCTGCTGGGAAGCTGAGGAGGAGGAGAATGCTGGGTGAAGCTGCCGCCCAGGGGAAATGCTGCCTGCAACCTAGACGGGTTAAGGGTAAATGCGGGGTTGGTGACCGCCTGACCCCGGGGGTAATGTGCGGTTGATCTGACCGGTGGGGGTGCGGCTGATATGACCAACTGGGGGGGAGAGTGTGGTGTGGATTGTTTAATGCCCCCCAAAAGAAAATATAGCACCAGCCACCACTGCACATAACAAAGGACACAGCTGCAACGTTCAGGGCGGCACAGGACCCCTTCATTAGGCATGTGATTGTCTCATACCCAAAACAGGAAGTGAGAAGAAATCCTTTCAAAGTAAGGGAATCCCTGGTTGTCACCAGAACTGGTGTTCCCATTGGATGATTGCTCCTCTATTCCTGTTCTGGTGACGACCCTAAATTTGGGATTTTCTTACTGTTGGTGATAAAGTTAAACAGGACAAACTGAGATAATGAATTTCCCTAATGGGGGAACAGAAAGAAATAAAAACCGGACAAGGGGTCTAATCCCTCTCCACTCTATCCAAAACTATAAAAATGCTTTTGCCTTTTAGCTACACTTTTTAACCAACAGAAAAAGCACCATTGGAAAAAAACAGAATGCCAGTCTGCCTATGTACACAAAACAGATTGTCATGCTGTCAGTACAGAAGGCATGGATCCTGTGTTCCTGTAAAGCAGAAACACTAATCCATGCCTTCCACTAGTAAAAGCACCTCCCCCACAGTAGTACAACACAGGCTAGGCGCACAGTTAACCCTTTACTCACCCCTGAGGTCAACCCCTTCCCAGCCAGTGTCTTTAGTACAGTGAAACTGCATATTTTTAGCACTGATCACTGTATTAGTGTCACTGGTCCCCAAAAAAAGTGTCAAAAGTACCAGTTAGTGTCCCGACTGTCCGCCGCAATATCGCAGTCCCCCTAAAAGTCGCTGATCACCGCCATTACTAATAAAATAATTAAATAAATACATTCCATAGTTTGTAGACGATATAACTTTTGCGCAAACCAATCAATATACGCTTTGTTTTACCAAAAATATGTAGCAGAATACATATTGACCTAAATTGATAAAGAAATCAGATTTTTTACATTTTTGTATTGGATGTGTTTTATAGCCGAAAGTAAAAAAAATATTGTTGTTTTTTTTTTTTGTTTTTTTTTTCAAAATTGTCAGTTGTTCTTTGTTTCTAGCACAAAAAAATAAAAAATACCACCAAAAGAAAGCTCTATTTGTGGGGAAAAAAAACGACATACATTTTATTTGTGTACAGCATCGCATGACCGCGCAATTGTCAGGTAAAGTAAAGCACTGCCGTATCGCATAAAATGGCCTGGTCATGAAGAAGGTCAAGTGGTTAATGGCCAGTCAGGGCTTAAGCTCTAATAAGAACTTTAGTTGGAAAGTAAATAAAAATAGTAAAAAAAAAAAAACTTGACTTTTTTTTTGTATAGATTCTACATGATCTGCGTAAATGTGTGCGTGGCATTTACCTGCATACAATACGCTAAAGGGAGTCCGTCTTTCTTATCTCAGAACCCTTCCCCACTCTTCTATAGATTTCCCATCACTTCCTGTCCCGTCAGGAGGTGAAGGGAAATCTCTTTAGCAGTTGGCAACAAAAACTTGACAGAGCCTCTAAACTTTCTCCACTCCAACCAAGGAACCTTCTAGTCCAGTGCCTAGAGCAGCACCAAGCCTTCAAAATGAACATATTATTAACTTTTCCTTATTTTATTTTCATCTTCTGGCCACCTCCTGACACATGAAGCCTAATTCAGCAAGATAACTGTGGGGTGGAGGGGGTGCAGAGCAGCTTAGGAGGAGTGCAGAGGAATGCAGGAGACTTGAAGCCATATCCGATTTGTCTTATTTGATGGTCTATATCAGGGGTCCCCAAACTTTCTAAACAAAGGGCCAGTTTACTGTCCTTCAAACTTTAGGGGGGGGGGGCTGTGGCCATTAGGAGAAGAAAATATCCTGGCATCAATGGGACTAAAAAAATCCCCCATGATTGGTATTACAGGGACTAATAGTGCCCTACCATTTGTATCAATAGGAGGAGTAGTGCCCCATCATTGGAGTCAGTGGGAGGAATAGTGCCCCATCGTTGGTGCCAGTGGGACTTATGTTCGACTCGAACATCGGGCTCATCCCTACTCCTCACATTTGTGCTCATTGGGAAGAATTGGCCCCTTACTAATGGCTAAAAAAAAAATCAATGGTGTCAGTGGGAACTTATCTGAGAGGCAGAATTTGCTGATTGCTCAAAGGACCCCTAGTAATGGAACCCTGGTTGATAAACCCTGGTCTATAGTGTTTAAAAACAAATCTGTATATAAAGCAGACCCAACAATGCCTCCAACAGCATTTGGAGGCATTGTCATTCAGGTATGTCTTGATCAGTGCTCCTCAACAACCTTGGGTGTCATCTGGGTTATTTTGGGGTTCCTCGAGCAAGATACCCAGTTTTCCCTGCAACAGCGTCATGTGTTGCCAGAGTTATTGTAGTGTGGCCACCAGTACTATAACAACCAAATACACTCTAGGGTCAGGGCGTACAGTGTCATTGCAATTGTGATGGTGACTGATCTAGGGCAGGCAGCATGCAGGGCCGCCACCAGCATTCAGGAGAAGTCTAAAGTCTGCCTTTCCAAACCTCCTCCACCTCCTGCTCTCTGTGGCACTCCTGGAGCCAAAAGGTGTGGCTTTGATATGAAGAGGGGACGCTGTGATTTGGGTATTCTGTAGTGGGGGATTATGTGATTGGGGGTCTGTGATGAGTAGGCTTGCATGCCTGGAGGCTCTGTGATGGGGGGACTGTGTGACTGGGGGCTCTGTGATGGGGGACTGTGTGACTGGGGGCTCTGTGATGGGGGGACTGTGTGACTGGAGGTTCTGTGATGGGGGTCTTTGTGACTGGAGGCTCTGTGATGGGGGACTGTGTGACTGGAGGCTCTGTGATGGGGGACTGTGTGACTGGGGGCTCTGTAAAGGGGGACTGTGTGACTGGGGGCTCTGTGATGGGGGGACTGTGTGACTGGGGGCTCTGTGATGGGGGACTGTGTGACTGGGGGCTCTATGATGGGGGGACTGTGTGACTGGAGGCTCTGTGATGGGGGGGCTGTGTGACTGGAGGTTCTGTGATGGGGGCTTTGTGAATGGGGGCTCTGTGATGGGGGACTGTGTGACTGGAGGCTCTGTGATGGGGGACTGTGTGACTGGAGGTTCTGTGATGGGGGGCTTTGTGACTGGAGGCTCTGTGATGGGGGGGGCTGTGTGACTGGGGGTTCTGTGATGGGGGACTGTGTGACTGGGGGCTCTGTGATGGGGGGACTGTGTGACTGGGGGCTCTGTGATGGGGGACTGTGTGACTGGGGGCTCTGTGATGGGGGGACTGTGTGACTGGGGGTTCTGTGATGGGGGACTGTGTGTCTGGGGGCTCTGTGATGGGGGGACTGTGTGACTGGGGGCTCTGTGATGGGGGGACTGTGTGACTGAAGGCTCTGTGATGGGGGGACTGTGTGACTGGGGGACTGTGTGACTGGGGGCTCTATGATGGGGGACTGTGTGACTGGAGGCTCTGTGATGGGGGGCTGTGTGACTGGAGGTTCTGTGATGGGGGGCTGTGTGACTGGAGGTTCTGTGATGGGGGGACTGTGTGACTGGAGGTTCTGTGATGGGGGGACTGTGTGACTGGGGGTTCTTTGATGGGGGACTGTGTGACTGGAGGCTCTGTGATGGGGGCTGTGTGACTGGAGGTTCTATGATGGGGGGACTGTGTGACTGGAGGTTCTGTGATGGGGAGAATGTGTGACTGGAGGTTCTGTGATGGGGGACTGTGTGACTGGAGGTTCTGTGATGGGGAGAATGTGTGACTGGAGGCTCTGTGATGGGGGGAATGTGTGATTGGGGTGTTTTTGTGATGGGGGGAACTATGTGATTGGGGTGCTTTGTAATGGGAGACTGTGTGACTTGGGGACTCTGTGATGGGGGGATTCTGATGTGATGAGGGGCCTCTGATTTACAGGGGTGACTCTGATGTGATAGAGGCTTCTGACATGAAGGGGGGACTGTGTGATTGGGGAGCTCTGTGGTGGGGCGGACTGTGTGACTGAAAGGTCTGTAATGGTGGGAGTATGTGATTGAAGGCTCTGTAATTGGGGGCCTGTGTGACTGTAGGCTCTGTGATGGGGCGCTGTGTGATGGGGGGATTCTGATGTGATGGGGGAGCCTCTGATGTATCTGGTTGACTCTGATGTGATGGGCGTTTTCATGTATAAGGGACCTCTGATGTATAGGGGAGAATCTAATGTGATGGGGAATAATTTGAAAAATTGCTCCCAAGGGCCTATAGGCAGCTAGAAAAAATTGGACTGAATAGAATATATCAAAAAAAGTACAGATATATGAAAAAAACACACAAATTAAAAACGAGCTCTGGTATGCATGGTTTCCAAACATGAAATGTCAATGTTATAAATGCAAATAGCAAAAAAGTTTCTTAACACTAAATGCTATTACTCAGAGAAGAGCTCCAACGCGTTTCGATCGTATATTGTTCTGATCTTGGAGATGAAGATATCTAATATCACAAAACATATCTAGGTTATGGCATTCTAAATGAAGAAGTGCATATATATATATATATATATATATATATATATATATATAGACACATCGTCCAATTGATTTAGCCATTGTTTGATCAAAAAAGTTTTCTTCATACCTTCAAATTGAAATATCGTGCATGACCAGAGTCGATTAAAAACATATAGGCGGAGTAGTTTCCAGGTGATAATCTGTCCAAGGAGTATGGAACGGGCCCACATCAACCCACGGAAAGTCACACAGACTAAATGTGAGACAAAGGGAAAGGGTGCACAGACATACCTGCAACACAGACAGCATGGTCGAATGGAGATGGTTGTGTATTCTTTATAAAAAAAATTTAATAAATAAAAATAATAATAAAAAATGTATCTCTGTGTATCCTATGTTTATGGCTTCATAAGTGGCCTTAGATGGTAAATAACATTCAAATCATAACTGACACTGATGGGAATTCTTTAAACAGTATATATGTATGTATGTATATATTCCACTATCAGAGAAAAAGGGAAAAGAACCACATACCAAATTGTAAATCAGTATTTCCTCTAATGTGATGGGGGGCCCTCTTACATGAAGGGGGACTGTTTGATTGGTAGGGTTACCACCTTTTATACAAGCCAAACCCGAACACTTTAGCAGGCCTGGGACACCTTTGATTGCCCCAAGGAGATAAGTAATGCGGTGGGCATAGCGTGCCGCAGCGAACAGTGGGTGTGGCCAAATTGCTCTTGCTGACATCATTGCCCCCCCCCCCCAGTGATGCCCCCAGGCAGCTGCCGCAGCTCCCCGACAGCAACAAATTTGTGTGTGACCATCTTGGTTACTTGGGAAGCCACAGCCCGATTTGAAAAATTTCAATTTCAGTCTGCCTGAAAACTGAACACATAATTCAAAACCTGGACTGTCCGGGTGAATCCTAGACAAGTGGCAACCCTAGTGATTGGGGCTCTTTGTGATAGGGGATTGTGTGACTGGAGGCTCTGTGGTTGGGGGACTGCGTGTTTGGGGGGGCTCTGTAGTGGGGAGGACCCATGTATATGGTGAATCTGATGTGATGTGGGTGCTCATGTATAAGGGGACCTCTGATGTATAGGGGGGACTCTGACGTGAAAGGGGGGGACTCAAATGTGACAGAGACAGCAATAAAAAACACCTGTTTGAGGTTGAATCGCTTTTCTATCTAAAACTTATTAAAAAGTTCTTACATTAGATACTTTAAATCCGGTATTACAAGGCCATCTTGTACAGAATGATGGTGTAGGTGTTTCTACTCTTTTATAATACAGTCAATTTTCCATTGAATGATCAGGAAACTTTACCATTACCTCTTAGCTGTTCTCATTTGGTATGGAAATTCCTTTTACAAAATCCAGCTTGAAATTGACTCCACAAAGCAAAGCTTTCAAAATCCACCGGGCTCATTGTGTGAACTTTAAAAGAAAAAAATCATTTAACTTTGCAGTTGATTTCATTTGGAAAAACGTGCATAATTATTCTTCTGTTGAAATGGAGATTGCTACAATTTTTCAGAGCTTAAAAGTTATTTTTGACATTTCATTAACATGTTTTACTTGATTGCTGTTTTGCGTATTTTCATATATAAAGTTAATATACAGATCTGGAAAGTGCTCCCACTTGTTCACACCTGTATATCAAGAAATTAGTGTCCTCAACTGAAGCTATTCTCCATGCAAGCAAAGACTTTACTAAGGGGTAAAACATTTGCTGAGCAGATCGCAATCGCACAGGCACAGCAAATTATCCCTGTATTGCTTGAAATATGATTATCTCCTATGATCGCCAGCTCCATCTTGTGGCCATAATGCAGTATTTTTCTGAAATGCCTAAAAAAAAAAAAAAAAGCATTAGGTCCGCTAGATGGAGCTGACGATCATAGGGTATTATCCTATTACAAACAATGGAGAAGACTTCTTGCGCCTGTAAGAATACTTAAAAAGGAGCTTCAGTCCCATTCTGGGCAGACCCCACCCCAGCGCTGCCATTACTATGCATGCGCAGATGCACCCACAGGGCTCTGCCCAGTCTTTGGGTCCTGGCAAAGTCCATTAGAACGAGGAATGTCACCAGCACACCATGGGTCTCCAAAAAAATAAGGGTCTAAAGCTTTATTCAGCGATCACATATCACATATGCTCATGGTTCCAGCTGGTGAATGCTTCTGCACCCACTTAGACATACAGCCACTTGCGTTGGAATCTCTGGCAGAGTCCATTGGCGCAGCTGTGCACATGCGAGGGAAGGTTTTGAGAAACTGGCACGTGCACATATCTGCTGCAGGGCTTTCTCGGGACCCAAGCCCTGTGGCACATCTTCGCACATGTAGGGGGCAGGAAGAGTAGAAAAGTAAAAGTAGAATAAAAATATAGAAGAAATAATAATGTCCATTAAGAGGGAGATGAAGGGGGAAGAGGCAGTGCAGCTCACGGTGTCATTTAGGGTGAAGGCCACTCTAAGATATCCGCACGTCAAATTTTTCTCTATATAGACTCCTCATGCCGCGTACACACGAGCAGACTTTACGGCAGACTTTGCCCGGCGGACGGGATTTGGTCGGACAATTCGATCGTGTGTGGGCTCCAGCGGACTTTGTTTTCTAAAAGTTGGACGGACTTAGATTTGAAACATGTTTTAAATCAATCCGTCGAAATCGAGTCCGGTCGAAAAGTCCGCTCGTCTGTATGCTAGTTCGACGGACAAAAAGCTACGCTAGGGCAGCTATTGGCTACTGGCTATGAACTTCCTTGTTTTAGTCCGGTCGTATGTCATCACATACAAATTCGACGGACTTTGGTGGATTGTGTGTAGGCAAGTCCGTTCATTCAGAAAGTCCGTCATAAAGTCCGTTGAAAAGTCCGCCGGGCAAAGTCTGCCGTAAAGTCCGACCGTGTGTACGCGGCATAAGTATCAGTGCTCCAGCTAAGGGACAACTTGAGAGATGAAGTGGCTTGTCCAGAGCTGCAAGGATCACAACTGCTGGGACTATGGAGAACTGTAGCTTGTCCAAGGCCACAAGGCTTTCACTTAGAGGGATATTCTTTATGCATTAGCCTGGGCTCTTACCCTCTGACCTACCTCCTTCTCTCAGGAACCCAATCATTCATCCCCCTACTGTATTTAAGGAATGTAATCCAAATAAAAAAGAGCATCAACTAAGGAATAATATTCCCAGAACATCAGACACCTAGGAGGTGAGGTGCCGTATTCCAGAACCACATTCACTTAGATAAATAAGTAAGAACTTTCTTTTGCCTTCCATTAGCCAGAGCTCTTATCCTCTGAGCTATTACCCCATCTCAGGGATGCAAACATTCATCATCCTCCTATACAAGGAATATAAAGGGATAAGAACCCTGTATCTTGAGACACTAGAGAGACAAAGTAGCTTGTCCAAGGCTACAAGGCTTTTACTCAGAGGTCATTTTTACTGCACCAAGCAGAGTTCTTACCCCGTGAGCCCCCACCTCTTCTCAAAACAGGAGTGATTATGTTCTTATTTCAGGACTATAAGGCATCAGCCAACTAAAAAAGAGCATTCACTAAGATGCCCTTTACAAGGATGACAGCAGTGTTTGGAGATTGCTGGTTGATCATCAGCTCCCCCATGCTCTTTGCTCCTGTGTTCCTCTGACTTTCTGTTACCGACCCAGCTTGGTTTTGAATCCGTCTATTGCCTGATTCTTGGTTTTGACCTTGGCTTACTCTCATGGACTCTTCTGACCACTCATTTATAACACTGGCTTGCTCCTCTGACCACCCACCCACCTGGCCCCTGTGCATGATCTAGGCTCAGTCTTGACTAGTGGCGGGTGGTGCTTCCTTTTTTTGGGGGGCGGCAAAACCATTTTCCCTCTGGGGGTTCCAGTGCTGCAACTGATACTCTATCCAGCAACCTTCCAGCCAGTTGTCTCCACTATTCAGCAGGCAAACCGTGCTTCTTTGAACCCTGTGTCACCACCTTCAAGGGTCCACGGTGCTTAGCCACAAGGGAAGCCTTCTCGTCACTTTGGCCTCCAACCAGGTATGTGACAATAGGTCACTGAGCTATCAGCTCCTCTCAAACAAAGAGGCATGTATTCCTCTATTTCAGGATTATAGGGCATTATCTAACTAGGAAAAACATTAAATAAGGGAACACAGTTCCATCCACTGGGAAAAGTAAGTGGTCGAGTGGCTTGTGTAGGGCCAAAAAGGCTTTAACTTGATAGACATAGAACATTTTTTTTTTGCATTTTAGCCAAAGTTCTTATCCTTTGAACCATCATCACCCCTCAGGGGTGCAAACATTCATCCTCCTATTCAGGAAATATAAATATCACCCAAGAAATTTGATCTCTGTAACCTTCAACACTGGAGAGGCAAAGTAACTTGTCCAAGTTCATAAGTAGACATGTGCAATTTGTTTAGTTCCGAATTAGTTTTTTAAAGAATTTCGACAAATTTGTTAATTCGGAAACATCCGAATTATCTAGATTGTAAGCTCTAACGAGCAGGGCCCTCTGATCCCCCCTGTATTGATTTGTATTGTAAGTGTACTGTCTGCCCTCATGATGTAAAGCGCTGCGCAAACTGTTGGAGCTATATAAATCCTGAATAATAATAACAAACGAAAACCCGTTTAACGAATTTTTCAGAATATTCGTAAATTCAAATATTCGAAAATTCGTAAAGATCGTAAATTCGAAAGTCTGAAAACCCGAAAATCTGAAATAATAACTAATAAATTATAGGTGTTGGAATTTCCTTTCAAATTTGGCTGTTAGTGAATGTAACGAATACGAATTTATCAGAAATAACGAATGCCGTATCTAAACGAATGGAACGTAATGAATTAATAAAAATAAATAATAATAATAAAAAACTTTTTATTAATATTATTTATTATTAATTTTTTCCCTTCCATTTGTTTAGATGCGGCATTCGTTATTTCGGATGATTCCTAACTTCGGAAAAATTTGTATTCGTTACGTTCACTAACAGCCAAATTTGAAAAGAAATTCCAATACCTATAATTTAATAGTTAGTTATTATTAGTTAGTTATTCTTTCGAAATTTCGGATTTTCGTTCTTTCGAATTTTCGGATTTTCTTTCTTATCTTCGGATTTTCGAAATTTACTAGTATTCGAATTTACAAATTTTCCAATTTACGAAATTACGAATTTTCGAATTTACGAAAAAAAAAAACCGAACGAAAAACGAAAAAAAAAAGAAAAAAAAATTGAAACGAAAACGAACAAATTTTTCGGCAGTGCACATGTCTATTCATAAGGCGTTAAAGTACATAAACTAAGGGATAGTAATTGTCATATTCGAGACATTTGAGGGGTGAAACTGTATTCACTCAGAGGTATTAGATCTATTTTTTCACGTCACTGCAAGTCAGAGCTCTTATTCACTGAGCTCAAACATTCATTCTATTATTTCAGGATTATTCAAAGAGGAAAATAAAATAAAAAAATAGGGGAAGACAATTTCAAACACCGGGACACATGACTGGTCAAGTGGCTTTGTCCAGGGTCTCACAAGACATTGTTTTACACATTAGCCATCTGAGCCATTACCTCCTCTAAGGGATTCAAACATGAATCCTCCTTTTTTAGGGAATGTAAAGTATCACCCAAGGAATAAGAACCCTGAACACTGGAGAGGCAAAGTGGCTTACCCATGGCCCACAACGCTTTTTTTCTTTCAGAGTGATTAGAGCTCTTTTTTACAGCATTATCTAGACCAGGGGGTAGGCAACCTCGGCCCTCCAGCTGTTTTGAAACTACAAGTCCCATGAGACATTGCAAGACCCTAACAATCACAGGCATGACTCCTAGAGGCAGAGGCATGATGGGATTTGTAGTTTCACCACAGCCGGAGGGCCGAGGTTGCCTACCCCTGATCTAGACCCTTACCCTCTGAGCCACCATCTTCTCTCATAAACAAAATCACTTTTTCTATTTCTGGAATTTACGGCATCAACCAAGTGGAAGGGAGCATTTACTAAGGATCCAAGCTACCTACCTAACTTACTGGTGAAGTAAGTCATCTGGTCACATGACCATTCTGCTCACGTGACCCTAGTGCCAGTGGGACAACCACTCGTGTTGCCAACCCCTGTAAGTCTTGTGTGAACCCTCTGATAACAGAAGGTCTCATTTCTGCATCATTTTGCTAGGTGTTTATCAACTTAATAATGATGCAAGGTGTGATTAAATATAATTGCATTGTAATTAAATAATATTGAGAAAATGATGAATGCACAGCAATTATGACACAGGCACAAAATATCACAAAGATTAGCCTGTTGTTCAGTTCTGTACCAGAGGACAGTCCTAGAAAAAGGCCTGCAGAAAGCTAGAGATCGCCATCTGCTGGGTACAAGTGTTAAATATGAACCTTTCATAAATGTACTGTATCATAGTAAGTGGTATGATAAAAATGAAATAAAAAATGTTAGTAATAACCCTAAAAAAAAAAGAAAGAACAATTTTCTGATGGGACTTCAGTGTGCATACACACACACACACACACACCAAATGTAAGCACCGACCCTCAGTACACAGCAACACATGGCATCTTTGGTGCGCATTGGGGAAAAAAAACAGATTCCGTTTTTGGTACTTGGACAGACATAAAAAATTAATAGATATATGCAAAGCGCATTGACACAACATAATTGGGTGCATTTAAAAAGAAAATTGTGGCACCATTCATCCTGTAAAACTGTGCTTACATTCGTTGTGTGTGAATGGGGCAAAAACAATTGTTGTTAGGCTATTTTCTCTCTAGGTCCCAGTGAAATGGCCACTAGATGGAGTTGGTGGTCATAGGAATAACCTACTTAAAGCGGAGCTCCACCCAAAGGGGGAAACTCTGCTTGTCCACCCCCCCCCCCTTTTGCTGACACATTTTGGGGGGAGCGGGTACCTGGTTTTGACAAGTACCCGCTTCAACTTCCGGTTCAATTCGCCGCAGCGAACTGAGCTGGAAATTCGCTTCCCCCACTCCCCACACCCGGCCAACTTATAAAAATTGTGTTGTTCTTCGTGCATGCGCAGTAGGTAACCGGCTGTGAGGCCGCAAGGCTTCACTGCCAGTTTCCCTTGGCCAAGATGGTGGCAGCAGCACCTGATAGCCAGTTGAAAAATCAGCTCGAGTGAGCACACCGCTGGATTTCTGGACAGGTAAGTGCCCTAATATTCAATATCCTCTTCTCAGGTCCCCTGCCGTTTCTCCTGATGAGTGCCCCGATAGCAAGCAGCCTGCTACGGGGGCACTTGTGCTGCTCGCTTCTGAGCTGGCTCTGTGTGTCTATTGACACACAGAACGTGACTCAGCCCGTCTCACTGGCTGTGATTTACTAGTCAATGGCTCCTGCTTCTGTCTCTGAGCCAATGAGAAGGGAGAGACCTGGGAGATCCTCAGCTCTTGTGCACATCACTGGATCAGGCTTAAATAAGTATTGGGAGGGGGGAGGGGGGTGGGCTGCACACAAAAGGTTTTTACCTTCATGCATAGAATTAATGATGGTAAAAAAAACTGTAGCCTTTAGAACCACTTTAATGTGATTGTAAAGGAAAAATGTTTTTTTTGCTTAATGCATTCAATGCATTAAGATAAAAAGCCTTCTGTATGCAGCAGCCCCCCAACCCCCCCCCCCAATACTTACCTGATGTCCCTCTAGATCCAGCAATGTTGCAGTAATGTCTTGGCTGCCCGGGACTCCCTTCCTCATTGGCCTAGATAGCAGCGCGGCGCCATTGGCTCCCGCTGCTGTAAATCAAAGTCAGACAGCCAATAAGGATAGACAGGGGGCGGGGCTTGGCCAAGATTCCATGTCTGAATGGACACACAGAGCTGTGTCTCAGCTCAGGTGCCCCCATAGCAAGCTGCTTGCTGTGGGGGCACTCGACAGGAGGGAGGGCCCAGGAGCAGCGAAGAGGAACCTGAGAAGAGGAGGATCCGGGCTGCTCTGTGCAAAACCATTACACAGCAGGTAAGTATAACATGTTTGTTATTTTTAAGGAAAAAAAAACACAAGAATTTACAATCACTTTAACCACTTAAGGACAGGAAGGATTTGCCCCCTTAATGACCAGGCCATTTTTTGGGATACGGCACTGCATTGCTTTAACTGACAATTGCGCAGTCGTGCGACGCTGTACCCAAATAAAATTGACATCCTTTTTTTCCCCACAAATAAAGCTTTCTTTTGTTGGTATTTGATCACCTCTGCGGTTTATATTTTTTGCGCTATAAACAAAAAAAAGAGTGACAATTTTGAAAAAAAAAACCAAAACAATATTTTTTACTTTTTTCTATATAAATATCCCCCAAAAAAATGTAAAAAAAAAATCTTCAGCAGTTTAGGCCAATATGTATTCTACATATTTTTGGTAAAAAAAAAAATCACAATAAGAGTATATTGATTGGTTTGCGCAAAAGTTATAGCGGCTACAAAATAGGGGATATATTTATGGCATTTTTATTTTTTATTTTTTTCTAGTAATGGCGGCGATCTGCGATTTTTAGCGGTACTGCGACAATGAGGCGGACAGATTGGACCCTTTTGACACTTTTTTGATACCAGTGACATTTATACAGCGATCAGTGCTAAAAAAGAAATAGCCACTGATTACTGTATAAATGTCACTGGCAGGGAAGGGGTTAACACTAGGGGGTGATCAAGGGGTCAAGTGTTCACTAGGGAGGTGTTTCTAACTGTGGGGGGAGGGGACTGACTGGGAGTAGAGAGATCGCTGTTCCTGATCACTAGGAACAGCAGATCTCTCTCTCCTCCCCTGACAGAATGGGGATCTGTCTTTACATCGACAGATCTCTGTTCTGGCTCTCTGAGGAGCGATCGCGGGTGCCATCGGCTCTAGCATCACGCCTCCGGCGGCACGCGCGCGCCCCCCCATAGCTTCTTAAAGTGTACAATGACAGCGATTCACGCAGCCGTGCGACTACGGTGGCTGGTTCGGCAACTAGTTAAAACGGAGGTCCAGCTGAAAAAAAAACACTGTAGCTGTGACTTTTAATAAGCAAACTTACCTGTCCAGGGTGCCCGCGATGTCGGCCTCCCGAGGTCGATCCGTCCATCGGATCGGGTCCCAGCGCCGCCATTCGTACTAAGGGAAACAGACAGTGGAGCCTTGCGGCTTCACTGCCCGTTTCCTACTGCGCATGCGCGAGTCGCGCGGCGCTAAGTGAATGGCTGGCTGTGTTCTGGGACACACACACAGTTCCCAGAACACAGTGCGCCCCAACCAAGACAACGCAAGGAGGAGAAGAATCAAGATCACCGCGGAGTAGGAAGTGGCAGATTAGGACGATCTGCCTAGCAACAGCCATTTCTGGTAAGTAAAAAAAAAATTTATTTTTTTTTCAGATTTTTAAGAGCATTTTTAATTTATTTTTTTAGGGTGGCCCTCCGCCTTAATTACTATGATCGTCAGCTCCATCTAGTGGCCAGAATGTGGCATTTTCCTGATTCGCACATTCCATCTGGGGGGAAAATAGCCTAACAACAATTGATGAATCCCCTATTCACACAGAATGAATGTACACGCAGTTTCACTGCATAAAAAGCTTTGCAATTTTTTTTTTATATAGATACACCCCAAGGTTTGCACATTGAACAATGATAGCTCAATAAATCTGTATACATTTCTTCATAAGTCCTATTACCTAGTGCATCCCTATATGAAGAGCACCCTGATTGTATGCAGTGTACCCATCTCCATAGCTCTGATTGTAATTAAGTGTTCTTGCATAGCAAGACCACTTACTGTTATCTCACATATATATTATTATTCTTATTATAGCCAAATTTACCACCCTAACTCCTCCCACAGCTTTTACACTACATAGAAAAGTAATATACCGAAATGTGCAGATTGTTCCCAATTGGTGTGCTATTACTTTGTGGAACGTTTCACCGAAATTTTTGAAAAAAAAAAATAATAATTTTTAAAAAAAAAATAATTTTTGAAAAAAAAAATAATTTTTGAAAAAAAAATAATTTTTGAAAAAAAAAATCATTTAAAAAAAAATAAAAATCATTTTTGAAAAAAAAAATAATTTTTGAAAAAAAATAAAAATAATTTTTGAAAAAAAATAAAAATCATTTTTGAAAAAAAATAAAAATCATTTTTGAAAAAAAAAAAAATCATTTTTGAAAAAAAAATCATTTTTGAAAAAAAAAAATCATTTTTGAAAAAAAATAAAAATCATTTTTGAAAAAAAATAAAAATCATTTTTGAAAAAAAATAAAAATCATTTTTGAAAAAAATAAATCATTTTTGAAAAAAAAAAAATCATTTTTGAAAACAAAAACAAAATCATTTTTGAAAACAAAAACAAAATCATTTTTGAAAACAAAAACAAAATCATTTTTGAAAACAAAAACAAAATCATTTTTGAAAAAAATGTTCAGCTCTTTCAGCTAATGATGGGACTTCAACTGTTTTACTACTATTTATACTTTTTAAAATATTAAGCTTTTTAACACTTCACAGTTACTCAAGCCACTCCACCCCACCCAGTTACTCCGCCCACTCCAGTTGTAGAGGCAAGAACACTTTTCACAATTTCCCCAGAAATTGTAGCTTTTCTAGTTAATATTATTATTATAACGGATTTATAGCGCCAACCAACCAAATCGGTAATGTTTGGGCCCTAAAATGACCGACTGGCTGTTTATGGACATCTCTCCCTCTGGGCCACCCGTTGGGGTTCAAATGATCGGAGACAAGCCGCTGTGTGTTTTCCAGGTTACCCACCCACATAATAACACGTAGCCCAGATCCCTTGTCCACCTCTTAATACATCTAACACAACGTGAGCTGACAAATTTATTTCCCTCCACATTTCCCAGGAAAGCAATAAACAATGTCACGGTAGCTTAGCCACGGCGTGTTGATTCTCTGGCTAAGTGACGCTGGCAGCCCCTGGTCAGGCTGAGATGGGGTGAGGAAGGTGGTACCGCTCAGGTCAGGAAGGTGCTGCTGCGTCACGCTGTAAGGCTTAAATGAATTAGACAGCCTATAGATTGTCCTTATCTCTGGGAGGGAGAACGGGTTCTCTATTTATTTGATAGAGATGGAAGGTTCTTGGTCATTGATCGTTGCCAGGCACCAGGGGAAATGTATATTTTCAGCAAGCACATGTTTTGGGGTTATTATTGTAATGCTTACATAAAAGTCATGTTTAACCACTTCATCCGCCAGGAAGATTTTACCCCCTTCCCGTCCAGAGCAGTTTTCGCGATTCGGCACTGCGTCGCTTTAAACAATAAAAAAGTCACGCTAAAGATGTGAGAAAGGCAACAAATAAGTGCCTTAAACCCTCATAGAGGAAAAAAGATGATCACTGTGCAGAATAATATAGTGATATTCAATACAATGAAACAATATTGAAACAAATTTATAAACCACAGATAGTGTCCATATATCTATATAGAGTGAACAATAATGTGATATGATAACGGCAACGGGTAAGTGCCTTAAAACACCATGAAGAAATATAACAATAATCAATATGCAAGGTGAATAGATATTATAGATCTTGTAAGGCGCAGATATTGTCCATAATCTGTGCAAAATGAACGCTAATAATTAAAGTCCATACATTGTGTGTAGCACAAAACGAAGACCAAAAAATAAAAACCAAAAAAAGACCAAAAAAAAAAAGAAGAAAATAGCCCCAAGTGCCAAGTGAAAAAATGTTAATAATCTTGCTGTAGTGAATGGGGTGCGTAGATGAAACCTCCACCGTCAAAAACTGCTGCCTCTTACCAGAGAACGTTGGTCCCTTTAATTATAGGAGACCTCACTGGGCGGATGGCTGTAACCCCAGCCCGGGATCTGTGAGACAGGCACTAGATGTCATCCAGTCCTCCGGAACCCTCTCCACCGACCACAACAGGATGTATTGGATGTGTCAGCGTGAAAAAAATAAAAGGCTCCACATAGCATAAAATCTTCACATTTATTGTGTAAAATATAGCCAAAAATTGCACTTACAAACAGCAGTTGTGTATAAGCATAAAAAGAAAGCCGGCCAGCTCCTGAACAGCCCGTGACTTCCGGGTACTCGAATAGCGGTGTCGTCGGGACGTAGCTCCTCCTCCCTATGCCGTTTCGTCACTACAGGACGTGGTCACTGCGTCGCTTTAACTGACAATTACGCAGTTGTGCGACGCTGCACCCAAACAAAATTGCCATCCTTTTTTTCCCCACAAATAGAGCTTTCTTTTGGTGGTATTTGATCACCTCTGCGGTTTTTATTTTTTGCACTATAAACAAAAAAAAGATCGAGAATTTTGAAAAAAACGCATTATTTTTTACTTTTTGCTATAATAAATATCCCCCAAAATATATAAAAAAAACCACAATATTTTTTACTTTTTGCTGTAATAAATATCCCCCAAAAATATATATAAAAAAAAAATGTTTTCCTCAGTTTAGGCCGATACGTATTCTTCTACATATTTTTAGTAAAAAAAAAAATCACAATAAGCGTATATTGATTGGTTTGCGCAAAATTTATAGCGTCTACAATATAGGGGATAGTTTTATGGCATTTTTCTTATTAATTTTTTTTTCTACTAGTAATGGCGACGATCTGCGATTTTTGGCGGGACTGCGACACGTCGGACAATTTTAACACATTTTTGGGACCACTGGCATTAATACAGCGATCAGTGCTATAAAAATGCACTGATTACTCTAAAAATGTCACTGGCAGAGAAGGGGTTAACCATTAGGGGGCGATCAAGGGGTTAACTGTGTTCCCTAGTGTGTGTTCTAACTGTAGGGGAAGAGATAGATCGCTGTTCATAATCTGTATGAACAGATAATCTGTCACTTCTCCCCTCAAAAAACCAGGATCTGTGTGTTTACACACACAGATCCCGGTTCTCCACGTGCCCCGAGCGATCGCGAGAGCCCGGCGGTGATCGGCTCATGTCCGTGTCTGGTGGGGAGCTCCTCCAGGACGTCACATTGCTGGAGCCAAGGAGAGAAGTGCCGGAAAAGCCGCCGTATGGAAGGGGTTAAATACAGGAAAGACCAAGGAAGTGACATTCGATTTTAGGAAGAAGAAAACTGACCCGGCACCACTCTATTTCGGAGGGGAATTGGACTGAGCTTTATCTTTCCCTGTGGATCCATCCGCACCACAGATCCTGAGGTTCCATTTCGGTTCCGTCCTGATTCCTGGGTTGCCCGAAGCAACAAGACTACAATGCCCATTTAGACCCTCTGTAACGGGGGGTCATGGGGTTCCGGTAAGCGGCCAGGCACTTCATCTATGGTGGTGGACCCACACATCTGGGATTTCATATAATTGGATTTTTTTGCACAATTACAGCCCTTTTTGGGGTTTCTTGCATATGAACTTTTTTTATATATAATTTTCTACAATTTGATCTATTATTGTATATTTTTTATATATTTACCTAAGGGGAGGTTGGTTTCATTTATCAACCTGATCTGGTGTTGTCACATTATATTACATGTCTACATAATGTTCACTTTTGTATTCTTTTCAGCCATACACGTGTTAGTTTTTTTTGTTTTTAAGCGCGAGTCAACTTTTTCCCTATTCAAATTTGTGTGTTTGTGTCACATATAGGACTCTGCAGCATAGAAGGTCAATATTATTAATCAAAAATTTTCGTTGCGCGGTTATTTTTTCACTTTTTTCTCTTGCATCGGCTCCGTGGGCGAGCAGGGGGCGCGGGGCGAAGCAACGTTACATAACGTTGTTTCGCCCAGCCGTGCCATTCTGCCGCAGTACAACTGTGGCGGCTGGTCGGCAAGTGGTTAAATGATTCTTTTTTTTTTTCTTGCTGTTCCATATTTTGTTTATTGCATTTCAAATTGAGATTTGTAAATGTTCGTTCTATCGCGCATTTGTATTTCAGGGCATGCAAAGAGCATCCCAGTTTGAAGCTTGCACTACACGGTAAGTAAATACTGTCTAAATACAAGAGGTATTATTATTATTGTTATTATTGTACAGGGTTTATACAGCGCCAACAGTTTGCACAGTGCTTAACAACATGAGGGCAGACATTACAGTTACAATACAAATCAATACAGGAGGGATCAGAGGGCCCTGCTCCTTATTGCTTAAAATCTAGGCGGGATATGAATTCTTCCTTAAAGCAGACCTTCAGTCATTTTTTCATCTTTCCATCTATTAAATCTTCTGCCCTTGTTGTTGTTTTAACTTTGGAGAGTAAAACATGTTTATCCTACCAGTAAATACCTTATACAGCCCACTTCCTGTTTCTTGTCTGGTCATTAGCCTAGGCTTATGACATCATGCACTCTCTCTCACTCTCATGAGAGTTTGTTAGGAAGGAAGGGGGTGAGTCATAAGAGGGCCAATGAGAGCTGCAGTGCTGCAGAGCAGGAGGTGTGCCTCTGTGTAAATCCAGGAAGTGAACAGGCAGCAGCTTCAGCTGCCCACAGTTAAAATGGATGCAGCCGGACTCAGCGGAGGGAGATTTCTGCAGCATATTTGACAAGTACAGAATCACAGTATATATAAAATAATATGCAAAGTGGTTGGAGGGAAGCTTCAGAATGGCAAAGATGTTTTTTTTATTACAAATTATGTGAGCAGACTGCAGTTCCTTGTTAAATCTTTGTGAGCTTTGCCTATTTCCTCCAGATCTGTGCAGTAATCCAATGTGAGACTTCCTGGAATAAAGACCGCTCACTGCTGCTCTCTCACCTTGTGTGGGGTGACTGGTCTTGTCTCCGCCCCCTCCTGTAATTTCTATTTACTCGGCGCAGCCTCAGTGTTTATATTTTACCAAAGAATTGGGGAACATATTGACAAACCATTGCTCAAATATAATGTGACTTAAAAATGTTGAACTGCCACTGTTTTATTCTTTAGGATGTCTGCTTTCAGAAAATATCATCTCATGTTAACTACTCTTCAGGCCTAAAAAGTTTTTTAATGTGTGCAAAAAAAAAAAAAAACTACAATAATGGCTCTGGAAGTGAAAGGGTTAAAAGCATATTTAACCGCTTCCAGACCAGCCGCCGCAGTTATACTGCGGTAAGTTGGCTCCCCTGCGCGAAACCACGTAGCTGTACGTCGGCTCGCGGGGTCCGGACAGTAGGCGCCCGCACCCGCTACATAGCGCTGGTGCCGTTGCTCGCAGCCGGCGGTCACGTTGACCGCCGGCCACGAGCGATCGTGACCAGGAGACACAGAACAGGGACGAGGGTGTGTAAACACACACTTCCCTGTTCTGTTCTGTCAGGAGTGACAGATCGTGTGTTCCTATTGGCTAGGAACCACGATCTGTCACTCCCTGTAGTTAGTCCCCTCCCCCCTTCAGTTAGAATCACCTCCCAGGGAACACAGTTAACCCCTTCACAGCCCCCTAGTGTTAACCCTTTCACTGCCAGTGACATTTTTACAGTAATCAATGCATTTTTAATCGCACTGATCGCTGTATTAATGCCAGTGGTTCCAAAAATGTGTCAAGATTGTCCGATGTGTCCGCCATAATGTCGCAGTCACGATAAAAATCGCAGATCGCCGCCATTACTAGTAAAAAAAAATAAAAAAATAATTAAAATGCTATAAATCTATCCCCTATTTTGTAGACTCTATAACTTTTGCACAAACCAATCGATATATACGCTTATTGCAATTTTTTTTTGATTTTTTTTTACCAGAAATATGTAGAATACATATCGGCCTCAACTGAGAAAAAAAATTCCTTTTTTAAAAAAAAATAGGGATATGTATTATAGCAAAAAGTACAAAATATTGTGTTTTTTTTTTTTCAAAATTGACGCTCTTTTTTTGTTTATAGCGCAAAAAATAAAAAACTCAGAGGCGATCAAATACCACCAAAAGGAAGCTCTATTTGTGGGAAAAAAAAGGACGTCAATTTTGTTTGGGTGCAACGTCGCACAACCGCACAATTGTCAGTTAAAGCGACGCAGTGCTGTATCGCAAAAAATGCTCTGGTCAGAAAGGGGGGTAAATTCTTCTGGGGCTGAAGCGGTTAAAGGGTTTAAAGCAGCTTTAAGACAAACACATTGGGAAACAATTATATTTTGCTCTTATAACAATGTGTGATGGCAGAGGCGCAGCGTAATACCTGCAAATTGTGATTGGTGTGCTTTGGATTCTGGAGAGCCTAGCATAAGGAAACACTGCCATCTTGTGTCCGCATTCCAGAATGCATATCTGTATTCACTATGTGGGTTTCCTGAGCTCGTCTCTGCTTTTCTTTTGCTTTGTGTGGTCACCGTTGGACACTTCAGTCAGCATCAGATCTCACTAGTGAGATTAGTAATGGCCACACAGTAATGAGAGTAGTCACATGACTCTCTGTTATTAATACAAAGTCAAAAGACAGCCTGTAGACTGCAGCCATCTCTTCATTCTCTGAACCGTTGATTGGTGGACCTTATTGTCAAAGGTTTTTCTTGGTTTTGGATTTTATTATTCATATTTGACTTGGGCTTCAGGATCTCTAGATATGATTAGGGTTGTTTTGACAAAAAAAAAGCAATGACTTGAAACTAGTAGGTTCAAACCTACCTGCTAAAACTAATATTTTAAACCCCTTCTAGCCCAGTCTCAGTGTCCCTTTAACAGGGTCTGTATGCCCATGGGGAGGGAAGGATCAGCTGATTTGTGATTGGCTGTTACAGTGGTTACTTGATCAGGGGATCATTAGTATGGACTGAGAGTTGGCTTTGACAGCTCAGTCACTGTGCTAGGAGCGGGTAGTGAGCACATTATCAGCACAGAAAGATCTGCTGTCATTGGACTCATATGTGTTGTGTGGCCCTTAAAGTCCACCCTGTTTGCCAATGTACATATACATCACACATGGGTGGCGAGAGGTTGACCAAAGAGTAGTTAATGCTTGGAAACAGGCAATCAGCAGAGGTAGTGCGTCAGTCAATGATAAATAAATGTAAACATTCTGGGGATAAAGATAGGTTGATGCTCAGACAAGAAGATTAAAAAAAAATAAGCCAGTCCTCCAAATGGTTCTTAATGCCGGGAGGCTGCCTTCCTGATCAGGAGCTCTTCCCTGGCTCTCAATCATAAACAATTGAAAATGGTTTCCATTTCAGATTGCCTGTTTTTATTATTATCAATACTTTGTATCAGTTAGTAGTTTGTATCAAAGAATCATTTTTTACATAAAATTGGGAAAAATTGCAAATTGGGCAGAATTGGCCCTAAATACACAGCTCTTGACATTTAATGAACGAGGGAAAAATCCTGGAAGTCACACATCTCTGCAAAACCCTGTAGGGAAAGTGTATGATGGTCTCAGCCCGGGCTCCAACCAGGCCATGCACCCAACGCTTTTCACTCCTACCACAGTGCTTAGTCATGGGGAACCCCTTGTATTGGGCACAGCAGGTGTAGAGACCCGGGAAACTCAGCACAGGGATGGTGGGAACCCCTCATAATGGGCACAGCAGGTGTACAGACCTGGGAACTCAGCACAGGGATGGTGGGAACCCCTCATAATGGGCACAGCAGGTGTACAGACCTGGGAACTCAGCACAGGGATGGTGGGAACCCCTCATAATGGGCACAGCAGGTGTACAGACCCGGGAACTCAGCACAGGAATGGTGGGAACCCCTCATAATGGGCACAGCAGGTGTACAGACCTGGGAACTCAGCACAGAGATGGTGGGAACCCCTCATAATGGGCACAGCAGGTGTACAGACCCGGGAACTCAGCACAGGGATGGTGGGAACCCCTCATAATGGGCACAGCAGGTGTACAGACCTGGGAACTCAGCACAGAGATGGTGGGAACCCCTCATAATGGGCACAGCAGGGGTACAGACCTGGGAACTCAGCACAGAGATGGTGGGAACCCCTCATAATGGGCACAGCAGGTGTACAGACCCAGGAACTCAGCACAGAGATGGTGGGAACCCCTCATAATGGGCACAGCAGGGGTACAGACCAGGGAACTCAGCACAGAGATTGCATCAGTAGAGTCCCAGGGAACAAACTTTGCGCTTTAACCACTTGCCGACCAGCGCATGCCGATGTACGTCAGCAGAATGGCGCTGGTAGGCAAAAGGGCATACAGGTACGATCCCTTTAAGAAGCGGTGTCGCGGGTACCACGGACTCGATGTCTGCCGGGTGCCTGCAATCGTGTCATGGAGAGGAAGAACGGGGAGATGCTTTTGTAAACAAAGCTTTTCCCCGTTCTGCCTAGTGACAGGACAGAGATCACAGGTCTCTCTCATCGAGAGCAGTGATCACTGTCCTGTGTGTTAAAGTCCAGGCCCCCCCCCCCCCCAACAGTTAGAATCACTCCCTAGGACACACTTAACCCCTTCACTGCCCCCTAGTGGTTAACCCGTTCCCTGCCAGTGTCATTTACACAGTTATCAGTGCATTTTTATAGCATTGATCGCTGTATAAATGACAATGGTCCCAAAATAGTGTCAAAAGTGTCCGATGTGTCCGCTATAATGTCGCAGTCCCGATAAAAATCGCAGATCGCCGCCATTACTAATAAAAAAAATTAAAAATAAAAATGCCATAAATCTATCCCCTATTTTGTAGACGTTATAAATCTTGCGCAAACCAATCAATATACGCTTATTGCGATTTTTTTTTTCTTTTTTACCAAAAATATGCAGAAGAATACATATCGGCCTAAACTGAGGAAAAAAAATGTTTTTATATATATTTTTTGGGGATATTAATTATAGCAAAAAGTAAAAAATATTGCGTTTTTTTCAAAATCGTTGCTCTTTTTTTGTTGTCAAATACCACCAAAAGAAAGCTCTATTTGTGGGGAAAAAAGGAAGTCAGTTTTGTTTGTGTACAGCGTCGCACGACCGCGCAATTGTCTATCTATCTATCCTAATCTGTCTTTATCAATCTCTTAGGTTTCCCAGCAGAATATTGCCCAAAGCATCACACCGCCTTCGCCAGCTTGCCTTCTCCCCATACTGCATCCTGGTGCCATCTCTTTCCCAGGTAAGTGGCGCACACACACACACCCATCCATCCACATGATTTAAAAGAAAATGTGATTCATCAGAACAGACCACCTTCTTCCATTGCTCTGTGGTCCATTTCTGATCCTCACGTCCCCATTGTAGGTGCCTTTTTCTGTGGACAGAGGTCAGCATGGGCACCCTGACCGCTCTGTGGCTACGCAGCCCCATAGAAGACAAACTGCGATTCCCATTTTTCTGCTTTCAACACAACTTATTACTGCCCAATATATCCCACCGACGTTAAGATGCCATTGTAATGAGATAATCAATGTTATTAACCTAACCTGTCAGTGGTCATAAAGTAATGGCTGTTCCGTGTATTTATCTTATTTATATATAATGCAATACTATGCACTGCCAATAGGTGTCAGAATTGTTTAACATCAACCATGTACACTATTTCAAGATCGAACTATGTAGGTTGTAGTTGCTATCTTCACTATCTGAAAATGCCAGTTTCCTGGCTATCATACTAATGCTTTGGCTTTAATACTGCTAGAGCCTATTCATACTTTGCACTGAGCTGCATTACTATGCACATGTTATGTCGCAAAATAACTTGCATTGCATTAAATCCCTAATCCCCCCAACCAACCATCACCACCCACATACCTTATTTATTTATTTCAGGTACTTATATAGCGCCGTCAATTTACGCAGCGCTTTACATATACATTGTACATTCACATCAGTCCCTACCCTCAAGGAGCTTACAATCTAAGGTCCCTAACTCACATTCATACATACTGGGGACAATTTAGACAGGATCCAATTAACCTACCAGCATGTCTTTGGAGTGTGGGAGGAAACCGGAGTACCCGGAGGAAACCAACGCAGGCACAAGGAGAACATGCAAACTCCAGGCAGGTAGTGTCGTGGTTGGGATTTGAACCAGCGACCCTTGTTACTGCTAGGCGAAAGTGCTACCCACTACACCACTGTGCCGCCCACCTTCTCCTGTGTTCCTTACATCATAGCCGGCAAAAATCAAATGCCCATTAGACTTGAATAAGCTTTGTTTCAACAGCAGAGCTATGTCACATTCCAGTGTCTGGAAAGTTATGCCACAGGGGTTACAGTGTTATTTCCCTGTCTCTCAAACGCTCTTCTGTGTTGTCACCTTTGGTGGAGACTTTGAGTGACTGCGCTGAGCTCTCATTGCACGTGTATGATCCACCATTGTCACTATTAGAAATCTGGTCCAGTGTAATGCTATGCAGCCATCACTGGAGTGCATGTGAACAGAACGTGTTTGCAAAGAGGCTGCAGGAAATCAGCATCACTGAAATGCACAGAAGGATGAGATAAAGCTAGTATTTTCCCAAAGAAAAAAAAAATGCCAATTGGTTTTGAGATGCAGTGTTTAGTGAGAAGGAGCAGTAAAGTACAACTATTGTTTAGGCTGCAAATGTGATTGTAGCTCCACCCCCAAGGATCTGCTGGATGTTTAGGTCCTTCTGTTCCCGGCGCTGACGACCATCTAAATGGTACCGCACTCTCCTACACACCTTGAGGCTAGGCCAACGGTTATTTGATAGGGCTACAATATTGGGCGGGGTAAAACAACAGCAGTATCAATAAACGGAAATTAATCACTGTTTACCAGCAGCAACACAGCTTATTCGGTATAATTCAGGCCTCCAAATCTCCAGCCTAAAGAAATGCCCCAACTAATGGGGAAAGCACTGGCTCCTATACGTAGTACAGTTCCACTTATCCCCGTTGCCCAGTGGTCAGATAGCGATTGCTGCCCAGTGTTGGGGTCCAGAAGCTTTGGTGGAGCGCTCAGATTTTGCAATCCCAGAAATAGGGGAAGGAACTCTACAAAGAAAGTCTCAAATGTGTCAGTAGGAGGGCAGCACTAACCCCTCAAATAGGAAGGGGACAATGTTGGTGGCTATAGTCCTCTCTCCACTGTGACAGCCCTTTTTTCTCTCATAGCCGTCTCTGAATGCAACTGCAAACTGACTCATGAAGTCTCTGAATGCAACTGCAAACTGACTCATGAAGTCTCTGGGTGCAACAGCAGCAGTGTGGAATGCAGCAACAGTATCCCTGTATCCACCATATCATGCACCTTGTAGAGACCATGTAGATGAGGGAGCTCCTCTTGCACCTCCTGCCCAAAACCCTTATAGGTGGTGACAGAGAGTGTGAGGGGGGTGGGGTGGCATGAGTGTTGGAGTTGCAGGAAGTACTGGATCTGTGTTGCTGACAGATGCATGGAGCAGAGGACTGAGGATCACAAAGCCGGAACATCAAGGTACCTGAGTGGGTGACAGGAACTAGGGCTACGTAATGATCAAATATGGCCTCATCCAGTGGTGGCCACTCGTGCATGGCGCCATCCCCCCAATCCACCAACCTAATCTACATGCAAGGCACCAGAATCATGGATTCCAATGGGTTTTTTTTTTGGAAGCACATGATTAGAGCCTGAGGCTCTAATAGACTTAAAAAAGGGTGGGCTCAGGGTGCAAAGCACTGCGTCCTGAGCCCACCCAGTTGCGTGACAATAGCGAACTAATATTCGCTATTGTCTTCCTGTTTCTCCTCCAATCGGGTCCTGATTGGCCGGGAGTCCTAGGACCCCATTGGCCAGATTCCAGGACTCGTGATTGGCCGGGAGGAGACAGAGACGCAGGAATGAAGGTAAGTGCGGGGCTGGCGGTGGGCCTGGTGGACGATGGGCGAGCCAGCGAAGCGGCGATCAAGGAGGGGGGGTTCAGGAAGGTTAGCGGCAAACGATCGGGCAACGGGGGGGGGGGGGGATTGAAGGTGGTCGAATGGCTGGCTGGTCGGATGGCTGTTGTGGCTGGCTGGGTGGGTGAGGGCCGCGGGCCACCCCCCCCCCCCCCCCCCCTAAGAAATTCGAGCACCATCTGCCACTGGCCTCATCCATGAACATATACAATACTGTGCACAAGTTTTAGGCAGGTATGAAGAAATGCTGTAAAGTAAGAATTCTTTCAAAACTTTATCTTTTAATGGTTTAGTTTTTTTCAATTTAAAAAATGCAAAGTGAGTGAACAGAAGAGAAATCGAATTCAATATTTGGTGTGACCACTCTTTGGCTTTGTACACTTGTCAGGGATGTACAATGTCAGGGATTTTGTAGGATTACAGTCAGGTGTAGGATTAACCAGATGTACCAAGCAGGGGTTAATGATCATTCATTTCATATGTAGGTTGAAACACATTCATTAACTGAAACACAAACAGCTGTGCAGGAGGCTTAAAAGGAACTCCACGTTTGTGGGGAAAAATAGCAAATAAAAAAAAAAAAAAAAAGCATATACAATTGGTACACAAGTCCTATTGTAATTGAATGTGATTAAAAATTACCTTTCCTTTTTCAATCTGGAGCTCTATAATTTTCTTTAAAATGCAATATGATACACAGAACGCCCCTCCTCAGAAAAATGTCACTTCCTGCTCGTGTGATTGGTTTATTGTTTTTTTTTCCAAAACTCTGCACTAAGATATTGAGCATCCCCTGCAATGTCATTTTTGGTGAGATACTACCAAAGAGAAATCATGTCTAAAAGGGATGCAGACCCTTCCACTTTCCTGATTAGGATGCTAATTATAGAACCAGTCCCATACAGATTCACTGTGCACATGGACACTGACAAACAAACAGCTACTGTATTTCTTTGAAAATGAAAAAAGGTAGGAATCTGCAACAAAGTTTGTTAAAATCCCTGCAATGTACATTCTCAACAAAAGTGGATTTACTCTTTAACCACTTGCCTCCCGTTATATAGCAAAATGATGGCAGCAAAGTGGTTGTGTTATCCTGACCGGACGTCATATGACGTGATCAGGATAACAAGCCCCCGGGGACTCGCATCGCGGCGATCGTTGTCGCGGCGTGTCACCCTGACACACCGCAACTCCGATCTAGGTAAAGAGTCTCTGACGGAGACTTTTTACCACCTGATCAGCCGTGTCCAATCACGGCTGATCATGATGTAAACAGGAAGAGCCGTTAATCGGCTTTTTCTCACTCACGTCTGACAGATGCGAGTAGAGGAGAGCCGATTTAAACAATCAGCACAGACCCCCCCCCCCCCCTGTCAGGAGAGCAGCTCTCCTCTACTCGCACAGCCCCCCCGCGGATGCCCACCCAGGACCATCAGGGATGCCACCAGGACCACCAGGGATGGCCACCATCGATGACCACCAGGTACGGCTTCCCTGGTGGCCATGGGTGGCAATGTGTGCCCACACATGATGCCAATCAGTACCCATCAGCAATACCCGCCAGTGCCTCCTAATCAGTGATGCCCATCAGTGCCATTAATCAGTGTTAATCAGTGCCACTCATCAGTGTCCATCAGTGCCACCTATCAGTGCCCATCGGTACCCACCTATCAGTGCCCATCAGTGCCGCCTATCAGTGCCACTCATAAGTACCCATCAGTGCAGCCTTTCAGTGCTCAGTGTCGCCTATGAGTGCCCATCTGTGCCGCCTATGAGTGCCCATCAGTGCTGCATATCTGTGCCACCTATCAGTGCCCATCAGTGTTGCCTATCAGTGTCCATCAGTGTCACCTATCAGTGTCCATCAGTGTCACCCATCAGTGTCGCATATCAGTGCCACCTCATCAGTGCCCATCAGTGTCGCCTATCAGTGTCCATCAGTGTCGCATATCAGTGCCACCTCATCAGTGCCACCTTATCAGTGCAGCCTTATCAGTGCCCATCAGTGAAGGAGAAAACGTACTTATTTACAACATTTTTAACAGAAACGAAAAAAAAACGTTTTTTTTTTTCAAAATTTTCGGTCTTTTTTTATTTGTTTAGCAAATAATAAAAACCACAGAGGCGATCAAATACCACCAAAAGAAAGCTCTATTTGTGGGGAAAAAATGATAACAATTTTGTTTGGGTAAACTGTAACATAACTGTGCAATTGTCATTTAAACAGCGCTGAAAGCTGAAAATTGGCTTGGGCAGGAAGGGGGGAAAGTGCCCGGTATTGAAGTGGTTAAAACTGGGTGAGGAACAGCCAAACTCTGCTACTAAAGTGAGGCCGTGGAAGACCGTTTCATATCACAGGTCATTATCACAGGTCATACACCATGGCAAGACTGAGCACACAAGGAAGTTACATTGCATCAGGAAAATCTCTTCCAGGCAAAGATTTCAAAGCAGACTGGGGGTTCAAGGGGTGCTGTTCAAGCTCTTTTGAAGAAGCACAAAGGAAAGAGGCAACATCAAAGCGGAGGTCCAGTCTCCACAAATTTTTTTTTTTAAAAAACCACCACCATGTTTGTTTAGTACTTGTACGGCAATAATTGGCTATAGTTGTAACTTTATTTCATACCTGCATGACTACAGATGTTGTTATATCTGTAATCGATCACATGATCTCATCAGCAGGCAGGTGCCATGGTGGATGTTCGCATCTGAAGCCCGCTCCCCTTTACTTCCGGGGGTTCGGTGCAGCTGGCTGTTGACTGCAGAAGACGACCCGGAAGTCAGCTGTGGTCAGGTGAAATAAATAGATTTCAATATTAGGCGATTCCCTTGCACTCCTGGGTAGATGACGGCGATTTCCCAGGAGTCCAAGGGCATTGCCTTATGACGACATCGCCTAGGCGGCTGGACCGGAAGTGCTCTGATAAAAAAAAGGTATTCCGAAAAAAAAATAAAGATTATCCATTTACGAATGTACTGCAGGTGGACATGTGGATGAAAGCAACTTTTAAAAATGGGTGGAACTCCGCTTTATGGGCTGCCGGCCAAGGAAACTTGATGAAAGACACATGATGCTTACTTCCCTTCAACATCAGAAGATGTCCAGCAGTGCCATCGGCACAGAACTGGTGGAAGCCAGTGGGGCTCAGGTACACTATTCTACTGTCCAGAGAAGTCTGGTCAGAAGTGGTCAGAAGTGGTCTTCATGGAAGAATTGCAACCAAAAAGCCACTATACCTCCGACGTGGAAACAAGGCTAAGAGACTCAACTATGCAGAAAAACATTGGAACTGGGGCGCAGAAAAATTTCAGCATGCGCTCTGGACTGATGAGTCAAAATGTGAAATATTTGGCTGTAGCAGGAGGCAGTTTGTTGGTGAAGGGCTGGAGAGCTCTACAATAATGAGTGTCTGCAGGCAACTGTGAAGCATGGTGGAGGTTTCTTGCAAGTTTGGGGCTTCATTTCTGCAATTGGAGTTGGAGATTGGTGTCCTCAATTCTGAGAAGTACAGGCAGATACTTATCCATCGTGCCCTGCCATCAGGGAGGCCTGTGATTGGCCCCAAATTTATTCTGCAGCAGGACAACCACCCCAAACATACAGCCAATGTCATTAAGGACTATCTTCAGTGTAAAGAAGAACAAGGAGTCCTGGAAGTGATGGTTTGGACCCCACAGAGCCCTGATCTCCTCATCATGAAGTCTGTCTGCGATTACATGAAGAGACAGAAGGATCTGAGGCAGCCGACATCCACAGAATACCCGTGGTTATTTCTCCAAGATATTTGGAACAACCTACCCGCCGAGTTCCTTCAAAAACTGTGTGCAGGTCTACCTAGAAGAACTGATGCCGGTTTGAAGGCAAAGGGTGGTCACCCCAAATATTTTATTTGGATTTGGATTCCTCTACTGTTCATTTACTTTCCATCTTGTTAATTGATAAAAATAAACTATTAAGACTTCTATTTCTGAAAGCATTCTTACCTTGCAGCATTTCTTCACACCTGCCTAAGACTTTTGCACAGTACTGTATAATTACAAATTGCACATAGAAACAGGATTTTTAAAACATTAACCACTTGCAGACCACCCACCCGCAATGTACTGCGGCAGCCTGTTGCAAGCAAAGTGACGTCGGTGCCTGCTTCCGGGTTAAGGGCGCACACATGCATGCCCCCCCCTAACACCCCCCCCCCCCCCCCCCCGCTGACACCCGCTGTACACAGCGGGAGGCTGTCACCAAGTCCCGGCCAATGATTCATGGCTGGGACCTGCTGATCGGCTGTGTCCAATCACAGCCCAGAGCCCTGTTTTAACAATCAACACAGGGCTCTGTACAGAGGGAACGATCTCTTTGTTTCTTATCAGGGATAAGAAACAGATATGTTAGCAAAAGCAGCATAATACACACATTGCACATTGTTAGGCATGTATTTAACCCCCTTGATCACCCTAGATGTTAACCTCTTCCCAGCCAGTGTCATTAGTGCAATGACAGTGTATAGTGTTGTCACTGATCGCTGTGGTGATGTCAGTGTCAGTTAGTCAGTTCCCCCCAGTGTCAGTAAGTGTCAGATTGACCGCCGCACTATCACAGTCCCACTTTAAGTTGCTGATCACCGCCATTACTAGTATATAACAAAAACAACAAAAAAAACCCATTATATTTACCATAGTTTGTGCAATTTTTATTTTATTTTTTTTTTATCAAAGACATGTAACAGATTACATTTTGGCCAAAATGTATGAATTCGATTTTTTTTTACTGGCTATGTTTTATAGCAGAAAGTAAAAAATATAGTTTTTTTTTTTCTAAATTTTCGGCCTTTTTTCATTTATATCGCAAAAAAATAAAAAACCCAATGGTGATCAAATACCAGCAAAAGAAAGCTCTATTTGTATGAAAGAAAATTATATAAATTTGTACTTTTGGGCACAGCGTCAAGTGGTTAAAGTTTTTTTTATTTCAAAATCTTTTACATGTATGGCTAAAATAAATAAGAACCATAGGCGCGCGCACAGGGTGTGCCGGGTGTGCCCAGGCACACCCTAACCCCCCCATGCGCATTAGTGTTATCGTTCTGTGTAGCAACTGGAACATGGGAAAGATCTCCCTCTTACCGGCTCTGCCATAAGAGAAGTGTTTATCCTTGTCTCTTTCATTGTGCCAGCAGGGAGATCAATGTGCCGGGGTCATATATATGTAGATACATACACATGCATGTGTTTTTGAGCTTAAGGGTGCACACCCTAATGCATCAGGCTGCGCACACCTATGATAAGAACATACCGTCCCTTTAAAGTGACACCCATTTAGGGTCTCTGGAAAGCCCCCCCTTCCCCCAGTCAGGTATACTTACTGATCTGCGCCCCCTTCCCTCCTTCCGGCTACATCCCAACCCTTAGCTGATCTAACTTGAGTGGGGGGTTCCAGGTATGGGGGAGCAGGTGACCTCCCCCATGTGACAATGCTCGAGTCTGAGCCACAAATCACCAGACCTGAACATTTTTACATGAGGAGGGCCAGTGACATTATTCACTTGGGATCTACTAACGCAGCAGGAAGGTAGGGATGAAGTGTAGATGGCTTAAGCCTCGTACACACGGTACGATTGTTGGCGGGAGATTGTGTGATGACAGACTGTTGTCCTAAAATCTGACCGTTAGTTCACTCCTTTTGACAACTGTTGTCCAACTTTCGGCCAACAAATGTTGGATGACAGGCTAGTAAATTTTCGTCGGACAGCGGTTTGACGTCAGATTTTCGCATGTTCAGTACACAAATCCATCACACAAAAGTCGAAAGTACAAACACGCATTCCCGGAATCAATGCTCACCGAACACGAAATTAGCAGAAGGGGCCCAAAGGGTGGCGCTCAAGAGCTGGATTTCCTCGTAGTACGTCACTACGTTCGTGTTTGTGGCACGACAATTGTGTACCGTTTGTGTGCCGGACAAGATCCCGGCACACGACCTTAAGATAAAAATCAGACGCTCGGTTGGCCAACAATCGTACCGCGTGTACGAGGCTTTAGTGTACCTTGTTGAGGGGTGGATTATCAAGAAGACACACTATGATTTTTAACAGTTTCAGGTGCACAAGTTTTACCCCCCTTCCTGCCCAATTTTCATCTTTCAGCGCTGTCACACTTTGAATGACAATTGTGCGGTCATGCAACACTGATCAGTACAAATGAGGATGTGAGCCAGACAGAGATATAGGATTAATCCTCATAGTGGCACCATCCCATTCAAATACATGCCAGACCCCACCATAACCCCTGTAAGAGGGGGGACCACATCCTAAAAAGGAGAGATGGGCCTCACCAACCACAAGGGAAGGGATTTTGAATGAATGTGCCAACAAATGAGGAAAAACAAAAACATGAATTATATAAAACCACGGTTTTAATTTTATTCCCAATAAAAGATAAAGTGCCATCCAGATAAAACCATATCATATAAAACCATAAAGGTGTTGGGCAGTCAATATTGAATGTTCCAATCATGTGGAATCAACGCGTTTCGCTATAATAGCTTCTTCAAGATTCACGCTTAGCGATGGACACCACATAGATCCGACTGTTACAGACTTTCAAAGAGACGTGAACGGTACTAACATAGAGCCCGCCCTGTTTTGTCCATAAAGAGATGTGTGGTCCTAGCCGTTAGACTTGAGCTTCCAAAATATCGGATAAAGCTAGTATAAATATCACAGAAATATAAATCTTATCAGCCACAATCAAAGTGGCAAACTCTGGTAGGAAGGGGGATCCCTCAAGTCAAATGCAGAGGTGTATAAAAGATGAGTATCTCCATGGTATGAGGTGACTCCACACCATCCATACTGCATCCACCAGCAACGCTGTATGTCTCACCAAACATAGAACACTGCACACAAATGTGCACTGATGAGGCTCCACTGATGAGTCTACACTTATGTGCACTGATGAGGCTGCAGTGATGTGCACTGATGGGCACTTATGAGGCGGCACTGATGAGGCTGCAGTGATGTGCACTGATGAGGCGGCACTGATGACAAGGCATGGATGATGCTGTACTGATTGCCACTGGTGAGGCTGCACTGATGGGTACTGATAAGCTGCACTGATGGGCACTGATGAGGCTGCACTGATGTGCACTGATGGTCACTTATAAGGCGGCACTGATGAGGTGGCACTGATGGGCACTGATGAGGCTGCACTGCACTGATGAGGCGGCGCTGATGACAAGGCACTGATGATGCTGTACTGATTGCCACTGGTGAGGCTGCACTGATGGGTACTGATAAGCTGCACTGATGGGCACTGATGACAAGGCACTGATGAAGCTGCACTGATAAGGCAGCATTGATGGACAATGATATGCAGCACTGATGGACACTGATGGGGCTGCACTGATGATTGGTGTCCTGATTATCAGTGTAAATGCCCCTGTCACCACAGGAAAGCTGCTTATTGGCGTTTCTTTCCTCAGACACTGACAGGGCTGAGGAAAGGAAATGCTGATAACCCGCATTTGTTTACATGTGATCAGCTGATCACATGGTAAAGAGCCTACGTCATCGGCTCTTTACCCCGATCAGTGAGGTGCTGTGTCTAAGGGACACAGCACACCACCGATCGCCGTACTGCGGGCCAAGAATGGGAGGACGTCATATGATGTCAGTACAGAGGGAAACAGTTAAAGTGGAACTGAACTCAAAAAGTGAAGATCTATTATGTTTTAGGGAAATTTTTAATTGTGCCTAAGCAGAGCCCCGAATATGATCCTTTTGTCTGGAATGTCTTCTAAAAAATAACAGAGCACTTTCTCATATGTTCGTATGCCTAGGCACTCCTGTAGCCACATCCTTATAGCTGTGTATCAAAAAAAATAATAATTGATATATATGATTTTATTAAGAAACATATGTTTAAAATAATGAGCATATATAAACAATACACATATCAAAAAATTACAATTCGATTCTGGACAGGACTAATCATACAGTAACAGTTCAAACGAGACAGCTGGAAATCGCAAAGGTCTGTTGAATTGACAGTGGACACAACAGAAAAAGCCCAACGCGTTTCAAAATTACTATTTCTTCATCAGGGGTGTATGCGATTTTGTCGCAGAACGTACAAACGTATGCAAGTAAAACAAATAAGCACACATTAAATACTTAACATTGGTTATACAGAAAGTACAGTTTTAGAAAGTAAGTACGTATATAAACACTCCATGCTTTACATGTGAATGTTTGGAAACTGTTTCCATTTAATGTATTTAATGTATTTAATGTGTGCTTATTTGTTTTACTTGCAGACGTTTGTACGTTCTGCGACAAAATCACATACACCCCGGATGAAGAAATAGTAATTTTGAAACGCGTTGGGTTTTTTCTGTTGTGTCCACTGTCAATTCAACAGACCTTTGCGATTTCCAGCTGTCTCGTTTGAACTGTTACTGTATGATTAGTCCTGTCCAGAATCTAATTGTAATTTTTTGATATGTGTATTGTTTATATATGCTCATTATTTTAAACATATGTTTCTTAATAAAATCCTATATATTTTTTATATTCTTCTCATACCTCATTGTGCTATCTGCCCCTCTCCAAAAGTCCCACCCAGAGGAAATTTGACCTTTTCAATTTACTATAGCTGTGTATCGGTAGTGTGAGATCAAAGGCACTGCAGCCTCTGACTACTAGTCCCGGAAGATTTGGAGTGAGATTTGAGGATGTCACTACTGTGCTGCTCACTGTTTTCTTTGCTGGAGGCTCTGACATGAGGAAGTAAAGCCCTGCCTCTGCCAAGATGGCCGCCTCCACAAAGAGAAAACCGTGCAGAACAAGGCATGCTAAGTCAGTAATGGAGAAAGCTGCCAAGAGACTATAGGCAATAATGGTGACTTGTCTTTTGCCCTCTTCCTGCCTTTTTTTTTTTTCTATTTTGGGTACAGATTCTAGAGTTCTGTTTCTCTTTAGGAACTCATGTAAAGAAACACTGCATTCAGATCTGTACAGGGTACACTTTGTTCATGGATCTGAATGCAGAAGTGTTCTGTATTATGGACCCATGCACTCAGCTGCATTGGGCTCAGTAGTCTTGAGCGTAAAATCAAAATTAAAAGTTCCATGCCTGCAGTCAGTATTTCTATGTACTTTATGCATATATGTGCATCTGAGCTAGAGAAATGGAGGAAGAGTTTGAAAGCGGAACTTTACCCATAACAACTTGATAAAAATAATGTTATTTATCAAGGAACATACATTTCACATTAATAATTATGCTACCAAAATTAGTGTGTGCTGTAAATTGCCTCCAGCATTGCTCCTGTTTCTTTTTGCTGGAGGCCAGAGCCCATGAGCAGCAGTAAATCTTTAGGCTGTCAGCAGATCGGCCTCCATTGACTCTGATTTTCGGCACAATGCCAAAAATGAAGAGCAACTAAACATGTGCAGAGCAAGGTGAGACAGTTTATTACTGGATTTTAACCACTTGCCTATTGGGCACTTTCACCCCTTTCCTGCCCAGGCCAATTTTTAGCTCGCAACGCTGTTGCACTTTAAATGACAATTGCGCGGTCATCCAACACTGTACCCATATGAACTTTTTATCATTTTTTTTCACGCAAATAGAGCTTTCTTTTGGTGGTATTTAATCACCAATGGGGTTTTTATTATTTGCTAAACAAACAAAAACAGATTTTTTTTTTAGTTTCTGTTATAAAATTTTGCAAACAGGTAATTTTTCTTCTTCACCGATGTGCGCTGATGAGGCTGCACTGATTGACACAGATGAGGAGGCACTGATGAGGCTGCACTGATTGGCATTGATAAGGCTGCACTGATTGGCACTGATGAGGCTGCACTAATGGACACTGATGAGGCTGGGCACTGATTGGCATTGATAAGGCTGCACTGATTGGCACTGATGAGGCTGCACTAATGGACACTGATGAGGCTGGGCACTGATTGGCATTGATAAGGCTGCACTGATTGGCACTGATGAGGCTGCACTAATGGACACTGATGAGGCTGGGCACTGATTGGCATTGATAAGGCTGCACTGATGGGCACTGATGAGGAGGCACTGATAAAGCTGCACTAATAAGGCAGCACTGGTGGGCACTAATGAGGAGGCACTGATATGCAGCACTAATGGGCACTGATAAGCGGCACTGATGGGCACTGATAGGTGGCATTGAGGGGAACTAATAGGTGGCACTGATGGGCTCTGATAGGCAGCACTGAGGAGCATTGATAGGGGGCACTGATGAACACTGATAGGCGGCACTGATTGGCAGCACTGATGGGCCCCAAGGGCACGCATGCTTGGCATAAATGGGAGGATATCATATGATGTCTTCCCAGAATTGGAGCAGTCCCGCCCCGCCATCATTTGACTATACGGCGGGCGGGAACAGGTTGAACAGTATAGGCAATTATTTTTTAATGTTTTACATAGCTATACCTGCAAAAGGGGCCAGTCTAAAGTGATGTAGCAGGACTACAGTTCCACTTTAACCGCTTCAGCCCCGGAAGATTTTACCCCTTTCCTGACCAGAGCACTTTTTACGACTCGGCACTGCGTCGCTTTATCTGACAATTGCGCGGTCATGAACCGTTACACCAAAACAAAATTGATGTCAATTTTTTCCCATAAATAGAGCTTTCTTTTGATGGTATTTGACCACCTCTGCGGTTTTAATTTTTTGCGCTTTAAACAAAAAAAGAGCGACAATTTTGAAAAAAAAAACAATATTTTTTTACTTTTTGCTGTAATAAATTTCCCCCAGATATGTGTAAAAAAACAAATTTTTACCTCAGTTTAGGCCGATATGTATTCTTCTACATATTTTTGGTAAAAAAAAATCGCAATAACCGTATATTGATTGGTTTGCGCAAAAGTAATAGCGTCTACCAAATAGGGGATAGATTTATGGCATTTTTCTTCTTCTTTTTTTTTTTTTTAATCGTAATGGCGGCGATCTGCAATTTTTATCATGCCTTCGACATTATGGCGGACACATCGGACACTTTTGACACTATTTTGGAACCATTGTCATTTATACAGCGATCAGTGCTATAAAAATGCACTGGTTACTGTGTAAATGACACTGGCAGGGAAGGGGTTAAACACTAGGGGGCGATGAAGGGGTTAAGTGTGTCCTAGGGAGTGATTCTAACTGTGGGGGGGATGGGCTTCAACTCACATGACAGCGATCACTGCTCCCGATGACAGGGAGCAGTAGATCTCTGTCATGTCACAAGGCAGAACGGGGAAATGCCCTGTTTACAAAGGCTTCTCCCCGTTCTGCCTCTCCACACCGCAATCGCGGGCGGTCTGGCGAACATCGAGTTCCCGGGACCCGCGGGCACGTTCCCGCGGCAGGCGCGCGCCCATTTGCCTGCCTGTGCCATTCTGCCGACGTACATCTGTGTGCGGCGGTCGGCAAGCGGTTAACTAAACACATTCGATTTTGGTTGACTAAAATGATTTTATTAAAATTTACTGGAGATTTTAGTCGACTAAAATACGATGACTAAAATGGGACTAAAACTAAAATGGCATTTTAGTCAAAAGACTATAACTAAAACGAAATCAAAATTCGATGCCAAAATTAACACGTTCCTAAAAGTTCACTTTGGGAATGATTTGAAAGGCATGCACTTCTCTAGGCCATCCAGTAGGTGTCAGCACACCCTGGGAGTAAAGCAGACCGGATGCGGGAATGATCCCAGATGGCAGCAGACAGAGATAAAGGATGCATTGCCTGATCTCAGTTTCATTCACGCTCCCTATAGACAGAGCTAAACTGCTGCCTCTGAACCTTTTGACCTCGGGGTCAGCGATCAAGCAGGGGCTTTTCTGTCCTCTTTTGCCCTGTTGACACTTCTCTGTGAGAACTGACACTGACAAAGACATCAAGGGCCACAGTGGAGGGCTGGAACCAATCTCTCACAGTAACTAGGAAATGCTCCAATCTCTTTGTGAGTGGAGGACGCAAAAATATTGAGGATTAACTCAAGAAGGGAGCGCAACGAGCAATGTGGTTTTACCGACTACAGCAACCTACAGCAACTAATCCGATTTGTTGTTCTGGGTTCTTACACTTCCTGTACCACGCTGCGCTTACTAAATACATTTTTTTCTTTTACCGCAAGCAAAAAAATGTAAGTTATTGCAAACTCAATCACTAAAATTTCATAGAATATGTTCATTTAATTCTCAAACTCATTTTTAATTTTTTTTAAATCAGTAGATTTCATTTGAAGTATTCCTGGTGATCCTGCCATGAAGGTCCTCGATCAGTGGCACTTCCTGTTAGGGTGACGACCCTCGGTCCCTGCCTCCTTATTCTGCTCATGTGTTGTCACATGGAAACTGTGGGGTTGGTTTACTAAAGGCAAATAGACTGAGCACCTGCATTCATTTTCCCCAGAGCTTAGCAAAATTGGTGAAGCTTTACTTTGTAAAGAATACCCAATCAAAAATTAAAAATAAGTATATTTGCTTGCACATGATTCGATGATGGAAATCAGCAGAGCTTTACCACATTTGCTAAACTCTGGGTCAAATGAGTGCAACTGCACTTGCAAAATGCATGGTCTATTTGCTGTGGTGTTGGGGTGATTATGCTCATGTGGCAGATGCATTTTCCAATGAGTTACACCAGACTGAGCGGCATTTTAGGGCGTGGCAGCCCACTTTTATTAACTAGAACGGGACAGTTCACGTAGAAATCAGTTGTCCACACAGGGGTTCCACCATCAACATGAAAAGTCAAATGCAAATGCTGAGCCACTTGGCTCCCTTGTTAGCAGCACTTCTGTCTCCTTACCAGTCCCTCTGACTGTGATGCCCAGCTCTCCTGATTCAATTGGCTCACTTAGCCGTTAGACGCAGTTCCCTGGTGCACAGTTCACTCCTGGCCTCTGCAAAGGGCTCTCCTGACACCCCGATAGGAGCCCACCTGACTCCTGGGACGAGACCACTTGGCTGCTTGCTGGGGTGCCTCTGACCCCTGGGTGAGGACTCTTATCTCTAGACTCCTGGCTGGGTTGCCTCTGACCCATGGGTAAGACCTCCTGTCTATTGACTCCTGGCTGGGGTGCCTCTGACCCCTGGGTGAGGCCTCTTATTTCTAGACTCCTGGTTGGGTTGCCTCTGACCCATGGGTGAGACCTCCTGTCTCTTGACTCCTGGCTGGGGTGTCTCTGATCCCTCGTGGAGACCTCCTGTCTCTTGACTCCTGGCTGGGGTGCCTCTGACCCCTGGGTGAGGCCTCCTGTCTCTAGACTCCTGGCTGGGGCACCTCTGATCCCTGGTGGAGACCTCCTGTCTCTTGACTCCTGGCTGGGTGCATCTGACCACTAGATGAGACCTCCTTTCTCTAGAATCCTGGCTGGGGCACTTCTGACCCCTGGGTGAGTCCTCCTCTCTCTAGAATCCTAGCTGGGTGCATCTGACCCCTAGGTGAGACCTCCTGTCTCTAGAATCCTGGCTGGGTGCATCTGACCCCTAGGTGAGACCTCCTGTCTCTAGAATCCTGGCTGGGTGCATCTGACCCCTAGGTGAGACCTCCTGTCTCTAGAATCCTGGCTGGGTGCATCTGACCCCTAGGTGAGACCTCCTGTCTCTAGAATCCTGGCTGAGTGCATCTGACCCCTAGGTGAGACCTCCTGTCTCTAGAATCTTGGCTGGGTGCATCTGACCCCTAGGTGAGACCTCCTGTCTCTAGAATCCTGGCTGGGTGCATCTGACCCCTAGGTGAGACCTCCTGTCTCTAGAATCTTGGCTGGGTGCATCTGACCCCTAGGTGAGACCTCCTGTCTCTAGAATCTTGGCTGGGTGCATCTGACCTCTAGGTGAGACCTCCTGTCTCTAGACTCCTGGCTGGGGCACCTCTGATCCCTGGTGGAGACCTCCTGTCTCTTGACTCCTGGCTGGGGCACCTCCGATCCCTGGGTGAGGCCTCCTGTCTCTTGACTCCTGGCTGGGGTGCCTCTGACCCCTGGGTGAGGCCTCCTGTCTCTAGACTCCTGGCTGGGGCACCTCTGATCCCTGGTGGAGACCTCCTGTCTCTTGACTCCTGGCTGGGGCACCTCCGACCCCTGGGTGAGGCCTCCTGTCTCTTGACTCCTGGCTGGGTGCATCTGACCCCTAGATGAGACCTCCTGTCTCTAGAATCCTGGCTGGGGCACTTCTGACCCCTGGGTGAGACCTCCTCTCTCTAGAATCCTGGCTGGGTGCATCTGACCCCTAGGTGAGACCTCCTGTCTCTAGAATCCTGGCTGGGTGCATCTGACCCCTAGGTGAGACCTCCTGTCTCTAGAATCTTGGCTGGGTGCATCTGACCCCTAGGTGAGACCTCCTGTCTCTAGAATCCTGGCTGGGTGCATCTGACCCCTAGGTGAGACCTCCTGTCTCTAGAATCCTGGCTGGGTGCATCTGACCCCTAGGTGACACCTCCTGTCTCTAGAATCTTGGCCGGGTGCATCTGACCCCTAGGTGAGACCTCCTGTCTCTAGAATCCTGGCTGGGTGCATCTGACCCCTAGGTGAGACCTCCTGTCTCTAGAATCTTGGCTGGGTGCATCTGACCCCTAGGTGAGACCTCCTGTCTCTAGAATCTTGGCTGGGTGCATCTGACCCCTAGGTGAGACCTCCTGTCTCTAGAATCCTGGCTGGGGCACCTCTGACCCCTAGGTGAGACCTCCTGTCTCTAGAATCCTGGCTGGGGCACCTCTGACCCCTAGGTGAGACCTCCTGTCTCTAGAATCCTGGCTGGGTGCATCTGACCCCTAGGTGAGACCTCCTGTCTCTAGAATCTTGGCTGGGTGCATCTGACCCCTAGGTGAGACCTCCTGTCTCTAGAATCCTGGCTGGGTGCATCTGACCCCTAGGTGAGACCTCCTGTCTCTAGAATCCTGGTTGGGGCACCTCTGACCCCTAGGTGAGACCTCCTGTCTCTAGAATCCTGGCTGGGGCACCTCTGACCCCTAGATGAGACCTCCTCTCTCTAGAATCCTGGCTGGGGCACCTCTGACCCCTAGGTGAGACCTCCTGTCTCTAGAATCTTGGCTGGGTGCATCTGACCCCTAGGTGATACCTCCTGTCTCTAGAATCCTGGCTGGGTGCATCTGACACCTAGGTGAGACCTCCTGTCTCTAGAATCCTGGTTGGGGCACCTCTGACCCCTAGGTGAGACCTCCTGTCTCTAGAATCCTGGCTGGGGCACCTCTGACCCCTAGGTGAGACCTCCTGTCTCTAGAATCCTGGCTGGGGCACCTCTGACCCCTAGATGAGACCTCCTCTCTCTAGAATCCTGGCTGGGTGCATCTGACCCCTAGGTGAGACCTCCTGTCTCTAGAATCTTGGCTGGGTGCATCTGACCCCTAGGTGAGACCTCCTGTCTCTAGAATCCTGGCTGGGTGCATCTGACCCCTAGGTGAGACCTCCTGTCTCTAGAATCCTGGTTGGGGCACCTCTGACCCCTAGGTGAGACCTCCTGTCTCTAGAATCCTGGCTGGGGCACCTCTGACCCCTAGATGAGACCTCCTCTCTCTAGAATCCTGGCTGGGGCACCTCTGACCCCTAGGTGAGACCTCCTGTCTCTAGAATCTTGGCTGGGTGCATCTGACCCCTAGGTGAGACCTCCTGTCTCTAGAATCCTGGCTGGGTGCATCTGACACCTAGGTGAGACCTCCTGTCTCTAGAATCCTGGTTGGGGCACCTCTGACCCCTAGGTGAGACCTCCTGTCTCTAGAATCCTGGCTGGGGCACCTCTGACCCCTAGGTGAGACCTCCTCTCTCTAGAATCCTGGCTGGGGCACCTCTGACCCCTGGGTGAGGCCTCCTGTCTTTTCTCCTCGCTGGCTGCATCTGACCCCTAGGTGAGACCTCCTGTCTCTAGACTACTGGCTGGTAAATCATCCCCTATTATCTGTTCCAACATTTATTACACAGGTATGGGCCATTATTGTCCTGATCAGGAAACCAGCAACATCATTGTAGGATGACAAACAATGCTGCTCCTCTATAGATACAGTGCAGTATTGAGTGTTGTCACCCCAGGAAATATGTTAGTCACATGTAAGCTGCCATATATTACATTTTAAAGTTGTTATACTCTTTAACGCCCAGGTATGGATCAGAATATGTGTTTGCTAACAATACAGTCTTCTGGGGTGCTGCGGGTTACTGCATGATGCCATTGCCTTTTGCACGTCTGTGCTAATAAAGCCATTTATCTCTAATCCACGGTTAGCTTTTTGGTTTTCCTCAGCCAGGCTGACATTGAAATTCTCTGCACAAAGAAAACACATTTGCGTTTTCATAACATCTTGCGGAGATGACAAGTCCCATAAAATCTATTAATGCATTTAATGAAGTCCCCACTCTGAGAGGCACACATGAATGAATGCCGAATGGGAATGAAAATGTTTTTCTAAGTGATATGACACATTCTGCTGTGTTGCCTTCTCCTGCTTCCTTGTAACCCATGAACCATCTGACAACCGATCTCTGCTTTGCAGGTGTGTCATTCACTCTCACTTTTGGTCATTTAAAGAGGAACAGATAGAAATAAAAGTTGTTTTAAAAATCAACTCCAGCCCAATGGCTTCATACAGATTTGAATTAAATATAGAGATTTTTGGACTGCCAAAACAATGATCTCTCTGTCCAACTAGTAAATTCATTACTCTCCACTATTGGCAAACAATACAGCTCATCCCCAGCCTACTGACTGCAGAGAAGGACCCTTACTCTCTGTATGGAAGCAGCGGTCCCCCTGTAGAGGTCTAACACGCCCCTGCTGAGTCAAACCTATGGCATTGCAACCATTAACATTCTTGCTCCTTGGTGCTTAAAGTGGTTCTAAAGCCTTAGGCTCGGTTCGCATATGCGAATTGAATGTTTTTTTTAACCACATCCAATTTGCATAACATGTGAATCTGACCAGCTATCAATGAAGCCGGTGTACACATGTGCAGGTCGGCCGCTGGGCAGTTTTAAAAAGGGCCCTGTGCAATTTTGGGTCCTGGTCCAGTTAAAAATTTGCACCCGAACTGGTGATTAGAACCGCACCGGACTGCCGCACTGACACCGCGGCCACATATGTGTGAACCCAGCCTTATGGTTTTCTACCTTAATGCATTCTATGTATTAAGGTGAAAAGCCTTCTGTGGCAGAGGGTTTTTTTTACTTTCAGGTTAAGGTTTTTTACTCCCTGCCCTCCCTTATACTTACCTGAGCCCGACCTCTATCCAGCTGCTCTCTCCCTCTTAACTGGGCAGATTTATAGCAGCCAAAGCCATTGGCTCCTGCTGCTGTCAATTAAATCATATGATGAGGGAATAGGGGCGGGGCCAACCCCTCTGTCTGTGTCTATAGATCAGCCCACACAAGAGCCCCCCATAGAAAGCGGCTGTGTTCCTGACGTTTTCGTGCTGCCTAGGCGAGAATGACTTTGCGCTCTTGGGGTCTCTGGCGGCCACATGTGTGCTTCCAGATTCCACATGTGTGCAGATGTGCTGCAAGGCTTCAGAATCCAACAGAGATCTGCAGAATATCTGTGCATGCATGGGGGTTACCCTGTCCATACACAAAGACACCACAGTTACGCAGGTTATGGATTTTAGGTTATCAGCGCATGCGCAAAAAAAACCTGCACATGCGCAGGTGTGCTGCAAGTCTCTGCCAGGCCCCAAAGGCCAGATTTTCCAAGGCAGTGGCACCAGAGGAAGGACGGGGCCAGCATTACGGGGACTAAAGTTCTTCTTTAAAGTGTAACTTCACCCAAAAGGGGAGGTTCCACTTCTTTTCATCCCCCCCCCCTTTAATTATTGGAAGTTATTTGGGGGGGGGGGGAGCAGGTACCTGGTTTTGACAGGTATCCGCTCCCACTTCAGCTGAGATCACCACTGTGGGGGAGACTGGAGCTCCTCTCCCTCCTCCGCCTTCCAGCTCCTCTAAGGAACTCTGAATGTGGCTCAGTATGGGGCATTTAAAGCTTCAACGGAGAGACCGTTGCTTTGAAACAGAGAGCAAAGGTCCTTCTCTACAGCATGCTGGCAGGAGGTAGGCTTTTCTACCCAGGATGTGGCTGATTTGTAAAAAAAAACAACCTTTTGATGCAATCTAGAATATATTTAGGTTATTTAGGCCCCTTTCACACTTATACGACTTGTTCCACGATTTTGTACTGCAAAATCGTATGACAAGTCATTCTCCATGATTTTCAATGACTACCATTCATGTTGGCACGACTTTAAAGTGGAGTTCCACCCACTTTTACAACTCTTCAGCATCCCTCACTAAACTGTGCACTGTAAACAAATTGGATATTTTTTTATTTTTTTTCTCAGCACCTACTGTATATCTGCTGTATTCATTTTTCACTTCCTCCTCCCTGGCCGCGGCCCATCGCATCACTTCCTGTTTGCGATGCCTTCTGGGAAGGGGCGGCAATTTCCGCTGAAACTGCCGTTGCTATGGAAACCTGACCTGAAACCTATTACACTGCTTGTGCTGCACTGAGCATGTGCGAGATCTGCAAGGATGAGATCCAGGAAGAAATACAGTCTGGCTTCAGATGCCCACACCTAAGATGGCCACGGCCTGCTGTAAGTTTATAAAATAACAAACTACTGCTATAAACTAACAAAACAGACCTTAGTTTACAGACTAACTTTACTAGAATACATTAAGCTTGTGTATTATAGGGGTATTTTTATGTAAAAAGTATCATTTTGGCCGGAACACCACTTTAAGTCGTGCCGACTTCAAAGTAGTCCCTGCACTACTTTGGTCCAACTTCCATGCGAGTTGATGTCCATAGACCTCAATGTTAAACCCTCAAGTACCATGCCAATCGTACCTGAATAATATAGACACGATTTCAGTACGACTTTGTAAGCACAAGCTGAGAATGGTTAATGCCAAAGTTGTGGCAAAGTCGTACAAAGTAGTACTGCTCCCAAATCGTGGCAAAATCACGGTAAATTCGCGCGACTTTGAAGTCGCACAAGTGTGACAGGGGCCTAAAACTAAACATTCAGTTGAGCTATAAAAGAGAGTCGGAAGGCCACAGTGGACAGATATTTGTTAGCTTCAGAATTTATTTTCTCCCTACAGCTGAAGCGGGTCAACTGCACCTGCAATGAATTCCAAATGGTCCTTAAAGCATCTACAACTGATGCCAAAGTCATTTTCTCAACCAAGCCAGTGACAAATGCCATAGTTTGCTCAATGTGTGTCAGTACACTGGGAACTGATGATTAGAAGAGTGGGACAAACTGTCATTCTACAAGAAGACCCACCACAATGGTATTGGCAGACAGGGCAGCAGTCTAGAACCATAGGCCATGTTGACCATGCAATTGTCTGACCCTAGAGTTAACCCCACTCAGAGATGACTCTGGGGGAATTCCTTAGTGACAATGCCCTGTCAAAAATAAAAGTTGGACAAAGTTCTGTACTTTTCAGCCTGTCCACCTCAGCTTCACAGTTGACATTAATGGGCTTATTCACTGGTTCTTTCAGTAGGTATAGCCCCCTCCCTTGTAGTAGTGACAGAGTGTAGACGGTAGAAAGATAATATAGATGAGTCCTTTCTTTCTCACATCTCGCTCGCTGAGATCTGCCAGTCTTCTCGAGGCTCAGTTAATTAGAGCGACTACGATTCAGATTATCTCCTCGCCATATGTCCCTGACTGTGACAGAACATACTATAGAACTTCTGTCTTTATCACCAAGGTGCTCCATAATCCCTCTTGTCCATCTCCATGTGTGAACATCCATGAATAACTACTCTCTATTACCCTGGCTGGGGACTAAAACTTTGGCAGATGAGCGCTGGATATGACACGTCCAAACTTGTATGAAACGGTTGAATTGGTTTCCAAGATGATATTCCAATAGCGGTTGAGTTTTTCAGTGAATTTTTCAGGTTCGAGGTCTGCTTGAAATGCAGTCAGTCCTGATGCCGCTTACACACGATCGGAATTTCGGCCCACAAAAGACCGATGGAAGTTTTTCGTCCGAAAATGCGACCGTGTGTACGCTCCATCGGACTTTTGCTGGCCGAATTCCAGCAAGCAAAAGATTGAGAGCATGTTCTTAATTTTTCATTTGGAAAAAGTTTCTATCCGAAAATGCGATCGTCTGTGGCAATTCCAACGCGCAAAATTCCTACGCATGCTCGGAAACAATTCGGCACATGCTCGGAAGCATTGAACTTCATTTTCTCGGCTCGACGTAGTGTTGTACGTCACCGCCTTCTTGACGGTCGTAAGTTCAGAGAACTTTTGCGTGACCGTGTGTATGCAAGGCAAACGTGAGCGGAATCCTGTCGGAAAAGCCGTCATATCTTTTTCCGACGACAAGTCCGATCGTGTGTACGCGGCATTAGTGATACAGTTGTCTATAGCAACAATTGTTTCAAATATCCCTTGAAGGAAAACTACATTGTCTTTTTTGTAAGTACCTAGAAGGAGGGCAGTGACAGAACCAGGGAAAACTTAGCTTGAATTGTAGGTGTAGGCTGTTAGGTAAATTGAGTTAGCTCCTCTGTAATCAGTGGAGTAGGGGTTGATTGTTTAGGTCTGCCCAGTGCCTCACAGGCTGCTACTCTGATTTCTTTCCCCTATATTCTGTCCTCAGGGCCCACTAACAGGCCAGGTTTTATGTATTACCTTGGGGAGATGCAGACTAGAATACTGCAATCACTGAGCAGCAAATGATATCACCTGTCATGTATTTCAGTTATCTTGCAAATCTGGCCTGTTAGTGGGCCCTGAGGACAGGGTTGATGACCACTGTTCTAGAGGATTCTACAGCTATAGTGGGAGGGAGAACAGAGAAAGCAGCCTGAATATATATGGGGATCCAGCCAATCCCTTGTTAGGTGTGCCCAGGGCTGGTGCTACCACTAGGCAAACTAGGCAGCCACTTAGGGCGCACTGCTGCCTAGGGGCGCCCGGCCGCTGGTTTCCCTCCATGTCTGCATGCTCTGGAGGTTGCAGCATGTAACTAACTCAGTCTCAGGCAGCTGCTCCGTCCGATCGGTAGTGTCACTAGAGGCGCAGCACTCGAGCCAGCGCTAGAGGAAGCAAAGCCGATGCTTCCTGTATAGCGCCACCTCCTGTCACATGAGCAGGGCAAAAGGGGTGGAGCCAATGGGGGTGGCAAAATGAGGTTTCGCCTAGGGTGTCAAAAATCCTTGCACCAGCCCTGGGTGTGCCTAGGAGGTGGTGGATGAGCCCTTAAATAGTCTGAGGCCTGAGGCAGTAGGAGAGTTTTCCTGGGTCCAGTCCTGCTGGTGGAGACCCCTGTGCAGGGGCTTTGCCCTTGGGGCAGGTTTTATTGGAGGTTCCACCTAGAACATATTGAGGTCCCAGCTGCATCCCCAGCTGGGGGGGGGGGCTATTTTCAAAGTTTAGTCCTGGAGATCCTTTGGGTCTGGAGAAGCTCACTGGAGAGTACCAGGAGGAAGTTGGGGGGGATGATGTCCAGCTGTCCTATAGGTAGTGTGAGTCCATGTCTCCCTCACTGGGCCCAGTGGATATTAGAAAGAGGTCACCGATGATCCTGTGGCTTTGTGAGTAAATGGCCTGGTGCTGGAGGTTAGTGACTGTGTGCAGCTTTTGGTCTTTTCTAGGAAAAAGTCCTAGTCACCTGCCAGCATTAGAGATTCGGTGGGATATTTTTGTTCATAGCAGCAAAATAGAGAAGAGTCCTCAAAATGTGCAGTTCATCAGCTCTGGGGTATCCCATGCTCCCTGTACCCATCCAAGCTCATCCTTACAACAAAACCCTAAAAAGACACTCCTAGACTGCTTATATGAGCCAGAGAGATTATGGAGGAAATGCTATGTGCCTGGCGGTGTGCATTTTAACTGAGGGAAAAGAACTAGGTTCACCAACCGCTCTTTAAGAATCATGTTGCTGGTTGGCACAGTTTTATGGGCTGTTCCTTTAAGATTATATTTCTCTGTAGAAACACAGAACATCGTTGGAAGGTGTGAGATTTGGTTTTCAAGTCTTGCATTGATGTGTATTGGGACAGAAAAATGACAGCGGACACGGGAGACTAGATTCAATTAAGAGACAACATTATCCTAACAGTCACAGCTCTGCAGTGTACAGAGTATCAATATGATCCAGCTACCTGCTCTATTGTAAGCGTCGCAGTGGTTTCTGCACATGAAGCATGTTTCTGCTAATCCTCTGTGGCTATTATCGTCCCTGCTACACTGGCCTTTCTGCTGCCTCTGACAAGCAGATGCCAAAAGGGCTCATAATAATTAGTAAATGGCTGGGTAATCCACCGCTAATTCAAATACTTTATCACTGAAAAATCATAATTAAGCTGGAAAAATTGATATTGCTTTTTTTAACCTGTAGCTTTAATGTGACATATGGATGCTTGAGGTCCCTGAACAATGACAAACTGACATTTGGGGGTCCAGAACAATGATAAACTGACAATCGAGAACCCTGGACAATCACACACTGACACTTGGAGGTCCAGAACAATGACACACTGACAATCGAGGTCCCTGGACAATGACACATTGACAATCGAGGTCCCTGGACAATGACACACCGACACTTGGAGGTCCAGAACAATGACACACTGACAATCGAGGTCCCTGGACAATGACACACCGACACTTGGGGGTCCAGAACAATGACACACTGACACTTGGAGGTCCAGAACAATGACACACTGACAATCGAGGTCCCTGGACAATGACACACAATAACAATAACACCCTGGCACTTGGGGTCCAAGAAAAATTACACTTGAGGCTTCTGCAACAATGATACACTGACACTTGGGGTTTCAAGAACAAAGACACATCAACACTTGGGGGTCCCAGAACAATGTCACGCTGATACTTGGGGTGCGAGAACAATGACACACTGACACTTGGGGGTCCCAGAATAATGACACACTGACACTTGGGGGTCCCAGAACAATGACACGCTGACACTTGGGGGTCCCAAAACAATGACACACTGACACTTGGGGTCCCAGAACAATGACACACTGACACTTGGGGGTCCAGAACAATGACACACTGACACTTGGGGGTCCAGAACAATGACACACTGACAATCGAGGTCCCTGGACAATGACAAACTGACACTTGGGGGTCAAGAACAATGATAAACTGACAATCGACAGTTATGCCGTGTACACATGATCGGACATTCCGACATCGAAATCCTGGGATTTATTTCCGACGGATGTTGGCTCAAACTTGTCTTGCATACACACGGTCGCACAAATGTTGTCGGAAATTCTGAACGTCAAGAACACGGTGACGTACGAGGAGCCAAGAAAATTGAAGTTCAATAGCCAGTGCGGCTCTTCTGCTTGATTCCGTGGAATGCATGGAATTTTGTGCGTCGGAATTGTGTACACACGATCGGAATTTCCGACAACAAAATGCGGATTTTGTTGTCGGAAAATTTGAGAACCAGCTCTCAAATTTTTGTTGTCGGAAATTTCGTCAAAAAATGTCCGATAACAAGCTCCCATCGAACATTTGTTGTCGGAAATTCCCGATCGTGTGTACGCAGCATTAGGGTCCTAAAATGATACTTTAACACTTTTGAGTCCCAGGACACTTCGAGGGAGATTTACTAACATTGGAGCACTCTTGTTCACTTAGGCACTGACAATAAATCCTGGTTTCTATGCACAGCTGCACCATATTTTGCACTCTCCAGTTTTAGCAAATCATCCACTTTGTCTGTTGGGGTTCCAGAACAATGACACACCAACACTTCATTGTCCCAAAACAATAACACCCTGGCACTTGGGGTCCAAGAAAAATTACACTTGAGGCTTCTGCAACAATGATACACTGACACTTGGGGTTTCAAGAACAAAGACACATCAACACTTGGGGGTCCCAGAACAATGTCACGCTGATACTTGGGGTGCGAGAACAATGACACACTGACACTTGGGGGTCCCAGAATAATGACACACTGACACTTGGGGGTCCCAGAACAATGACACGCTGACACTTGGGGGTCCCAGAACAATGACACGCTGACACTTGGGGGTCCCAGAACAATGACACGCTGACACTTGGGGGTCCCAGAACAATGACACGCTGATACTTGGGGTGCCAGAACAATGACACACTGACACTTGGGGGTCCCAAAACAATGACACACTGATACTTGGGGTGCCAGAACAATGACACGCTGACACTTGGGGGTCCCAGAACAATGACACGCTGATACTTGGGGTGCCAGAACAATGACACGCTGACACTTGGGGGTCCCAGAATAATGACACGCTGATACTTGGGGTGCCAGAACAATGACACGCTGACACTTGGGGGTCAAGAACAATAACATACTGACACTTGGGACCCAAGAACAATGACACTTGGGGGTCCCAGAACACTGACACATTGACACTTGGGGACCCAGAACAATGACACACCGACACTTGGGGACCCAGAACAATGACACACCGACACTTGGGGACCCAAGAACAATGACACACTGACACTTGGAGGTCCCAGAACAATGATGTATGCTGTCCAGTTCTGGGCACCAGTCCTCAGGAAGGATGTACTGGATAGGGAACGAGTACAAAGAAGGGTAACAAAGCTAATAAAGGGACTGGAGGATCTTAGTTATGAGGAAAGGTTGTCGAGCACTGAACTTATTCTCTCTGGAGAAGAGACGCTTGAGAGGGGATATGATATTCAATATACAAATACCGTACTGGTGACCCCACAATAGGGATAAAACTTTTTCGCAGAAGGGAGTTTAACAAGACACGTGGCCACTCATTAAAATTAGAAGAAAAGAGGTTTAACCGACAACTACTTAGAGGGTTCTTTACTGTAAGAGCGGCAAGGATGTGGAATTCCCTTCCACAGACGGTGGTCTCAGCGAGGAGCATTGATAGCTTCAAGAAACTATTAGATAAGCACCTGAATGACCGCAACATACAGGGATATACAATGTAATACTGACATATATAAAAATGGGGATGGTGCTGCGCTAATCCTAGTGTAAATGTGTGATAATAATAATGGAATATTAGTGACTAGGTGGCGTATTGCCCATTCTCAGTAAATAAGTGATAAACTTGATCTCACGTCACTAATATTCCGTGCTGTGCTCACTTTAAAAAATCGCAAAAAATGCATATAGAAACTACGCATGAATAAAAACTATAAGCATCTGATTATAAATATAACAACATAAATCATTCAACTGTAGTGTAAATAGCAATAGAAATGTGTTTGAAAGGTGAAAAAAAAAAATAAAAATGAAATGAGATAAAACGCACACAAGTGCAAGGTTACTATGAATGTCCTACGGGATCCCAGTACAAGTGACAAATGTAAAAATCGAAAAAAATGCAGATAAAAACTACGCGTGGATAAATCTAGGCATTTGAATATACATAGAACAATATAAATCCTTCACCTATAGTGCAAACAACAATAGGAATATGTTTGAAACATGAAGCATGTAGAAAATAAAATAAACCACACACAAGTGCAAGGTTACTATGAATGTCCTAGGAGATCCCAATACACGTGACAAATGTAATAAAGTGTCCAGTGTCAGCAATCCGTGCTCACATTTTAATACAAACAATGTTCAAATGCCAAAAGAAAGTGACTTTGTGCAGCAACAAACAGTTCCAATGCTTCTTTAAACGTGCTCCATGAAAAAATGGTGAAGGCAGCAGCTAGACTCTAGCATCGCTTTCCTCTAATAAGTGAAGAATATGAAGTGTAAACACCAATCCTCTTCATGCAGCAATCCTACAATGGATGGCAATGGCCCCTTACCTCACTACGCTGAGGTTACAGCATGAGTCAATCTGTGTGTATGATGTCTCCTACGGGGATCAGTCTTGGGTCCCAAGCTGTCATTCAATACACCTCAGACCATGCAGGAGGCATAGCGACCAAAGGAAAAACAAAGGTGCCACATAGTGTAGTATTTTGTAAAATTAAGGGCTTTATTCAGTAATAACATAAGGGTACTCACATAGTAATACAACAGGGAATGAGTGGTATCCAAACGAGCGGCAAGCTCGTATACTATTACAGTGGAGGGTGCCGGTCCCTACGCGTGGCGTCACGGGTCACGTGGCTTCTTCAGGGGATAATTAGGCTATTATTAAGGGCCAGGTTGGACCCCTCTCGATGCAAGCTGCTTTTCCCCCTCTTATTTCTCCCATTTTTTGCATGGTAGCGCAGGAATACTACACCTGTTAATACTGACATATAATCACACACATAGGTTTGACTTGATGGACTTGTGTCTTTTTTCAACCTCACCTACTATGTAACTATGTAATGATACACTGACATTTTGGGGTCCCAGAACAATGACATAATGACACTTGAGAACCCCAGAACAATGACAAGGTGACTTTCAGGGACCCAGGTATCACTGTACCATTGTTTTGTTTTAAAATAGAACAGCCTTTTTCAACCAGGGTGCCCTGAGGTTTCTTTAGGGGTGCCTTGGCCAAATGCCTAAAAATGTCCTAAAAATGTATACAAGCCGGCGGGTGGATCAAGCCAGTCTTTTAGTTACACAAAGCCAAAGGTTTTTTATTGTGCACCATAGCGACCTTCAAGCCACCGGCATCCTAACAACCAGTGCTGTCATCGGTGTTGATAAGAAGGGTGTGGATCACCTGCACAGCACCCTTGTTTGACCCTCCTGTGCCCCTCTCCATCAACCCTGGGGGTCACATTAGCTGAGTGATGGAGAGAAACGAAGCTAGAGGTGAAATACTGGAATACTAGTCGGTACCAGTGTGCAAATGTGTATTTGCTTTGGAAGAATTAATCACCTCTATCGTTGGGTGTCCTAAGTGTGTCGATGCTGGCGCATTATGTAAAACTATTAGAATCGTTTTTTACATTTTAGAATGGGATGCCTCAAGACTGTCCATAATTTTAAAGATTGCCTTGAGATTGTCCATAATTTTAATGGGTGCCTTGAGACTGTCTATAATTTTAGCGGGTGCCTTGAGACTGTCCATAATTTTAGCGGGTGCCTTGAGACTGTCCATAATTTTAGCGGGTGCCTTGAGACTGTCCATAATTTTAGCGGGTGCCTTGAGACTGTCCATAATTTTAGCGGGTGCCTTGAGACTATGCAAAATTTTAGCGGGTGCCTTGAGACTGTCCATAATTTTAAAGGGTGCCTTGAGACTGTCCATAATTTTATCGGGTGCCTTGAGACTGTCCATAATTTTAGCAGGTGCCTTGAGACTGTCCATAATTTTAAAGGGTGCCTTGAGACTATGCAAAATTTTAGCGGGTGCCTTGAGACTGTCCATAATTTTATCGGGTCCCTTGAGACTGGTAATAATTTTAAAGGGTGCCTTGACACTGTCCATAATTTTAGCGGGTGCCTTGAGACTGTCCATAATTTTAAAGGGTGCCTTAAGTCTGTCCATAATTTTAAAGGGTGCCTAGAGACTGTGCATAATTTTAGAGGGCGCTTTGAGACTGTCCATAATTTTAGCGGGTGCCTTAAGACTGTCCATAATTTTAGCAGGTGCCTTGAGACTGTCCATAATTTTAAAGGGTGTCTTGAGACTGTCCATAAATTTGGCGGGTGCCTTGAGACTGTGCATAATTTTAAAGGGTGCCTTGAGACTGTCCATAATTTTAAAGGGTGCCTTGAGACTGTCCATAATTTTAGTGGGTCCCTTGAGACTGGTAATAATTTTAAAGGGTGCCTTGAGACTGTCCATAATTTTAGCGGGTGCCGTGAGACTGTCCACAATTCGAAAGGGTGCATTAAGCCTGTCCATAATTTTATCGGGTGCCTTGAGACTGTCCATAATTTTATTGGGTGCCTTGAGACTGTCCATAATTTTATCGGGTGCCTTGAGACTGTCCATAATTTTATTGGGTGCCTTGAGACTGTCCATAATTTTAAAGGGTGCCTTGACTGAAAAAAGTTGAGAAACACTGATCTAGGACAACCTTTTCATTCTTTCATCAATCCAATTACTTGCAGTGTAAAAAGTTTGTTGCAAAAAGAAAACATAAAGCCAAAGAGCTCCTTTCAGAATGTTCCCACCTAAATTGATCTCATCTTCCTGATTTCACAAGCGTAATTAATACTGGAAACCAACTGATAATTGCTAGCTTCTATCAGAATATTTAAGCAATCATTTTATCCAATGTACTAATAGATGCATGTATGACCAGCAGCCTCCTCGCGGTGGGATGATGTTAGATATGAGGAGGGGTAAAGTGACAGGTTCATTTAAAGTTTACATTATCCAGCGGCATCACTAACACAAGTCACTGTACAAATCACGGTACACGAGGCTTGCTGTAGGCCCTTCTGTTGCTGACGATGTCAGGAAAAGGGATACCCCAACCCCCCCTCCCCTCTCCCATTCACTCTCAGTGCTTTCACTGACTTCCTTTCTGCAGTGTCTATAGGAGGCTGTTCAAACAGCCCATTGTGTGCAGTAAATAAATTAGACTCTGTGCTCTTAGCCTGAGTCTCTGGCAGCTGCCTGTATTGTGAATGTAGACAAGGGGCGAGTGGGGGTAGGGTGCAGGGACCCCCCCTTGCCTTGTCCATCCACACTCCAAGGTCACCCGGGGTCACCCCTGCCCTCTCCTCTCACTTTCCTGGGTGATATATGATTTTACCGTGTTAAAAATACTTGCAAATCTTGCAGGCAGTAAAAAGCTGAGGTGTCCAACTCACGCTTGGCCGCTTCCAGGGATCAATACTCAATTTCCCCGACAATCTGATCCCTGTGGTGCGGTCAGTAACCCCTTCTGTGCTGCTGGGTGGCCTAGAGCTTCCAAAAGAGAGGCTGATAAATGGCTTTTCCTTCGCAAATTTTTTTTTTTTTCAATGCACAATTTTTGCAGATAGCTTTCACAGTTCTACGCAATTGCTGTACCATATTCCCGGCAATTCTTGTGGTTGGCCATAGGCTGCTGAAATTAAAAAACTCAGTTGCGTAGAAAGTGCATTGGTTTTAGTCAGTCAGATCTGACTGGTAGACTTGCAGTGTGAGAAGAACTTGTGAAGAACAGACATTGTTCTAAGTAGGAAGAAGAGTCTGCATATGTAATGAGCAAACATGGCCACCTCCATGTCCATATATAATACCAAGCTATTAAAAGAAAGAAAGCTTTGAAAATATTAACAGTCTGATATGTGTGTCATAGGGCTTGACCATTATGCCCCGTACACACGGTTGGATTTTCCGACGTAAAATGTTCAATGGAAGCTTGTTGTCGGAAATTCCGACCGTGTGTAGGCTCCATCGGACATTTTCCATCGGAATTGCCGTCACACAAAATTTGAGATCTGGATCTCAAATTTTCCGACAACAAAATCCGTTGTCGTAAATTCCGATCGTGTGTACACAATTCCGGCGCACAAAGTTCCACGCATGCTCGGAATCAAGCAGAAGAGCCGCACTGGCTATTGAACTTCATTTTTCTCGGCTCATCGTACGTGTTGTACGTCGCCGCATTCTTGACGTTCGGAATTTCCGACAAGATTTGTGTGACCGTGTGTATGCAAGACAAGTTTGAGCCAACATCCGTCGGAAAAAATCCATGGATTTTGATGTCGGAATGTCCGATCGTGTGTACGGGGCATTAGCAGTTGAAATTGATTCTAATAGATATAAAGTGGAGCGCCTTTCCTTTCAAGGGTGCAGATCCTCAGGAAAAGTAGAGTGTATGTGGACCTTGTTTTGGTCTTAGGCTACTACCTCTCTGCTCATGATAAACAAACTGTTCAATGGGCAATCAACGCTTGAATGTGTATTGAGGAGCGCCCAATATAAATGTTCTTATCATGGTTAAAGTATTTTTGAAACATTTATTGGTTGAGAGAAGTGGTCTCCAAAACTTTGGCCCTTTGCTTGCCTTTGTCCGGCCTTTGGGGCATTATTTCATCCATTGATACTAACATCTGGGCATAATTTCCCCCACTGACACCAATGAAGTGGCGCAGTTCCTCCCAATGACACCATTAATAGGGCACAATTCCTCCCAATGACTCCAACGATGGGGCACAATTCCTCCCAAAGACTCCAATAATGGAGCACAATTGTTCCCAATGACTCTAACGATTGGGCACAATTCCTCCCAATGACTCCAACGATGGGGCAAAATTCCTCCCAAAAACTCCAATAATGGAGCACAATTGTTCCCAATGACTCCAACGATTGGGCACAATTCCTCCCAATGACTCCCAACGATGGAGCACAATTCCTCCCAATGACTCTTATGATAGGGCACAATTCATCCCAGTGACTCCAACGATGGGGCACAATTCCTCCCAATGACTCCAACGATGGGGCACAATTCCTCCCAATGACTCTTATGATGGGGCACAATTCCTCCCGATGACTCCAAAGATGGTGCACAATTTATCCCAGTGACTCCAACGATGGGGCACAATTCCTCCCAATGACACCAAACATGGGGCACAATTCCTCCCAATGACACCAAACATGGGGCACAATTCCTCCCAATTACTCCAAAGATGGTGCACAATGACTCCAACAATGGAGCACAATTCATCCCAATGACTCCAATGATGGGGCACAATTCCTCCCAATGACTCCAACAATGGGGCACAATTCATCCCAATGACTCCAACGATGGAGCACAATTCATCCCAATGACTCCAGTGATGGGGCACAATTCCTCCCAATGACTCCAACAATGGTGCACAATTCCTCCCAATGACACCAAACATGGGGCACAATTCCTCCCAATGACTCCCAACGATGGAGCACAATTCCTCCCAATGACTCCAAAGATGGTGCACAATTCCTCCCAATGACTCCAATGATGGGCCACAATTCCTCCCAATGACACCAAACATGGAGCACAATTCCTCCCAATGACTCCAACAATGGGGCACTATTCCACCCAATGTCACCAACATTGGGGTCCAATAACACCACTGATGGAGCACAATTACTTCAACTTGAACAAACAATGGGGCATAATTTTTTCCCACTGACGTCAGGACCTTTTCTACTCCCAATGGCCACAGTCCTGCCCCCCCCTAAAGCATGAAGGACAGTAAATTGACCCTTTGTTGAGAAACTTTGGAGACCCCTAGTTAAGAGCATCAGTTACAGACAATGCATTCTGGGGAAAAAGGTATTTGCCTTCTTCAGGGCTTGAACAACAAGTGTTGATAGAATCATGATGGCATTCACTAGACTAGAGGATCTAAATTCAGACTGGATGGAGACTGGAATCTCCTAACAGCACTAAGAATGGCTGGCTGGGTCTCACTGATAACATTATTTACATCAAGATGAAATACTTTTACATATGTCTCTGAAGGACGATTGTTTCCTATTAAAGAATAAGGTGGCGCCAAAGGATTTTTATTTTATTCCATGCCTACATCCCCATATATAAGTAGTAAGCAAAAGGATGAAGTGAAGGGACATTAATGGTATGGCAAAAACTACTGAAAAGTACAGTGCAATGTCATAAAATATCAATAATTTATACTATAAAGCTAAAATTAGCCATTTTTTAGGGCAAATATAAAAAAAAATAACAATCAGCGGTGATTCACAGTACATATTTATTACATAATTCATCCATTTTGTATATTAATATATGCACTCAGGGGTGTTTTCTGAAAGCAGTGGGCCTGTGTACAAAATCAGTCAGTCAGTATTAAGTATTGTAGAGCACCGAGGTCAATAGCAAGTGATGCTGAGTGCAGAGGTCAGTAGAAAGTAAAGCAGTGTGCAGAGGTAAGTAGAATGTGATGCAGAGCACAGAGGTCAGTAGTAAGTGATTGAGAGTGCAGAGGTCAGTAGCAAGTAATGCAGAGACTGAGACGACTTACATAGTGTAGAATGAGACAATGCTCACTATTCGGCGTTAGGGCAACTGTTCAGGGCTCATTAGTAAGTGAGACAGAGTGCAGAGATCAGTAGTAAGCGATGCAGAGTGCAGAGGTCAGTAGTAAGCGATGCAGAGTGCAGAGATCAGTAGTAAGCGATGCAGAGTGCAGAGATCAGTAGTAAGCGATGCAGAGTGCAGAGATCAGTAGTAAGCGATGCAGAGTGCAGAGATCAGTAGTAAGCGATGCAGAGTGCAGAGATCAGTAGTATGTGATGCACAGCACAGAGGTCAGTAGTAAGTGATGCAAAGTGCAGAGGTTAGTAGTAAGTAGTGCAGAGGCCAGTATTAAGTAATGCAGAGTGCAGAGGTTAGTAGCAAGTGATGCACAGCATAGATGTCAGTAGTAAGTAATGCAGAGGAATAAGTAGTAAGTGATGGACAGTGCAGAGGTCAGTAGTATGTGATGCAGAGTGAAGAGGTCAGTGGTAAGAATGCACAGCACAGAGGTCAGTAGTAAGTAATGCAAAGCGCAGATGTAAGTAGTAAGTGATGCATAGCGCAGAGGTCAGTAAGTAATGCAGAGTGAAGAGGTCAGTAGTAGGTGATGCAGAGCACAGAGGTCAGTAGTAAGTATTGCAGAGTGCAGAGGTCAGTAGCAAGTGATGCAGAGTACAGAGGTCAGTAGTAAGTAAAGCAGAGCACAGAGGTCAGTAGTAAGTGATACACAGCACAGAGGTCAGTAGTAAGTAATAGACAATGCAAAGGTCAGAAGTAAGTAATACAGAGTGCAGAGGTCAGTAGTAAGTGATGTTACATCAGCACCTGCTCCCCTCCCTAGTATACAGAAATGCAGAGAAGTAATGCAAAGCACAAAGGTCAGTAGTAAGCAATACAGACTGCAGAAGTCAGTAGTAAGCAGTGAGGAGGTCAGTAGTAAGTAGTACATTGTATAGAGGTTGATACTGTAGTAAGTAATACAGAGTGCAGAGGTAGTAGTAGTAGTAAGTGATGTTACATTAGCACCCGCTCCCCTCCCTGGCATACAGAAATGCAGAATTGATCTCCTCACAACTGTGAGAAACATGTGTGACTACAGCTCAGACACAGAAGGGGTGAGCTAAATAGCATTTTCCCGCAATGTTGTGCACTGTGTAAGCTTCCAACGCACTAATCGCATTGCACACATTCCTGTAAAGTGGCTGTGCATATAAGTGAGTGCTGAAGCGACCACCGGCTGGAACCGTCAGAGCAAGAGAATGTCACCAACACAGCAAGGATCTCCAGAGCCGGTCCAAAGCTTTATTCAATGATCACATCGTTACAGCAGATAGCAACGTTTTGGAGGCATGCAGGAGCCCTTCATCAGGCATGTTACCTGCGTGGCTCCGAAACGTTGCTATCTGCTGTAACGATGTGATCACTGAATAAAGCTTTGGACCGGTTCTGAAGATCCTTGGTCTGCTGGTGACATTCTCTTGTGTGCTCCGTGTAAGAACACAGTGGGCTTCACCTCCCTTGGGGACCATGAGCCTGGCACACTTTGAACCCATGGAAGATAGACCACTGTAGGACAGGGAAAGAGTGTTGTCACCTGATAACAGGAAGTACACGCACAAGGACCCTAATTCCTCACCATTGACCCATCAGTGTGATGGCAATCCTAAGCGCCCAAGAGAAAGGAGTGTCAGTATTTCCATAGGAGGACAATCATTTTCAGAGCTCCTTGGGACCCCTAGCAAATAAGTTAAACTTTTGGTGCCCACATGAACATTCTGTGGCTACTTTACCTCCTGAGACCCTATTCGACCCTGACCAGATTGCAGTGCAATTCCCAAAGTGCTCTAATGCTCAATATCAAGATTCCCACTATATCTAATAATGTCTGCTCACACCTGAACGTTGTGTCACTTGAAGATGGAAAATGAAGGCCTCTTGGTCCCTTTAGGGAAGAATAGGCAACCTCAGTCCTCCAGCTGTGGTCAAACTACAAATCCCATCATGCCTCTGCCTCTAGGAGTCATGCCTGACATTCAAATGTCTCATGGGACTTGTAGTTTAAAAATAGCTGGAGGGCCGAGGTTGCCTACCCATGGGGGCTCGGCCAGGAGCTGATGTGGTCATGGAGTATTGGTTGTATGTCACAAGGTGATGGGACGGGCCTGAGCTCATTCGGATGGTCTGTCACAGCTTTAGCAGCGTTTTTTTGACCTTGCCAGCATTTAAAGTTGCTTTAATGGGCTATGCCCTTGATTGAAGTCGGAATTAGTCTGTCTGTCCAGCACATATGGTAAGGACAGGTAATTTTGTCTAGTTAATGTCAAAGCATGCAAAACAGTACAACTTTTACTGGCACTGGTTAAAAGTATTTACATGTTCAGTGTTGGAATTAAATAAAGCTGTGGTCTTGCCCTTTTCCAACTTAATGTTTGTAAGTGTGTTTTCTTTATTGGGGGGGGGGGGGGGGCAAGGGGTTTGTGATTATGGTAACAGTTGTTTTTTTCCTAGGCCTAGTATGCTCATCAGCAGTCAAGTACATGAGCTTCTTTGAGGCAGAGTTGCATGTTTTCGGCCCCATAGACTTAAATGAGAGCTCTTGAAAACTGCCTGAAAACACCATGTGATGTCCCCTCGAACCAGGATTCCATGAAGCCCTAGGGTTCCTCTAGAGGTTCCTTCAGCATTGCTAGCGGTTCAGGACTGCCTATCTCAACCAGGGTTACATGGAACTCTAGGGTTCCTCCAGAGGTTGCTGGGGGTTCCTGGAGCAATGAGCAATTTCTGCCTCTCAGATAAGTTCCCACTGACACCATGGGTCTCTTTACTTTCTTTTTTTTTTTTTTTTTTTGGGAAAAAAATAATCTTTATTGAAGTTAGACAGAAATTAATACAGCACATTTGAGGTCCAAGTATAAAAACATGAAACATAATCACATGTGGTATGTTAACATATAGTAGAGTCTTATAAGGCTGGCATTACATAACAGAGATATACCAATTGTTGGTGATTCGGTGAGGCTCTGACAGACCTAAACGGGTTACCTATTATATGGTTGTACGTTTTAGTTGCTAGGTATTGATAAACTTGTTTTCACGCATTACTATACACATGTCTCCCCATCTCCCAGCCAACCATCCCAAATCCTTGAGTATTTCTGACTATTTCCCCTGTGTTTGTAAATCAACTGCTTGTATGGGAGGGAATTGTTAACATCTCTCTTCCAGCTTGTTATGGTGGGGGTTACGTTCTGCATCCAAGTCTTGGCAACTACTTTTCTGGCCAAGAATAGGACTTCAGATATAAATATGGCCTGGTATTTATCAATGTCCACATCTGGAAGAAGACCTAATATACAAAGTTTTGGATCTAATACCACAGGGGAACCCATCTGGTCGTGTAAGAACTTAATCACTTGGCTCCAGTATGATTGAAGAACAGAGCATTCCCAAATTAAGTGAAAAAAACTACTCATCTCTGCCTGACAGTGAGGACATGCTATATTGCGTGTAGGTTGAAACTTCCTTATTATGTTAGGTGTTAGATACGCTTGATGAATGATGTATATCTGTGTTAGCCTATCAGACAGTTTTGGAGATGCCACCTTTACATTTTCTAAAATTTCCTCCCAATCCGAATCACTAACTGCACCTACGTCTCTTTCCCATCTTGTTTTGGCTTTTTGCGTCACTTCTTTGATTCTGGGTAATCTTATGGAGTAGTAGAGATTAGATATCAATTTTTGTGGATCGGCTCCCATTACTATGTCCAATATTTGGGGATGTTCCAGGATGCAGTTTTCGTTCCTGAATTGAAAACGCAGGGCATGTCTGAGTTGCATGTATTTGAACATTAATTGTTGTGGTATAGAGTATTCTTCCTTAAGGTTTTGAAATGCTTTAGGCCTAGTACCTGCCATTACCTGGTGCAGGTAAATAATTCCATATCTGGCCCATAGATTAGGGTCTGGTATTTTTTTAAGCTCCGCTAGTTGGTTGTTCGCCCATAATGGAGTGTGGGAATGAATGCACCCTATTTTAAGTTTTTTCAGGGCTAATCCCCATATTCGTTGGTGATGGTTGAGTACCCCATCATTAAAGTTTGGACTTTTCCTATTAAATTGTCCCCCTCGTAGTATAATTTGAAGTGGGGTAGATAAAGGACTGTCTGGGCTACTGGATACTAGTGTACTATAGCGTTGTCTTTCGTTATTGTGGTAGTGATGCATGTGCGAAATCTGTGCCGCTATGTAATATTCCTGCAGATCTGGCAGAGCTGTTCCTCCCATATCTGTAGGGTTTTTAAGGACATGCCAAGCTACCTTATGTCTTTGATGTCCCCAGACAAAGGTGTTCAAAATAGATTCCATTTTCTTGAAAATCCCGATAGGTATATATAGTGGGGCGTGCCATACCATATATAGGATCTTGGGTAAAATAATCATTTTTATGATATTTATCCTCCCCATTACTCCCAGTGGTAGTTTGGACCAGGCTTGCGTTTTGGTTTTTATCATGGCAAACAATGGTTCTATATTGTTGGTTGTGTATTCGCGTAGGTCTCTTGTAACCAGTACCCCTAAATATTTAATGGTGTTTACTAGGGCTGCGCATCTTCACTGGCCTCACGATTCGATTCGATTCGATTACGATTATCAAGTCAACGATTCGATTCGATTCGATTCCGCGATGCATCACGATTACAGCACAAGTCCGCAGGTGCTCATGGTTTTCATCAAAAAAAATTAAAGTAGTCAGGAGAACTCCATTTTTTTTATTCTATCTGTTCTTAAGAAAAAAAAGAGACAGCAGAGGAGCTCCAGGCTCTCTTCCAAAATACTAAAGGAGATGGTCAGAGCCTGCGGACATGCTACAGGAGATGATCAGAGACTGCAGACAGACATGCTACAGGAGATGATCAGAGACTGCAGACAGACATGCTACAGGAGATGATCAGAGACTGCGGACATGCTACAGGAGATGATCAGAGACTGCGGACATGATACAGGAGATGATCAGAGACTGCGGACATGCTACAGGAGATGATCAGAGACTGCGGACATGCTACAGGAGATGATCAGAGACTGCGGACATGCTACAGGAGATGATCAGAGACTGCGGACATGCTACAGGAGATGATCAGAGACTGCGGACATGCTACAGGAGATGATCAGAGACTGCGGACATGCTACAGGAGATGATCAGAGACTGCGGACATGCTACAGGAGATGATCAGAGACTGCGGACATGCTACAGGAGATGATCAGAGACTGCAGACATGCTACAGGAGATGATCAGAGACTGCGGACATGCTACAGGAGATGGTCACAGACTGCGGACATGCTACAGGAGATGGTCACAGACTGCGGACATGCTACAGGAGATGGTCACAGACTGCGGACATGGCACAGGAGATGGTCACAGACTGAAGACATGGCACAGGAGATGGTCAGACACTGCGGACATGGCACAGGAGATGATCAGACACTGGGGACATGGCACAGGAGATGATCAGACACTGCGGACATGGCACAGGAGATGATCAGACACTGGGACATGGCACAGGAGATGATCAGACACTGCGGACATGGCACAGGAGATGGTCAGTCACTGCGGACATGGCACAGGAGATGATCAGACACTGCGGACATGGCACAGGAGATGGTTTAGACACTGGGACATGGCACAGGAGATGGTTTAGACACTGGGACATGGCACAGGAGATGGTTTAGACACTGGGACATGGCACAGGAGATGGTCAGACACTGCGGACATGGCACAGGAGATGGTTTAGACACTGGGACATGGCACAGGAGATGGTCAGACACTGCGGACATGGCACAGGAGATGATCAGACACTGGGACATGGCACAGGAGATGGTCAGACACTGCGCACATGGCACAGGAGATGGTCAGACACTGCGGACATGGCACAGGAGATGGTCAGACACTGCGGACATGGCACAGGAGATGGTCAGACACTGCGCACATGGCACAGGAGATGGTCAGACACTATGGACATGGCACAGGAGATGATCAGACACTGCGAACATGGCACAGGAGATGGTCAGACACTGCGGACATGGCACAGGAGATGATCAGACACTGCGAACATGGCACAGGAGATGGTCAGACACTGGGGACATGGCACAGGAGATGATCAGACACTGGGGACATGGCACAGGAGATGATTAGACACTGGGACATGGCACAGGAGATGATTAGACACTGGGACATGGCACAGGAGATGATTAGACACTGGGACATGGCACAGGAGATGATTAGACACTGGGACATGGCACAGGAGATGGTCAGACACTGGGGACATGGCACAGGAGATGATTAGACACTGGGACATGGCACAGGAGATGATTAGACACTGGGACATGGCACAGGAGATGATTAGACACTGGGACATGGCACAGGAGATGGTCAGACACTGGGGACATGGCACATGAGATGATTAGACACTGGGACATGGCACAGGAGATGGTCAGACACTGGGGACATGGCACAGGAGATGATTAGACACTGGGACATGGCACAGGAGATGGTCACAGACTGCGGACAATAATGCAGAGTTGTGGTGTGATGAAGGCGCCCCCCCCCTCCCCCTCTGTACTTACATGCTGCTCTGCCAGTGGCAGCCTGTAATGAGCAGGGCGATCTTCCTGCTCACCATCTCCCCCCGATCTCCATTCGTGCGGCCGGTGTTCCGCCGGTTGTCACATCTCAGGTCAGTGAATTCTCCCGGTAGAGCGCTCCGTGCATAAAGTTGTTATTAGTGTGTGTATATTCCGGTCATGTGACTCTCAGCCGCGCCTCCCTCCTCTCACGTCTCTCCTGATGTCAGCCCCGCCCGCCTCTCTTCTGACCTGTTAGCTCCAGTCAGTGGGCGGAGCTGACACCAGGAGAGACTGAGAAGAGGGAGGCGCAGCTGAGAATCACATGACCGGAATATACACACACTAAAAACAACTTTATGCACGGAGCGCTCTACCCGGAGGGGGCGGGGCCAGACATCGATTTTTAGGGTCGCATGCATCGATGCCGCATCGGGGACACCCGAATCGCGATGCATCGATGCTGCGATTAATTTCAGCAGCCCTAGTGTTTACCCTGACTAATGTTAGTTCTGGATGTATATTGGTTGGGGGGAATTGGTCTATGGGGAGTATCTGTGATTTTTCCCAGTTTATCCGTAGGCCTGAGAGTTTTCCCATTTTATCTATAGTGTCCAAAGCTGCTTGAAGTGATGGGCCCTGATCGGCTAGATAAAGTATTGTGTCGTCTGCGTATAGTCCGATCTTCTCTATATAGTTGCCTATTTTAAGTCCCACTATGCCCATGTCAGCTCTTATAGCTATGGCCAATGGCTCAGCTGCCAGGGCATATAGCAGTGGAGAAAGGGGACATCCCTGGCGTGTGCCTCTCTCTAGAGGAAATTGTCCCGATATACAACCGTTAACGAGGACCCGTGCTTTTGGTGACTGATAGAGTATTTTTACCCATTGTATGAAATTGGGACCAAATCCATATTCTCGTAGACACTCCCAAAGAAAAGACCACTCCACTGAGTCAAAGGCCTTTGCTGTGTCCAGGGCCACCACTACTCTGGTACCCTGATTATCGTGCTGTGCTTGAATATTTAGAAACAGTCTTCTTATATTCATGGCCGTATTTTTCCCGGGCATAAAACCGGTCTGGTCTGGGTGAATTAATGATAGAATAACTTTATTTAGACGGGATTAGGGATGAGCCGAACACCCCCCGGTTCGGTTCGCACCAGAACCCGCGAACGGACCGAAAGTTCGCACGAACGTTAGAACCCCATTGACGTCTATGGGACTCGAACGTTCGAAATCAAAAGTGCTCATTTTAAAGGCTAATTTGCATGGTATTGTCCGAAAAAGGGTTTGGGGACCCGGGTCCTACCCCAGGGGACATGTATCAATGCAAAAAAAACTTTTAAAAACGGCCGTTTTTTCGGGAGCAGTGATTTTAATGATGCTTAAAGTAAAAAAGTGAAATATTCCTTTAAATATCGTACCTGGGGGGTGTCTATAGTATGCCTGTAAAGTGACGCGTGTTTCCCATGTTTAGAATAGTCCCTGCACCAAATGTCATTTTTAAAGGAAAAAATCTCATTTAAAACTGCTTGCGGGTTTAATGTCATGTCGGGTCATGGCAATATGGATGAAAATCAGTGAGACAAACGGCATGGGTACCCCCCCAGTCCATTACCAGGCCCTTTGGGTCCTGTATGGCTATTAAGGGGAACCCCGCACCCAAATTAAAATAAGGAAAGGCCCTATATACTCTGAACAGCAGTATACAGGCGGTGCAAACAAGACAGGGACTGTAGGTTTGTTGTTAAGTAGAATCTCTTTGTAATTTTGAACGGGTACATTTTTAACGTGTTTAGCTCCAGCCAAAAAATCTTTTTTAAGCTTTTTGGAAAATATAGGGAAGGGTTATCACCCCTGTGACATTTGTTTTGCTGTCTTTCCTCCTCTTCAGAAGATTTCACCTCACTTTTTTGTCCCAATGAAAAATGTTTTTTGAAAATTGGGTTTTTTTGTGGAACAAGGATTGGAAAGCATCAGTGGAAAGGAGAAATTGTTTTCCCATATTAACTCTTACAGGAGAGAATTTCCCTTCCTAGGGGTAGATTTCATCTCACTTCCTGTTGTCTCCTTCCGTTTGCAAGTAGGAGTCGTTTGTAAGTTAGATGTTTGAAAGTAGGGTCCTGCCCTATATACTCAGCAGAAATTTGGGCCTTAGGTGTTGCTGTGGCCACAACACTGTAAGCCCTCACAGGGCCCTGCTGTGAAATATTAGATCAAGAATTGTAATTACATGCCCCTGTTGAACAGGAGCTGAAAAATTAGGCCTTAGGCACTGGTGCTGGTGCCACAACACTGCAACCCCTCACAGACACTCTAGTTGGAACGCAGGAACGAGCCCTGCTGCAAAGTATTGCATCAAAAATTGTAATTACACGCCCCTGTTAGACAGGGGCAGAAAAAGTGGGCCTTAGGCACTGGTGCTGGTGCCACAACACTGCAACCCCTCACAGACACTCTAGTTGGAACGCAGGAACGAGCCCTGCTGCAAAGTATTGCATCAAAAATTGTAATTACACGCCCCTGTTAGACAGAGGCAGAAAAATTGGGCCTTAGGCACTGGTGCTGGTGCCACAACACTGCAACCCCTCACAGACACTCTAGTTGGAATGCAGGAACGAGCCCTGCTGCAAAGTATTGCATCAAAAATTGTAATTACACGCCCCTGTTAGACAGGGGCAGAAAAATTGGGCCTTAGGCACTGGTGCTGGTGCCACAACACTGCAACCCCTCACAGACACTCTAGTTGGAATGCAGGAACGAGCCCTGCTGCAAAGTATTACATCAAAAATTGTAATTACACGCCCCTGTTAAACAGGGGCTGAAAAATTGTGCCTTAGGCACTGGTGGTGGCGCCCAGAACCAAAAATGTTCTTACAAGCTATCAGCGTGATGATTGAGGAGGAAGAGGATAATTACTCAGGGATAGTCACTCAGCATCAGCATAGGCAGTCTTTGAAGGGATCTGAGATTTCAAAAAAAATTATTCGGTTACATCAGCATCAGGTGCTTGGTAGCTGGTGGTGATCCAAGACTGATTCATTTTTATGAAGGTCAGCCGATCGACCGAGTCGGTGGACAGACGCACCCTGTGATCGGTTACCACGCCTCCAGCAGCACTGAATGTGCGTTCCGAAAGAACGCTGGATGCAGGACAGGCCAGTAGCTCAATTGCATACTGTGCAAGCTCTGGCCAGTGATCCATCCTCAAGACCCAGTAACCCAGAGGATTTTCGGTGGGAAAGGTGTCCAAGTCTGATCTTGCCCCTAGGTATTCCTGCACCATGTAAAACAGACGCTGGCGATGGTTGCTGGAACCGATCATACCTTGGGGCTGCGGACCAAAAAATTGTCTGAACGCATCGGTCAGACGGCCACCTTCTCCACCGCTCCTTCTTTGACTGACCGAAGCCTCAGCAACACGTTGTCCAGAAACAGGAGTTTGTAACCTCCCAGTCTCTGGGAACGCGTTGCACAGACCTTTCTGCAAGGCCTCCCGAAGATGTTTCATCCTCTGCTCCCTCTGCGATGGCAAGATAAGGTCCGCAACCTTACCCTTGTAACGTGGATCAAGGAGGGTTGCCAGCCAGTATTGGTCCTTCTCCTTGATACCACGAATACGAGGATCCTTACGCAGGCTTTGCACGATCAGGGAGGCCATGCAGCGTAGGTTTGCTGAGGCATTCGGTCCGGAGTCCTCTGGGTCACTAAGGACAACAACGTCCGCAGCCACCTCCTCCCAGCCACGTACAAGTCCATGTGTTCCTTGGGACTGATCCCTTAAAGACTGCTGATGCTGAGTGCCAGGCTCCACCTCCATACTGACACAATCTTCCTCCTCCTCCTCCTCCTCGTCCTCTTCCTGTGTGATCGGCGGGCACGCAGGAACACTGTCTGGATAAAGGGGGCCTTGAGAGCTAAGGAAGTCCTCCTCTTCCTGCCTCTGTTCTGCCTCAAGTGCCCTGTCCATTATTCCACGCAGCGTGTGCTCCAACAGGTGGACAAGGGGGACAGTGTCACTGATGCATGCACTGTCAGTGCTCACCATCCTCGTGGCCTCCTCGAATGGTGACAGGACAGTGCATGCATCCCTGATCATGGCCCACTGGCGTGGGGAAAAAAAACCAAGCTCCCCTGACCCTGTCCTGGTGCCATAGTCGCACAGGTACTCATTGATGGCCCTCTGCTGCGTGTGCAGCCGCTGCAGCATGGCCAACGTTGAGTTCCACCTGGTGGGCATGTCACAGATTAGGCGGTTCTTGGGCAGGTTAAACTCCTTTTGGAGGTCCGTCAGCCGAGCACTGGCATTATATGACCGGCGGAAATGCACACAGACTTTCCTGGCCTGCCTCAGGACATCCTGTAAGCCCGGGTACCTGCCCAAGAACCGCTGCACCACCAAGTTAAGGACGTGAGCCAAACAGGGCACATGGGTCAGTTGTCCCTGTCGGAGGGCAGAGAGGAGGTTGGTGCCATTGTCACAAACCACCATTCCTGCCTTAAGTTGGCGTGGCGTCAACCACCTCTGAACCTGCCCCTGCAGAGCTGACAGAACCTCTGCCCCAGTGTGGCTCCTGTCCCCCAAGCACACCAGCTCAAGCACCGCATGGCATCTTTTGGCCTGCGTACTTGCGTAGCCCCTTGAACGCCTACGGAGCACCGCTGGTTCCGAGGAAGAGGCCATGGAGGAAGAAGAAGAGGAGGGGGTGGAGGAGAGAGGTGTGTCACAATCAGCATTTTGGAGGCGTGGTGGCGGAACAACCTCCAACACTACTGCACCTTGTCCTGCATCCTTCCCAGCTGCCAGCAGAGTCACCCAATGCGCCGTGAAACTTAGGTAACGTCCCTGTCCATGCCTGCTGGACCATGAGTCAGCGGTAATATGCACCTTACCGCTGACCGCCCTGTCCAGCGAGGCATGGACATTGCCTTCCACATGCCGGTAGAGAGCCGGAATCGCCTTCCATGAGAAAAAGTGGCGTTTGGGTACCTGCCACTGAGGAACCGCACATTCCACAAACTCACGGAAGGGGGCAGAGTCTACCAACTGAAAAGGCAGCAGTTGAAGTGCTAGCAATTTTGCCAAGCTAGCATTCAACCGCTGGGCATGTGGATGGCTGGGAGCAAACTTCTTTCGGCGGTGCAGCAGCTGGGGCAGGGAAATTTGCCTGGTACAATCTGACGTCGGTGTACCAAAAGCAGATTGCCCACAAGTACTTGGCTGTGACACACCTAATTCTACACCTTCATTCCTCTCACTGCAGGTCTCAGAGAGGACTGAAGGTCTAGTGGGGTTGGAAATCTCAGCTGATGAGGAGCAAGGAGAGATCCTCTTTGTTCTTTGGTGTGGGTCTTTTAGATATGCTTGCCAACGAACTGCATGGCAGGTCAACATATGTCTGGTCAAGCATGTGGTACCCAAGCGGGAGATGTTTTGGCCACGCGAGATACGCTTGAGACATATGTTGCAAATAGCAGCGGTGCGATCTGATGCACTCGTCTCAAAAAAGGCCCACACCAAAGAACTTTTTGAATAACGCGCAGAGACTGCAGCGCCCTGCACATGTGGAGCTTTGGGGTGTGATGCAGTCAATGTGCTGCCCTTAGGCTGGCCCCTGGAGGGCATCCTGCCTCGTTGGTGATGTGCCGCCTCCTCCTCCTCCTCCTCCTCCTCTCTCCTATCAGGCACCCACGTTGAGTCAGTGACCTCATCATCCCCTCCCTCCTCATCACTGGAGCAAACCTGGCAGTATGCTGCAGCAGGGGGAGCATGACTGCCAGATTGCTGTCCTTCTTGGGCACCCCCTCTGTCCGTGCTCATGTTACTGCCTTCATCGAGCTCAGTATCATCATCAGAGCCTTCCAAACGCTGGGCATCCTCCTGGAGCATGTACCCAACACTGTGGTCAAACAGTTCGAGGGAATCCTCAGGAGGACATGGTGGAGCTAGGGAAGGAGTCACTGATGACATTGAGCTGAGGGAAGAGGCCGCTGCTTTGCCAGACAAAGCACCCTGGGCATGGGTGAGAGAGGATGAGGAGGATGAGGACGGCTTGGTCATCCACTCGACCAAGTCTTCCGCATGTTGCGGCTCAACACGGCCAGCTGCCGAAAAAAATGCCAAGCGTGTCCCATGGCCACGTGCTGATGAGGATGCACCGTCTCCACGACCAGCACTAGACACAGAGCCTGCTTGCCCTCTCTTATTGGCTTGTGACTGTCTGCCTCTCCTTCTTGGCCTTCCAGACATACTAATGGCCTGTAGCTGCACTAAGCTGGGATAGAACACCTGTAATTTTCTTCAGGTAGCTTTATATACTGTAACCAGACAAGCCTGCCTGTCAGTAGGAAGATAACAGGAACGGATCTAGCTGAACACTGTGAGCAGGACGCACTGCACTAAATGTAAATAGCAGGAACGGATCTAGCTGAACACTGTGAGCAGGACGCACTGACTGCACTAAATGTAAATAGCAGGAACAGATCTAGCTGAACACTGTGAGCAGGACGCACTGCACTAAATGTAAATAGCAGGAACGGATCTAGCTGAACACTGTGAGCAGGACGCACTGACTGCACTAAATGTAAATAGCAGGAACGGATCTAGCTGAACACTGTGAGCAGGACGCACTGCACTAAATGTAAATAGCAGGAACAGATCTAGCTGAACACTGTGAGCAGGACGCACTGCACTAAATGTAAATAGCAGGAACGGATCTAGCTGAACACTGTGAGCAGGACGCACTGCACCAAATGTAAATAGCAGGAACGGATCTAGCTGAACACTGTGAGCAGGACGCACTGCACTAAATGTAAATAGCAGGAACGGATCTAGCTGAACACTGTGAGCAGGACGCACTGACTGCACTAAATGTAAATAGCAGGAACGGATCTAGCTGAACACTGTGAGCAGGACGCACTGCACTAAATGTAAATAGCAGGAACAGATCTAGCTGAACACTGTGAGCAGGACGCACTGCACTAAATGTAAATAGCAGGAACGGATCTAGCTGAACACTGTGAGCAGGACGCACTGACTGCACTAAATGTAAATAGCAGGAACGGATCTAGCTGAACACTGTGAGCAGGACGCACTGACTGCACTAAATGTAAATAGCAGGAACAGATCTAGCTGAACACTGTGAGCAGGACGCACTGCACTAAATGTAAATAGCAGGAACGGATCTAGCTGAACACTGTGAGCAGGACGCACTGACTGCACTAAATGTAAATAGCAGGAACGGATCTAGCTGAACACTGTGAGCAGGACGCACTGCACTAAATGTAAATAGCAGGAACAGATCTAGCTGAACACTGTGAGCAGGACGCACTGCACTAAATGTAAATAGCAGGAACGGATCTAGCTGAACACTGTGAGCAGGGCGCACTGACTGCACTAAATGTAAATAGCAGGAACGGATCTAGCTGAACACTGTGAGCAGGACGCACTGCACTAAATGTAAATAGCAGGAACGGATCTAGCTGAACACTGTGAGCAGGACGCACTGACTGCACTAAATGTAAATAGCAGGAACAGATCTAGCTGAACACTGTGAGCAGGACGCACTGCACTAAATGTAAATAGCAGGAACGGATCTAGCTGAACACTGTGAGCAGGACGCACTGACTGCACTAAATGTAAATAGCAGGAACAGATCTAGCTGAACACTGTGAGCAGGACGCACTGCACTAAATGTAAATAGCAGGAACGGATCTAGCTGAACACTGTGAGCAGGACGCACTGCACCAAATGTAAATAGTCTAGATAGAAGATAACAGGAACGGATCTAGCTAAACTGAATACAGTGTATATATATATATGCAACACCTGGGATGCATATATATACACAATACACTGTAAGTGCAGCTAACTGACTGACTGTTCTGCCTAATCTATCTAACTCAAATCAAATGACACTGTCTGTCTCTCTCTCTATCTCTCAGCACACCGGAACACACTACACAGGGCCGCCGTGCAGGCGGCCTTATATAGTGTGGGGCGTGTACTAAATCCCCTGAGCCATAATTGGCCAAAGCCACCCTGGCTTTGGCCAATTACAGCTCTCTCTACTGACGGCGCTGTGATTGGCCAAGCATGCGGGTCATAGTGCATGCTTGGCCAATCATCAGCCAGCAATGCACTGCGATGCCGCAGTGAATTATGGGCCGTGACGCACCACACGAATTTGGCGCGAACGGCCCATAACGTTCGCAATTCGACGGACGGTCGAACAGCCGATGTTCGAGTCGAACATGGGTTCGACTCGAACACGAAGCTCATCCCTAGACGGGATGCTAGGATTTTGGCCAGTATCTTGATGTCTACTTGTAATAGTGAGATTGGACGGTAGGACTCGGGATATCTAGGGTCTTTTCCTGGTTTAGGTATAACTATTATTTGTGCTTCTTGCATTGATGGAGGGAGTGATTTATATTTAAATATTTGTTGGTATAATTTTTGCAAATTCGGGACTAGTATATCAGGGAATGCAGTGTAAAATTCTAGTGGCAGGCCGTCCAGTCCGGGGGCCTTGGATTTAGCTAGTTGGGACAGTGCTTCAGATATGTCCCCCTGGCCAATGGGGGCGTCTAGTAGCTTAACCTGTTCTAATGTGAGTTTAGGGAACTGAATTCTGTGTAAGTAGTTTTTAATTTCGTGTGTGGATTGTGTTGTCTGAGTTTTATATAAATTCCTATAGAAGTTTAGGAAAATGTCTGCTACCTGTTGTGGGTCGGTCACCTCGTCTCCCTGTGGGGTAGCTAGGGTCACCACTACTGGAGGTTTTTCATTTAAATGGGCTAAATATGCCAGTAATTTACCTGCTTGCTCCCCGTGTTCAAAGATTCTTTGTTTTTTGAAAAAAACCTGTTGTTTGGCCTTCTCTATGTGCATTTGGGTTACTGTTCTGGATTGCATTTGTAGTTTATGGAGATTATCAGTACTGGGTTCTTGTGCGTATACCATGGGTCTCTTTAGATATTTATAAGGGGGTAATTCTTCCCACTAGGGGCGGACTGACAACTCATGAGGCCCCCGGGCAATAGGAGATTATGGGGCCACCGGGCAATAGGAGAAGATTATGGGGCCCTCCGGGCAATAGGAGATTATCAGGCCCCCAGGCAATAGGAAATTATGGGGCCCCCAGGCAATAGGAGATTATGGGGCCTCCAGGCAATAGGAGATTATGGGGCCCCCAGGCAATAGGAGATTATGGGGCCTCCAGGCAATAGGAGATTATGGGGCCTCCAGGCAATAGGAGATTATGGGGCCCCCAGGCAATGGGAGATTATGGGGCCTCCAGGCAATAGGAGATTATGGGGCCCCCAGGCAATAGGAGATTATGGGGCCTCCAGGCAATAGGAGATTATGGGGCCTTTAGGCAATAGATTATGGGGCCACACAGTATACACACACACACATACAGTATACACACGCAGACACACAATGTACACACACAGTATACACACACACACATACAGTATACACACGCAGACACACAATGTACACACACAGTATACACACACAGACATAGAGTATACACACGCAGACACACAATGTACACACACAGTATACACACACAGAATACACATACACACACTGAAAAAGTACTCGAGAGGCGGGGCAGCTATGATCTTGGGAGTTTAAAAAAAACACAGATTTTTACATACTGTCCCTGGTTTTAATAAGGCTGGCAACCCTGATGGGGCCCCTTAGCGGCATGGGGCCCTCGGGCAGTGCCCGAGTGCCCGAATGGTCAGTCCGCCCCTGCTCCCCACTGACCATTACACTAATCATCATATCAAGAGTTGTAGATGTAGTCATTTTTAGCAGGGGGTTCCTTGAGATCAGAAAGTTATTTGAAGGGTTCCTCTGTGTTGGAAAGGTTGAGAGAGGCTGTCCTGGTTATTAGCTTTCCATTGGCTATGTGCGAACGGGGGAACAGGTACACTTTAAGTGTTTACACCATCAGCGCAAGGGTTAAGTCCGCCTGCTCGCCCGGTGTCGGCGTGGTGCGTACATCCGGCAGCTGGACACGAGACGCACATGTGCCACCTGAGTTTAGTGTAAATACCTGGCGGCAGGTGTGAAGGGCCCGTTCTTTTGTTTGCTCGTGAACAGGAGGCGCTGTTTAATGATAAACTGATTAGAGAAAAGAGAAAACGCCACCCCCCCTCCCCCCCTTTCCCTTGGAAAAGCAAGAGGGATTTGTTTGCTGATGCTTACATTTGGGACAAGAACAAAAGAATTTGTTTAAAGTCTTCACAAGAGACAGCTTGTAAGACAGGTTTGTGTGACAGCTGTCCCAGCCAAACTAAACCGAGGTAAAACCGAGGCCTCCCAGCTACAGGAAATACAGGAGGCAGGTGGGATAGGATAGATTAAAGAGAACCCGTCCCAACTACTTTTCCTAAAACGTTAAGGCCTCATGCACACCAGATGTTTATAACGTTGTTGTTGGTGGTGCCTGGGTGGTGTTTTTCTTTTGTTTTTCTGCCTCTAAATGCACCTGCATGTTAGCCTAGAGGGTTGATTTACTAAAACTGGAGGGTGCAAATCTGGTGCAGCTCTGTATATAAGCCAATCAGCTTTCAGGCTTTTTTTTGTCAAAACTTAACCACTTGACCTCCGGAAGATTTCATGACCAGGCCATTTTTTGGCGATACAGCACTGTGTTACTTTACCTGACAATTGCGCGGTCGTGCAACACTGTACCCAACACTTTTCCACCACAAATAGAGCTTTCTTTTGGTGGCATTCGATCACATACACGGTTTTTATTTTTTGCGCTATAAATAAAAAAAAAAAGTAATTTTGAAAAAAATATATATTATTTTACTTTCTGCTATAACACATATCCAATACAAAAGAAATTGAAAAAAATCTAATTTCTTCAAAAATTTAGGCCGATGTTTACTGCTTACATATTTTTGGTAAACAAAAATCCCAATAACGGTATATTGATTGGTTTGCGCAAAAGTTATAGCATCTATAAACTATGGGATATTTTTTATTTATTTTTTACTAGTAATGCTAGTAATCAGTGACTTATAGGGGGACTGCGATATTGCGGCGGACGGTCGGACACTAGCTGGCACTTTTTTTACACTTTTTGGGGACCAGTGACACTAATACAGTGATCAGTGCTAAAAATATGCACTGTCACTTTACTAATGACACTGGCTGGGAAGGGGTTAACATCAGGGGTGATCAAAGGGTTAAATGTGTGCCTAGCCAGCGTTTTAGTGTACCGTGAGAGGTGCTTTTACTAGGGGAAGACATGGATCCTAGCCCCTGCTTTGCAGTGAAACAGGATCCACGCCTTCTCACCTGTCAAAACGGTGATCTGCCTTGTTTACATAGGCAAACTGCCATTCTGGCTCTCCGCCTAATGATCGGCGGGTGTCGGCGGACATTGAGTCCATGGTACCCGCAGATTAGCTCCCGCTGTGATTATACACAGCATGCGTGCCTCCCACCCAGAGGTGTTGGATCACGTACTAGTCGCGTAATCCGGCGCAGCAGAGCCAACTTGTAAGCTATATGGTTGGTAAGTGGTTAAGCTGAAGTTAGAAGCTTATTGGCTACCATGCACAGCTGCACCAGATTTGGCACTCTCCAGTTTTAGTAAATCAACCCCTGTGTGTCCATGCACATATACGGATTTAGAGGCAGAAAACAAAACCCCACTGCTAGCGGGTCCAGGAGGAGCAGCGTTTTGGCAGAAAAAATGCTTGACACGCCTAAACGTGTGTAAAAGCTAGTGCGTTTTAGAGCGTTAATACATTTCGTTAACCAGAATAAATTATTATTCTGGCCAATGAAATGAATTAAATCACAAGTACATGATGTCCCTAAACACATTGCAAATGTATACAAGCGTCATGTGTTTTTTTTCTGCCAAAATGCTGCTGCCAGGAGGAAAGGCAGAGAGATGGGCAAACATCCAGTGTGCATGAGGTCCAATATTCATTCTTATTGTAAAAAAACGCACAGGCTTACTTCCGATCAACTAATGTTCATAGCCTGTTTAGCTTTATGTTGGGTCTGACTCCCCAGCTTGAGAGTCAGGGGGCAGGGTCATCTTTAATATTGATTGGACCCTGGGCAAACATTTTCTTGGACCACCCCCCCCCCCCCCCCCCGCCCCCATGCAATTTCGCACTCCACTCCACCATCCCAAAAAACAAACAGACACACATATAGACTTATCTAAAAGACACCCCATCATTACACAGGGCCCCCCTTCTCCATTATTACACAGGACTGGACCCTACCCCCATACTACCCCCATCATTACACAGGACCCCTCTCCTACATCATTACACAGGACCCCTCCCTGATACTCTCCCTATCATTACACAGGACCCCCCTTCTCCATCATTACACAGGACTGGACCCTACCCCCATACTACCCCCATCATTACACAGGACCCCCCTCCCCCATCATTACACAGGACCCCTCCCTGATACTATCCCTATCATTACACAGGACCCCTCTTCTCCATCATTAAACAGGACTGGACCCTACCGCCATACTACCCCCATCATTACACAGGACCCCTCTCCTACATCATTACACAGGACCCCTCCCTGATACTATCCCTATCATTACACAGGACCCCCCTTCTCCATCATTACACAGGACTGGACCCTACCCCCATACTACCCCCATCATTACACAGGACCCCCCTCCCCCATCATTACACAGGACCCCTCCCTGATACTATCCCTATCATTACACAGGACCCCCCTTCTCCATCATTAAACAGGACTGGACCCTACCGCCATACTACCCCCATCATTACACAGGACCCCTCTCCTACATCATTACACAGGACCCCTCCCTGATACTATCCCTATCATTACACAGGACCCCCCTTCTCCGTCATTACACAGGACTGGACCCTACCCCCATACTACCCCCATCATTACACAGGACCCCCCTCCCCCATCATTACACAGGACCCCTCTCCTACATCATTACACAGGACCCCTCTCCTACATCATTAAACAGGACCCCTCTCCCATTCTACCCCCATCATTACACAGGACCCCTCCCCGATACTATCCCTATCATTACACAGGACCCCCCTCCTACATCATTACACTTGATGCTTCTCCCATACTACCCCCATCATTACACTGGACCCTACCCCCATACTACCCCCATCATTACACAGGACCCCCCTCCTCCATCATTACACAGGACTCCTCTCCCATTCTACCCCCATCATTACACAGGACCCCCCTCCAATACTACCCCCACCATTACACAGGACCCCCCTCCTACATCATTACACTGGACCCTACCCCCATACCCCCCATACTACCCCCATCATTACACAGGACCCCCCTCCTCCATCATTACACAGGACACCTCTCCCATACTACCCCCATCATTACACAGGACCCTCCCCCCAATACTTTCCCTATCAATACACAGGACCCCTCTCCTACATCATTACACAGGACCCCTCTCCTACATCATTACACAGGACCCCTCTCCTACATCATTACACAGGACCCCTCCCCCATACTACCCTCATCATTACACAGGACCCCTCCCCCATTCTACACCCATCATTACACAGGACCCCCCTCATATATCATTACACAGAACCCCTCCCCAATACTACCCCCATCATTACACAGGACCCCCCTCCTATATAATTACACAGGACCCCTCCCCCATACTACCCCCATTATTACACAGGACCCCTCTCCTACATCATTACACAGGACCCTTCTCCCATTCTACCCCCATCATTACACAGGACCCCTCTTCCATTCTACCCCCATCATTACACAGGACCCCTCTCCTATATCATTACACAGAACCCCCTCCTATATCATTACACAGGACCCCTCTCCCATACTACCCCCATCATTACACAGGACCCCCCTCCTATATCATTACACAGGACCCCTCTCCCATACTATCCCTATCATTACACGTGACCTCCCTCCTACATCATTACACTGGGCCCTTCCCCCATACTACCCCATAATTACACAGACCCCTGCCCCATACTACCCCCTATCATTACATAGAACCCTACTTCCACAGACCCCTGAATTACCCCGCCCCAGTGGTCTCACCTTGATAACGTCCAGAGGATGTCAGGCAAACACCCAGCACACCTCGAAGTTCTTCTGCGGCCGATGGTCTGTGGTTTGTCAGACATGGTGGGGGAGAGGGGTCGGTGTGACTGACAGGTGCTCCCCCTGGACAAGGTTTACCTTACCAAGCTGGCCAATCACTATGCAGGCTGCAGACATAACACCCAACCAATCACCAAAACACCCTAACATTAAATTCCACCCTCATCTCCTAAGTAATAGCCAAATCCTCTAATCAGCTATTAGCGGCAGCTCAGTTGCTTTGGGACACAAAAATGACTGGGCCCTGGGCAGCTGCCCCTTATGCCTTGCCTGGAAGACAGCCCTGGGGGTGGGGGGGGTGAGAGGTTATCTGAATTATTATTATTATTATCATAGAGGATTTATATATCGGCACTGTTTACAAAATAATGGGATACAATACAATTACAGGGGGGCCTTGCTGGTGAGAGCTTAACCACTTCAGCCCCGGAAGCATTTACCCCCTTCCTGACCAGAGCACTTTTTACAATTCGGCACTGCGTCGCTTTAACTGCTAATTGCGCAGTCATGCAATGCTGTACCCAAACGAAATTTGTGTCCTTTTCTTCTCACAAATAGAGCTTTCTTTTGATCATATTTGATCACCTCTGCCGTTTTTATTTTTTGCGCTATACACGGAAAAAGACCGAACATTTTGAAAAAAAATGATATTTTCTACTTTTTGTTATATAAAAAATCCAATAAACTCAATTTTAGTCATACATTTAGGCCAAAATGTATTCGGCCACATGTCTTTGGTAAAAAAAAATGTCAATAAGTGTATATTTATTGGTTTGCGCAAAAGTTATAGCGCCTACAAACTAGGGTACATTTTCTGGAATTTACACAGCCTTTAATTTATGACTGCCTATGTCATTTCTTGAGGTGCTAAAATGGCAGGGCAGTACAAAACCCCCACAAATGACCCCATTTTGGAAAGTAGACACCCCAAGGAAATTGCTGAAAAGCATGTTGAGCCCATTGAATATTCATTTTTTTTGTCCCAAGTGATTGAATAATGACAAGGGGCGGCACAGTGGTGCAGTGGTTAGCACTCTCGCCTAGCAGTAAAAAAGGGTCGCTGGTTCGAATCCCAACCACGACACTACCCGCCTGGAGTTTGCATGTTCTCCCTGTGCCTGCGTGGGTTTCCTCCGGGTACTCCGGTTTCCTCCCACACTCCAAAGACATGCTGGTAGGTTAATTGGCTTCTGTCCAAAATTGGCCCTAGTATATGAATGGGGACCTTGGATTGAGGGTAGGGACTGATGTGAGTGTGCGATGTACAGGGTTAGGGACAAGGGTCAGGGTTGTAGACACACACTCACTCAGGTTGAACTGGATGGACTGGTGTCTTTATTCAACCTTACTAACTATGTAACTATGTAACTATGACAAAAAAAAAAAATTACAAAAAGTTGTCACTAAATGATATATTGCTCACACAGGCCATGGGCATATGTGGAATTGCACCCCAAAATATATTCAGCTGCTTCTCCTGAGTACGGGGATACCACATGTGTGGGACTTTTTGGGAGCCTAGCCGCGTACGGGGCCCCGAAAACCTATCACTGCCTTCAGGATTTCTAAGGGCGTAAATTTTTGATTTTACTCCTCACTACCTATCACAGTTTTGAAGGCCATAAAATGCCCAGATGGCATAAAACCCCCCTCAAATTACCCCATTTTGGAAAGTAGACACCCCAAGCTATTTGCTTTGAGGCATGGTGAGTATTTTGCAGCTCTCATTTGTTTTTGAAAATGAAGAAAGACAAGAAAATTTATTTATTTTTTTTTTTTTCAATTTTCAAAACTTTGTGACAAAAAGTGAGGTCTGCAAAATACTCACTATACCTCTCAGCAAATAGCTTGGGGTATCTACTTTCCAAAATGGGGTCATTTGGGGGGAGGGGGGTTTGCCACCTGGGCATTCCATGATAGGCAGTGAAGAGTGAAATCAAAAATTTACGCCCTTAGAAAGTCTGAAGGCGGTGCTTGGTTTTCGGGGTCCCGTGCGCGGCTAGGCTCCCAAAAAGTCCCACATGTGGTATCCCCGTACTCAGGAGAAGCAACAGAATGTATTTTGGGGTGTAATTTCACATATTCCCATGGCATGTTTGAGCAATATATCATTTAGTGACAACTTTGTGCAAAAAAAAAAAAAAAAAATTTGTCTCTTTCCCGCAGCTTGTGTCACAATATAAAATATTCCATGGACTCGACATGCCTCTCAGCAAATAGCTTGGGGTGTCTACTTTCCAAAATGGGGTAATTTGGGGGGGGGGGGTTTGAACTGTCCTGGCATTTTATGCACAACATTTAGAAGCTTATGTCACACATCACCCACTCTTCTAACCACTTGAAGGCAAAGCCTTTTCTGACACTTTTTGATTACATGAAAAAAATTTTTTTTTTTTGCAAGAAAATCACTTTGAACCCCCAAACATTATATATTTTTTTAAAGCAAATGCCCTACAGATTAAAATGGTGGGTTTTTCATTTTTTTTTTCACACAGTATTTGCGCAGCAATTTTTCAAACACATTTTTTTGGGGAAAAAACACACTTTTTAAAATTTTAATGCACTAAAACACACTATATTGCCCAAATGTTTGATGAAATAAAAAAGATGATCTTAGGCCGAGTACATGGATACCAAACATGACATGCTTTAAAATTGCTCACAAACGTGCAGTGGCAACAAAATTAATACATTTTTAAAAGCATTTAAAAGCCTTTACAGGTTACCACTTTAGATTTACAGAGGAGGTCTACTGCTAAAATTACTGCCCTCGATCTGACCTTCGCGGTGATACCTCACATGCATGGTGCAATTGCTGTTTACATTTGACGCCAGACCAACGCTTGCGTTCGCCTTAGCGGGAGAGCAGGGGGAACAGGGGTGCTTTTTTTTTTTCTTTTTTTTTTTTTGCTTTTTTATCTTATTTTTAAACTGTTCCTTTCATTTTTTTTTTTTTAAATCATTTTTATTGTTATCTCAGGGAATGTAAATTTCCCCTATGATAGCAATAGGTAGTGACAGGTACTCTTTTTTGAAAAAATGCTCGTAGCTTCTGGTTTCTTAGGCCATAGAGATGTTTGGAGCCACTCTGGTCTCTGATCAGCTCTATGGTCAGCTGGCTGAATCACCGGCTGCATTTTCAGGTTCCCTGTTGAGACAGGAGAGCCAGAGAAAAACACGGAAGACGGTGGGGGGGGGGGGCATTCCCTCCCACTGCTTGTAAAAGCAGTCTAGAGGCTAATTAGCCGCTAAGATTGCTTTTACATGAAAGCCGACCGCTGGCTGAAAAGAATGATACCAAGATGATACCTAAACCTGCAGGCATCATTCTGGTATAACCACTCAAAGTCGTGAATGGCGTACCTGTAGACAAAAAAAATGGTTAACAATAAAACACAGTAAACGGTAAAGTATAAAAAAATTGCATACCTGAAAAGCAAACGTGATAAAACATAATAACAATAAAACATTGCAGAATAGAATACAGTAAAAAAGAGCAGAACAATAGAGAGAGAATAGAGCGAGAGAGAACAATAAAACGACAACTATTTTTTTTTATTTTATATTTTTGTTTGTGTTTTTTTTTTTTTTTTACACTTTTTTTTGTAACTGTAACTTTTATAACTGTAACCGGTTCCAGGTTCGGGTCTCTCAAAATGCGATGGCATCTTGGGAGACCCTGTGAAAGTGTGTCCTAGTCTGTGCAATGCTGTACCCTACGCTAATACTCAACTAGTGAATGGTAGAGTTCAAAACATTCACCAATGCAAAGACCAGGATTGTCAGGACAGGAGGGACAATAATAGCGGGTGTCACGCCTATATCTGCGCTTGCTGCAGACACGACATCTTTTTTGGGGGGTTCGTTGGGTAGGGGTACTCGGGAGGACATAAAGAAAATGCCTCTCATGCAGCCGACTGCATTTGCTTGGGGATGTGAATGGGGGAAGTACGGGCGCTGCAGAAGTGGTGGGTTCCCAATTAGGATTGGCGAATGCAGCAGGAAGGGCATTATGGGCACGACGGGCCTGTGTTTGTCTTCTTGGTGGCAGCGGGACACTACTTGTGCTTGCCACCTCACCAGCTTGAACTGCACTTATGGGACTCGCCACGTCACCAAGTGTTACTGCAGTGCTGGTTTGACTACGACCGGGGTGTACTAGGCCGCTGGCACTTGCCAGTTCACCAAAATGCTACCAAAAAAACTGTTAGCGATCGCAGGGATCAGGCCTGACTCTGCGAACGCTGCAGTTATGCGTTTAGTGTTTTGTAAGTGACAGTGATCGATCGATACTGCACTTGGGTGGGCTGGGCTGGGCCGGGCGGAGGGGCAAAACGCAGGTGCTAGCAGGTATCTGGGCTGATTCCGCTAACAATGCGTTTTTGGGAACCCTAAACTGCTGTGGACGCCAGTATAGATCTGATCGGATCAGATATTGATCCGTTCAGATACTATACCACTAAGGGAGGCGTATGCTGCGTGCGTGGGTGTTAGCGGTACTGGCGCTAACCTGACGCTGCTTGGGGCTGGTGCTTGCCAGTTCACCAAAACACTACCAAAAAAACTGTTAGCGATCGCAGGGATCAGGCCTGACTCTGTGAATGCTGCAGTTATGCGTTTAGTGTTTTGTAAGTGACAGTGATCGATCGATACTGCACTTGGGTGGGCTGGGCTGGGCCGGGCGGAGAGGCAAAACGCAGGTGCTAGCAGGTATCTGGGCTGATCCCGCTAACACTGCGTTTTTGGGAACCCTAAACTGCTAGGGACGCTAGTATAGATCTGATCAGATCAGATATTGATCCGTTCAGATACTATACCACTAAGGGAGGCGTATGCTGCGTGCGTGGGTGTTAGCGGTACTGGCGCTAATCTGACGCTGCCTGGGGCGACGCATATCACTGGCGGGCGATCAGGGGGCTAAATCTTTATTCGGTAATAAACGGCGGGTGCCCTGACACTATAAAAAATAAACGAACTAACCAGCGTCACCCGTAACGGTTATACGGTGATCAGTGGTAAAAGGGTTAACTAGGGGGCAATCAAGAGGTTAAAACATTTATTAGGTAGTATATGGGGGTCCCTGTCACTATAAAACGCTGACGGCGAACCTAAATATTTACCTCCCTAACTAGCGTCACCAGTGACACTAATACAGCGATCAGAAAAATGATCACTTAGTGACACTGGTGACTGGGGGTGATCAAGGGGTTAAAACTTTATTAGGGGGGTTAGGGGGGTATCCTAGACCTAAAGGGGGCTACCACTCACTGCCCTACCACACTAACTGTCACAAACTGACACCATGCAGTAATCAGAGAAAAAAAAACTGCTTGGTGTCAGTGTGACAGGGGGGGAGGGGTGATTGGGGGGTGATCGGGGGGCGATGGGGGGGGGATCGGGGGTGTAAAGTATGCCTGGCATGTTCTACTGTGAGGTGTAGTGTTGTGCAACTCACTCAGATGTCTTCTCTCCTCGGCGCCAGAACGGAAACTGCCGAGCCGAGGAGAGATGACATCACATCCCCTGCCTCTGTGTACTACACAGAGGCAGGGGACGATTCTCATTGGCTGGGAGCGATCGCGAGGGGGGGGGCCACGAATGGATGGCCTCCCGCTCATCTCTGATCGCTGCCAGACCAAAGCCGACCGCCTCGGGCACCGGGGGGGGGGGGGGGGGGGGTCGTCCGAGCGGACCCCCCGGCCGCGGGAAGGCAATCACGTACCAGGCATGTGATTTTGCCTGTCCGTGCCATTCTGCCGCAGTATATCTGCGTTAGGCGGTCGGCAACTGGTTAAAGTGGTGTTCCAGCCTAAATTATACTTTTTAAATAAAAATACCCCTATAATACACAATCTTAATGTATTCTAGTAAAGTTAGTCTGTAAACTAAGGTCTGTTTTGTTAGTTTATAGCAGTAGTTTGTTATTTTATAAACTTACAGTAGGCCGTGGCCATCTTAAGTGTGGGCATCTGAAGCCAGACTTTATTTCTTCCTGGATCTCATCTTTGCAGATCTCGCACATGCTCAGTGCAGCACAAGCAGTGTAATAGGTTTCAGGTCAGGTTTCCATAGCAACGGCAGTGTCAGAGGAAGTTGCCGCCCTTTCCCAGAAGGCACTGCAAACAGGAAATGATGCGATGGGCCACGGCCAGGGAGGAGGAAGTGAAAAATGAATACAGCAGATATACAGTAGGTGCTGAGAAAAAAAAAAAAATATCCAATTCGTTTACAGTGAACAGTTTAGTGAGGGATGCTGAAGAGCTGTAAAAGTGGGTGGAACTCCACTTTAACCTGACAGTTGTTGATCTGTCAGGTGCCTGACCTCACTGTCTCCTGGCTTCTGAGTAGGCACAGCAGTGTCAAATAACAGAGCTGTATAGTGCTCATAGCCAGGTATTGGTCACTATGACCCTTTGAAGCCTTCAGACGGTGTGCGAGGTCAGGAAGATGACAGAGGTTACACCTCACACACTATAATTGAGCTCTGAGGGTTGCTGCCACACCTACTAATCTGACTGTTCACAAAACCAAACTTTTTAACATTTTGGTTGAATCAGGCAGGCTGGGAAACTTTCAGTCATATTTATGAAGGTTTCCTTTCGGCCTCATGCACACGGGACGTTTTCCCATCTCTCCTAGACGTCTTTCCTCCTGGCAGCTGCGTTTTGGCAGAAAAAAAACACTTGACATGTGTAAATGCATGTAGGCGCAGCAAGACGTGTTCAGGCTTGTCAATTATCTGGGTGTTAAAGTAATATTAAAGTGCTGCTTTTTTTTCCATTTAAAAATAACAAACCTGTCATACTTACCTGCTCTGTGTAGTGGTTTTGCACAGAGCAGCCCAGATCCTCCTCTTCTCAGGTTCCTCGCCAGTGCACCTAGCCTCTCCCTCCTGCAGAGTGCCCCTGCAGCAAGCAGTTTGCTATGGGGGCACCCGAGTTGAGCTGCTGCTCTGTGTGTCCATTCAGACACGGAGCCGTGGCTCGGCCCCACCCCTTTCTCTCTCCTCATTGGCTCACTGACTTTCACTGACAACAGTGGGAGCCAATGGCACCCCACTGCTGTCTCAGCCAATAAGGAGGGAAAGTCCCAGACAGTCGAGACTCTCGTGCAACATCGCTGGATCGAGATGGGGCTGAGGTAAGTATTAGGGGGTGCTGAGGGGGGCTGCTAGACACAGAAGGTTTTTTATCTTAATACATAGAATTCATTGAGATAAAAAAAAAACCTTCTGCCTTTAGAACCACTTTGATTCATTTTTAATGGCCAGAATAATATTTTATTCTGGCCATTGAAATGAAACAACGCTCAAGCGCTTGACATGCTTAGCATTAGCTTGTGCTTAGATGCATTTACACATGGCAAGATATTTTGCGACCAAAAAGCTACTACTCCTGGACACGTTGGCAGTGGGGTTTTTTTCTGCCAATGTGGACACACAGAGGTTGACTTCCTAAAGGCAAATAGACTGTACACTTACCCTTTGCAAAGTGCAGTTGCTCCAGAGCTTAGTAAATGAGGTAAAGCTTCACTTTGCAAAGAATATTCAATCCTGTGCAAGGAAGATAAAGAAAAAAACAAAACAGCATTTTTGCTTGCACATGATTGGATGATGGAAGTCCGCAGAGCTTCTGCTCATTTATTAAGCTCTGGAGCAACTGCACTTTGCAAAGTGTAAATGTGCAGTCTATTTGCCTTTAGTCAATCAACTCCACAGGCTAACATGCAGGGGCGTTTAGAGGCAGAAAAAAAAAACCAACAGATGCCTGTAATGCCGCGTACACACGAGCGGACTTCCCGGCGGACTGGACACCGTCGGGCAATTCGATCGTGTGTTGGCTCCAGCTGACTTTTTTTCCCAAAAGTCCAACGGACCTAGAAATAAAACATGTTTCAAATCTTTCCGACGGACTCGAGTCCGGTGGAAAAATCCGCTCGTCTGTATGCTAGTCCGACAGACTAAAACCCATGCTAGGGCAGCTATTGGCTACTGGCTATCAACTTCCTTGTTTTAGTCCGGTGTACGTCATCACGTACGAATCCGTCGGACTTTGGTGTGATCGTGTGTAGGCGAGTCCGTTCGTTGGGAAAGTCTGTTGGAAGTCCGCCGAAAGTCAGTCGGATAGACCGTCGGACCAGTCCGGTCGAAAAGTCCGCTCATGTGTACGCGGCATAACAGCTACGTTAAAGCGAAGTTCCACCCAAAAGTGGAAGCTCTGCTTATCTGCATCCTTACCCCCCCCCCCCCCCTCCGGCCATTTTTGGCACCTTTCAGGGGGGAGACGGGGACCTGTCAAATAGGACCTCCTCTCCTGGGAGGCTGCGATGCCCCTCGGAAGTTCGGCCCCCCTCCTCCTTCCTCCACCACCGGGCCAGTTAGAAAGCACAGCGCGCTTCGCGTATGCGCGGTAGACAACCGGCTGTAAGGCTTACCTGTAGGTACTGGGAATATCACCTTGCACAGTTTAGGAGATTTTTAGAGTGCATGTAGCTGATAACAGCTTACAGTGCCGGACCTTCAGAGCCCGTGCCGGATATCATTGCACCCCCAAGCACTCACTGAAGTAACGCAGTGCCGTATTGCAAAAAAATGGCCTGGTCAGGAAGGGGGGTAAACCTTCTGGGGCTGAAGTGGTTAAGGAACCCCTAGCAATCTTTGGAGGAACCCTAGGATTCCATGGAACCTTGGTTGAGAAACTCGGAACTAGGAGGGGAGGGAAGAAATGTATGTGTTCATGCACATATAGGTGTTAATTCATTTTTATTGGCCAGAATAATTTTTGATTGCGGCCATTGAAATGAATTAAGGCTCAAGCGCTTGACGTGCTTAGCATTAGCTTGTGTTTAGATGCATTCACACGTGCCAAACGCTGCTGCTCTTGGACCTCATTGGCAGTGGGGGTTTTTTTCCTGCCTCTGTCCATGGATCATATAGGATTTTATTTACTAAAGCTGGAGCGTGCAAAATCAGGCTCACTTCTGCACAGAAACCAATCATCTTCCAGGTTTCATTGCCCAAGCTTAGTTGAACAAGCTGACGTTAGAAGCTGATTGGCTACCATGCACAGCTGCACCAGATTCTGAGTAACAGCCTTAGTAAATCTACCCCATAGACCAGTGATGGCGAGCCTTGGCACCCCAGATGTTTTGGAACTACATTTCCCATGATGCTGAACACTGCAGTGTAGTTGGGCATCATGGGATATGTAGTCCCAAAACATCTGGGGTGCCAAGGTTCGCCATCACTGCCATAGACTAACATGCAGGGGTGTAGGGGCGCAGTCTCATCCACTATGTCAGGGATATGCAATTAGCGGACCTCCAGCTGTTGCAGAACTACAAGTCCCATGATGCATAGCAAGACTCTGACAGCCACAAGCATGACACCCAGAGGCAGAGGCATGATGGGACTTGTAGTTTTGCAACAGCTGGGGGTCCGCTAATTGCATATCCCTGCCCTATGTATTCCCTTAGCGGAAAGACATCCACACCCCACCTGGGGACCAGGAAAGTTCTCAGCTGGAGAAATGGCCACCAGAAGAAGAAGGTCGCCTTAGATTGGTGTTGCCAGAATCCGCAGGAAGCAGGACCTGCTCTCAGATTATTAAAATGCGGGCTTGACTTGTTTACAGCTTCGAAAAAAAAAAAAGAACGAAGCTGTCAAGTGTCACTCAAGGCTGGAGAGTTTATAAATATGTACTTTTCTCTGAGGATGCAAATGATTGTCTGCTCGCTGGATGGAATTAATGGGAGCGCCATCCCAGCCAGAGCTGACAGCAAATCTCCTGCAGAGCAGTAAAGTTATAAATATTCAAGCACCGCTAAATCACGGAGTTCAGTAACCAATGGCAACCGCATCTCCTTAATTGTTTTTTTCTAGTTCTGGATAGAGTAGGGGATGTGTGTGTTTGTTTTTTTGCAGTCTGTGTCCCTTTTGATGAGATTTTCCTTCACTTCCTGTCTAAAGGCACCACAGGAAGTGAGAGGTAATCTCTACAACAGAAAGGATGCGGGTGTCCCCTGTTGAGAAACGTTCCCCTCTATTCCAGATTCAGTGCTGTCCCATCTGCAGCACCGCTGCTCTCTCTTTCTCTTCTCATAGGAAACACAGACAGCAGCGGGAGTCCGGCCCGGCTCAGGAGCGCACCTGCATGGGTGCTCCATCAGCGCACAACTTGCAGAAGAGGAGAAATCTGGAGGGGCCTCCAGAAAAGGAGGCGAGGAACTGCTTGCACAGAGTAAGTGAGTATAACATTTTTTTTTATTTTAAATTTAAAAAGAATTATTCTTTAGATAAGGCAGGAGCTCTGTGTCCCATTGATAAGATTCGTCTTCGCTTCCTGTCTAAAGGAAACAACAGGAAGTGAGAGGTGATCTCTCCAAAAAAAAAAAAAAAAAAAAGGAAGGAAGCAGGTGTCCCCATTGAATAATTTCTAATCTATTCCTGTTCCAGTGACAACTGAATTTTGGATTTTCCCTTTTTTTCTCCATGAGAGTTGTCAACTAGACAAAGAGAGGGAGGATCTCCCCAGTGGGGACACTGATAAGAATAAAAACCTAACCAAGGTTCCTTCCCTATTCCATCCCCCCCCCCAAAAAAAAAAATGCACTTTAGATATACTTTAAAGAGGAACTTCACCCAGTATTTTAAAAATGAAACATCAGCAGTTGCTGGTGACTGTTAAAAATCTGATATTTACCAGTCCATAGAGTCCAGTGCTGTCTTCCTGCCCCCGAGCCTTCTCAGCAAGGCAGGATCGCCATTTTGGATTTTTGAAGCTGGCTGTGCATGCGCAGGGAGACTGTTCTTGCAGCCTTCTGATACGTGTGATTGAGTCCCAGGAGTGAAATAGCTCCCAACTGTCCCTGATTTCGAGGGACTGTCCCTGATTTGGAGCAATGTCCCTCTGTCCCTCTTTCCTCCTCATTGGTCCCTCATTTTGCTCTGATCTATATAGTTGTACATAAAATGCACTTTTTATCTATCAAAAAGTGTTTTCCAGCGCTAAACCTTTCATCTGATTTCTAAATTGCCGCATTTGTAAATTCCAAAAGCCAATATAAAGGAATAGTAGTGGTAAAAAAAAGCACTTGTGGGTTTAACCAATCTTGTTTTTTTGTACAATTCTCCTTTAAGGGGGCGTGGCAAGGGGTGTGTCCTATGCCTGCATACTTTTGCTGATAGGTGTCCCTCATTCCCATCTCAAAAAGTTGGGAGGTATGTGACATGCTTGTTTTTTTTTTGTTTTGTTTTTTTAAAGCGGAGTTCCACCCAAAAGTGGAACTTCCATTTTAAGCACTCCTCGCCCCCTGACATGCCACATTTGACATGTCATTTTTTTTTGGGGGGGGGGGGGGGGGTGCCCTTTTTTTCATGGCACTTCTTGTCCCACTTCCTGCTTCCTATCTTCGGCCGCCTAGGTGACTCCTCCTCTCGCACTAGGCGCCCCCCCTCCCCCTGCCAGTAATCTTCTGGGACACAACTCAGGTCCCAGAAGATCAGCTGGGCAATAGGAGCACGCAGCTTACGGCTTCACGGCCGGGTGCCCATAGTTACCATGATGGCGCCGAGGAGAGGAGGGGGAGAGGAGCTAGCCTCCGGGCGGCCACAACGCTGGAGCGTGGGGCAGGTAAGTGACGGTTTATTAAAAGTCAGCAGCTATGCTTTTTGTAGCTGCTGACTTTTAATAAACTAAAAAACGGGTGGAACTCCGCTTTAGATAACCTTTACATTTTCTTTGAATATTTTTTAAAACTCTCACGGCACACCTGCAATCTCACTCCCGCAGCACACAGTTTGAGAATCACTGCTCTATAGTGTTTACTTGTCTCAATTTAGAGCATTAAGTGTAATTTCTGTCTGCTGCCTCCTTCCTCTACAGTTCTGACAATTTCACAAGTTTTCCTCACACCGAGAGAAAAAAGGTGACAGGGGAGGGATCTCCAGCACACAACCAGTGATTGACAGCCTCAGCTCTGTTTCTGTGTGCAGTGGGGGGGGGGGGTGTCCCTTCCCTCCAATCAGCTCTCAGAGCTCTCCTCACTGATCTCTGCAGTGTGTGTGATTTCAGCTCTCTGCCCCCTGTTTTCTGACAACTCAGACAAGCTGTATATATTCTTCACTTTGAACAGATGTAGAGAAGAGAAGACTGCAGATAAACGGGTACAACTTATGTAGGAGGATTTGTTCTATCTGTGTATCACCTGAGGCCAGTCACTTCACTGGGCCTATGGAAGGGTTTACAACCACTTTAAATCTGACCTCCAGCCTTCCCTTCAGTCTTGCACAGTTGTACCGGCTCGCCTTCTGTACTGACATTTCACTGCACACTGTGAGCTTCTCACAATATGCATTAGAAGCTACAGCAAGGCAAATCTCTCACACCTCCCAACATTTTGAGATACCCTGTTTCCCCGAAAATAAGACCTAGCGTGATTGTCGGTGATGGCTGCAATATAAGCCTTACCCCCCCAAATAAGCCCTTGTTAAAGTCCTTGTAGGTCTTATTTTCAGGGTAGGGCTTATTTTCGGGGAAACAGGGTAGGGCTTATTTGGGGGGTAGGGATTATATTGCAGCCATCACCGACAATCACGCTAGGTCTTATTTTCGGGGAAACAGGGTAGGAATGAGGGACACCTACTAGCAAACGTATGTAGGGATAGGACACGCCTCCTGCCACACCCCCTTAAAGGAGAATTAACCAAAAAAAAAAAAAAAGTTAATGAAATCCACAAAGGCTTTTTTTTTACCACTACTATTCCTTTATATTGACTTTTAAAATTTACAAATGCAGCAATTTAGATTTTGGATGAAAGGTTTAGCACTGGGAAACACTTTTGGAAAGATAAAAAGTGCATTTTATATACAACTATATAGATCAGACCAAAATGAGGGACAAATGAGGAGGAATGAGGGACGGGGGGACATTGCACCAAATCAGGGACAATTGGGAGCTATGTGCTCTCTGCAGTCTCTGATGACATGAAACACCCACAAGAGCTCATGTGATTTTTGCCTTGGCTTTGTTTTCGGAGAGGGTGCCTTTTTTTTTTTTTCCTCCGAATAATAATGCGACTTGGCAATGCTGATGCATACCTTACTGATTTCAGTGAATTTGAATGACAGGTCAACGTTGTAGGAAAGCTCTGCTTGGAAGCACATTGACTGTAATAATCTTTTCGGAATCCCCTGACTGTAAAGTTCTGCTTACATCTGAGGATCCTCCCAGTCTTCTCCTGATACAGAGCTAGATGCACTAAAGACAGGTCAATTAAACAGCAGTGCCGCTTGTAATTACTGCTTAACGTTGCATGCCGTATAATGCTTCATTTATTAAAAATCAGTAAGAGAGAGATCGAAGAGATAATGGGTGATAATTACATACAGTCATTATATTAAATCCGGGTTTACTGCTAGTTCTAAAAGAAAGCAGGATTTTATTTCCTTGTCCCCGTTGCGGAGATCTGTCCTCACTTCCTGTCCCGGTGATAGGCTGTCGCAAAGACAGGTAAAAAATGATGGGTGTGGTATACCGCGCTAATATAACAAAAAATGGGAAAATAGCAGCGACACAAAAACATGAGATATATTCATGCGCACAAGGATAATAAAAACAAAAGTCACGCTCATTCAATGTTTAGCAAGGTCTTTTACCTCTTTTGGTCTGATGAGAACCTTCAAGGTCAAAGGTAGCCGACATCCTTCAATACGTGGTGGGTTGTGAGGCATAGTGGGTGCAAAGATGGTGAAAGTCGTTGGGCGCCAGACACTTCTTGGATGTAAAAGAGGTTTTATTTCTTTTGACAGTCCTTTTTATATATTTTGGGGGAAAGAGGGTTAGGGCCAGGACACCCTTCGATAGTTTGCAAACTCATTTGGCAGACTCCGAGACTTCAATAGGAGGACAGTCGTGCAGGGAAAGGGCCCCAGCAAAGGCGCCGCTTCTGCACATGCAGGAATGCCATACCTCCCAACTTTTTGAGATGGGAATGAGGGACACCTACCAGCAAAAGTATGCAGGCATAGGACACACCCCTTGCCACGCCCATTTAAAGGAGACTTGTACAAAAATAACAAGATTGGTTAAACCCACAAGTGCTTTTTTAACACTGCTTTTCTTTTATATTGGCTTTTGGAATTTAGAAATGCAGCAATTTAGAAATCAGATGAAAGGTTTAGCGCTGGAAAACAGTTTTGGAAAGATAAAAAGTGCATTTTATATACAACTATATAGATCAGACCAAAATGAGGGACAAATGTGGAGGAAATAGGGACAGAGGGACATTGCTCCAAATCAGGGACAGTCCCTCGAAATCAGGGACAGGTAGGAGCTATGGGATTGCTGTCTCCTATGGTAACAGTCCTTTAACAGTTCCTAACTCAAGCGTAACAGTTCTCTCAGCTTTACTACAACTTCTACTTGTAGTTCTTCAGCCCCTTGAGCTCCTGGTCTATGACTGGACCCTCTGATTCACTGACTCTGAATCCCGTGAGCTCCTCAAGGCTTTTGCGGTGGTATCTCTCTCAAGCATCACCCACGCTTCCCTGCTGGGTCCCTAGCTTGGCACTTCAGATACCTTCAAGCTTCACCACTGCTGACCGGCTCGGTCCTTTAGCTTGGCACACAAGGCTGCTCTGCAAGTGTCACCTCCACTGGTTGGGTCCCTGACTTGATCACCGCCTGAAGTTTCCCGATTCTCCACCGTGCCCTTCGGTGAGAATATGGTTCCGGTACTTGCTTCAGTTACTCACCATAGTCCCTGGTAAAGGCGATTGGTCTCTTCGTGGTGACAGCTTCCCTTCTACCTCCGACCACAACAGGTTCTCCAGCTGGCAGAACCGTCATTTCTGTTTGGACTGCAAGCCACAATCCCAACCCTGCGCTGTCCTCTCACTTCTTGATAGGCCCTCATGCAGCCTGGCAGCCAGATCCCCTCGGGATAGGCCCAATCTCCGGGCCTAGTAGCCTTGGGGTAAACGACACACGTCTACCCAGACAGCCGTCCAGGTGGCACAGAACGCCCATCACCTGGCCTCACCCGGATATATAGGCTCTCCCAGCAGGCCAAGGGATTCAAGAAAACCCCTGCCCATTGGCTGGGACACCCCACATACCCATAACCTGACCCTTCTCGTATCTAGTACCACCAAGTACCTGGCCACCTAGTGGTAGAAGGGAAAAGTGCAAGAAGGCCAAGTTTAGGGACAAATCAATAGATCCCTATCAATCGACCAAGATAACTACTCTAAATTTGTGAGGAGCTCCCTGACTAAACTACAGGGCGCTACAAATGAATATGAATAAACCAATATCTATGAATCAAAATGCTGACGATCAAAACATATAAAACACAATAAGTGAATACATGTGAAGACTCAAATAACACAAGTGAATATAAAAGGAGTGGCAATAAAAGAGTAAACGTCTCTGAAAGATAAATGAAAGAGTGTAACAAAGTTCTGCAATTCCAGCAGGATGGGATGTTCCAGGACTTTCACCACCACCAAGGGAAAAGGGAGATCTCCATGCGGCAATCACTCAAAGAAGTGGGGACTCTTACCGGAAGGAGTGGACCTCCTGTAGCAACGAGGTCACACACGCCAGCAGATATAGCCCTCTGCGGGGTCTAAGGACAGGAAGTGATAGGATATCTCTCTGATGGGGACAGGAACATCAGCTAAAGTGCATTTATTTTGTAGAATGTGGACATTTTCGATCCCCGGCTAGGTTTTTATTCCTTCTTGTGTATTGTTGTCCTATTATAACATCTTTCCCTGGTGTCACAGTGACAAAAAAAAATGTGGGATTATCATCCCAGCAGAGACACAGACGGCTATATAAACTTGGCAGAAGTTCTGACTTTTGGCACTCAATTGAAAACTAGAAATAAAAAGTTTTGTCTGGGGCCTTAAAGCTGAACTCCAGGCACAAAAACTTTTTTTGAAATATATTCTTCAATGGAACCAAAGGAATGCTCTCCACCAAATGCAAACTCAGATATTACCTTGTAAATGTAGCAGTGACATAACTGTGCTGTATATAGCCTGTGCAGAGAGCAGAGCTGTGGGAGGGACCCAGAAGGCTCCACCCACTACAGGCTGCCCTGCAGAATACTACAGGAGGGGGCGGAGACAAGACCAGTCACCCTGCACCAGGAGAGAGAGCAGCAGTGAGCGGTCTTTAGTACAGGAAGGCAAAGTTTCACACTGGATTACTGCGCAGATCTGGAAGAAATATGCAAAGACCACCAAGGTAGAATACACATGACTCTTGTATTTGGTTAATATTTGCTTATCCAAGATTTCAGCTTTAACCTCCTCCTGCCCGCCAGGCAGGGAAATGATGGCGGGCGGGATCTCCTCTCATTCTGGGGTGACGTCATATGACAGTGTCCCAGTGTCACTGCTCGTCTGCGTCCGCTGGGGTGCGCGATTGCAGGCCTGCCGTGTCCCTAGGACACGGCGCGACCCTGATCTCGGTAAAGACCCGATGATGCGGCTCTTTACCCATGTGATCGGGTGTGTCCAATCACAGCCGATCACATGTAAATGTGTCTTACACTGAAAGAGTGTGTGGCGAGGAGAGCCGATCAGCGGAATCTCCTCGCAGGAGAGACCTGTACAGGTAATCAGGGCACTGATCATCAGTGCAGCCCCAACAGTACCCAGCAAGTGATGCCAGTCTGTGCCCATCAGTGACACCAATCAGTGCTGCCTTTCAGTGCCCCCCAGTGCCTGCTCATTAGTGCCCATCAGTGCCACCTATCAGTGCTCATCAGTGCCACTTATCAGTGCCACCTATCAGCATAGCTGCCAACTGTCCTTGATTTCGAAGGGACTGTCCCTGATTTGGAGCAATGTCCCTCTGTCCCTCTTTCCCCCTCATTTGTCCCTCATTTTGGTCTGATCTATATAGTTGTATATAGAGTGCACTTTTTATCTTTCAAAAAGTGTTTCCCAGCGCTAAACCTTCCGTCCAAATTATGAATTGCTGCATTTGTACTTTTTAAAGCCAATATAAAGGAATAGTAGTGGTAAAAAAAAAGCTCTTGTGGATTTGATTAACCTTTTTTTTTGGTTAATTCTCCTTTAAGGGGGTGTGGCAGGGGGTGTGTCCTATGCCTACATACGTTTGCTAGTAGGTGTCCCTCATTCCCATCTTAAAATGTTGAGAGGTATGTATCAGTGCCAATCAGTGCGGCATATTAGAGCCTTCTCATCAGTGCCACCTAATCAGTGCCCTTTAGTGTCACCTCATCAGTGCCCGTCAGTGCCACCTATCAGTGCCGTCTAATCGGCGCACATCAGTGAAGGAGAAAATTTACTTATTTACAAAAGTTTCTGACACAAACTAAGAAAAACCTTTCGCCCCTTATGGACCGGCCGCTTCTGAGACAGAAGTAAAAATGTAGAAGTAAGGGGAATTCTAGGGTCCCTCAGCTTATTACTGCCTGTTTCCCCCGTTCAAAATTTCCTTCATTTCCTGTCTAGTAAAACGTTGTCCCAAGAGCAGGAAGCGAGGAAAAATTATTTCTAACGGAGCCCCAGATAGCGATAAACTTTCCCCCCCGTTCTATCCAAAACTAAAACGTTTTGGCTATAGATATAATTTAAACCTTCCACACGCCATACGAAACGATAAAAAGTTTTGGCTTTATCTATACTTTTTTGCCTTGCCCTGGTGTCCTAGCCAAGGAAGTACTGTATGTGGAGTACATAGTTTACAGGTCTGCTATAAAAGGCGAATGTCTACTGTGCGTAGGGTTGCCACCTGTCTGGGGTTGACCCGGACAGTCCAGGTTTTGAATCGCGTGTTCGGGTTTCAGACCTCCTGAAACGCAGACACAATATTCAGAATTTTACTACAGTTCCCCAAGTAACTGAGCACCACAACCACCAAGTACATAAGTGTATGCACGGGCCCCACCCCCATACATGGACCATACCTCCCAACATTTCGAGATGGGAATGAGGGACACCTACTAGCAAATGTATGTGGCCATAGGACACGCCCCCTGCCACACCCCCTTAAAGGTGAATTAACCAACAAAAAAAAAGATTAAGTAAATCCACAAGAGATTTTTTTTTTTTTTACCACTACTATTCCTTTATATTGGGCTTTTATAATTTACAAATGCAGCAATTTAGAATTTGGATGAAAGGTTTAGAGCTGGGGAAACACTTTTTGAAAGATAAAAAGTGCATTTTATATACAACTATATAGATCAGACCAAAATGAGGGACAAATGATGGGGAATGAGGGACAGAGGGACATTTCTCCAAATCAGGGACAGTTCCTCGAAATCAGGGACAGTTGGGAGCTATGCATAATATAGAACTACAAATTATACAAAGAAACATTTTTGACATACTAAAGCTGAATTCCAGGCAGATATTAAAAAAGTACCAATATAAATATACATATAGATATATATATATATATATATCTATATATATAAAAAATATATATAGATATATATATATAGATATATATATATATCTATCTATATATATATATATAGAGAGAGAGAGAGATATATATATATACAGTGCCTTGCAAAAGTATTCGGCCCCCTTGAACTTTTCAAACTTTTGCCACATTTCAGGCTTCAAACATAAAGATATAAAATTTTAATTTTTTGTGAAGAATCACCAACAAGTGGGACACAATTGTGAAGTGGAACGAAATCTATTGGATATTTTAAACTTTTTTAGCAAATAAAAAACTGAAAAGTGGTGCGTGCAAAATTATTCGGCCCCTTTACTTTCAGTGCAGAAAACTCACTCCAGAAGTTCAGCGAGGATCTCTGAATGATCCAATGTTGTCCTAAATGACTGATGGTGATAAATAGAATCCACCTGTGTGTAATCAAGTCTCTGTATAAATGCACCTGCTCTGTGATAGTCTCAGGGTTCTGTTGAAAGCGCAGAGAGCATCATGAAGACCAAGGAACACACCAGGCAGGTCCGTAATACTCTTGTGGAGAAGTTTAAAGCCGGATTTGGATACAAAAAGATTTCCCAAGCTTTAAACATCCCAAGGAGCACTGTGCAAGCGATCATTTTGAAATGGAAGGAGTATCAGACCACTGCAAATCTACCAAGACCTGGCTGTCCCTCTAAACTTTCAGCTCAGACAAGGAGAAGACTGATCAGAGATGCAGCCAAGAGGCCCATGATCACTCTGGATGAACTGCAGAGAACTACAGCTGAGGTGGGAGAGTCTGTCCATAGGACAACAATCAGTCGTACACTGCACAAATCTGGCCTTTATGGAAGAGTGGCAAGAAGAAAGCCTTTTCTCAAAGATATCCATAAAAAGTCTCGTCTAAAGTTTGCCACAAGCCACCTGGGAGACACACCAAACATGTGGAAGAAGGTGCTCTGGTCCGATGAAACCAAAATCAAACTTTTTGGCCACAATGCAAAACGATATGTTTGGCGTAAAAGCAACACAGCTCATCACACTCAACACACCATCCCCACCGTGAAACATGGTGGTGGCAGCATCATGGTTTGGGCCTGCTTTTCTTCAGCAGGGACAGGGAAGATGGTTAAAATTGAAGGGAAGATGGATGCAGCCAAATACAGGATCATTCTGGATGAAAACCTGTTGGAGTCTGCAAAAGACCTGAAACTGGGACGGAGATTTATCTTCCAACAAGACAATGATCCCAAACATACAGCAAAATCTACAAAGAAATGGTTCACAAATAAACGTATCCAGGTGTTAGAATGGCCAAGTCAAAGTCCAGACCTGAATCCAATCGAGAATCTGTGGAAAGAGCTGAAAACTGCTGTTCACAAACGCTCTCCATCCAACCTCACTGAGCTCGAGCTGTTTTGCAAGGAAGAATGGGCAAGAATTTCAGTCTCTCGATGTGCAAAACTGATAGAGACATACCCCAAGTGACTTGCAGCTGTAATCGCAGCAAAAGGTGGCTCTACAAAGTATTAACACAAGGGGGCCGAATAATTTTGCACGCCCCACTTTTCATTTTTTTATTAGTTAAAAAAGTTTCAACAATCCAAAAGATTTCGTTCCACTTCACAATTGTGTCCCACTTGTTGGTGATTCTTCACAAAAAATAAAAATTTTATATCTTTATGTTTGAAGCCTGAAATGTGGCAAAAGGTTGAAAAGTTCAAGGGGGCTGAATACTTTCGCAAGGCACTGTATATATATCTATATATAGATATATATATAGAGATATATATATATATCTCTATATATATATCATAGGTGTGCCTAGCCTATTGCATTAGGGTGTGCACCCCAAAGCTCAAACAAGCATACGTGTATGTGCAGTGTAAGTATATAAAAGTGCATTTTATATACAACTATATAGATCAGACCAAAATGAGGGACAAATGAGGAGGAAAGAGGGACAGAGGGACATTCCTCCATTAAGGGACAGTCCCTCGAAATCAGGGACAGTTGGGAGCTATGCATGCACAGGAGAGGAGAGAGGGCTCAATCCGCTCCTCCCACCCTTACTCCTCTGTCTGCCCACCCACACTCCAATGCCTGGTGTTCTGTGCCTCAGGGAATGGATGAATGAGCTAGAAATTTGAAGCTCAGCAGCTGGCAGATACATTGTGGATGGAAGGGGTCGATGCCTGAGCCTCCATCCTCGGGTGAGTGAGCTCACCATCCAATGTCTGTGACTGAAGTCTCCCCCCTCCATTCCTTCTCTCTCTCTCTCCTGCCTCTGAGCGAGTGAGTACACTAAGGTAAGGGGGACTCAGATGTAAGGGGTGCCCTGTGGGCTCTGATGTAAGAGGGTCTTTCCGAACCCTGATTTAAGGGGGAATGCTGGGAACTCTAAAGTAAGTGGGAGCCTTGGTGAGCAGAAACCCCCTTACCCCCCTTATCAGAGTTCCCCTTTACACCAGAGTCCACATCGTTCGCCCTCTACAAAAATAAAAAAATGCTGTGCACTGTATAAGTGTTGGGGTTTGGCTTGAAGAGAAGGTGGCAGCCCTAAGTGTGCGGTCCTGTAGATGTGACTCTGTCCTGAAACGAATACAATATAATGAGCTGGGCCTTGTGTCTGGCTGCAGAGGAGCAGGTGCAGATCTGATTGTGAATGGCACTGTGGGACAGACCTTCTCGGGGGCTTCTCACCCTTCCAAAAAAATTGCCCCTTTGCATTAATCCCAGGAGCTGCAGCCAGCTAAATGGCCCGGACCACCATGCTATTATCCAGCATCTCTGTACGTATTTGGACGTGAGCAATCAGGGCTCCTGTATGCATCGTCATCATGATAGTTACCCCCCCCCCCCCATTATTATTGCGAAGAGAAAGATGAAGTGTGTGTGGGGGGGGGGGGGGTCTCTGGAGTGACAACCTGTGAATATCTTCCCACCCCAAGCTCGATCAGATTCATTATTATTGCTGATTGTTTCAAGAAAATGTCCAGTTTTATGCAAAACATGATCCCCGATGCTCCTAATAGCCGGGCTGAGTGTGATTGCTGTAATTTGCTCAGTCGTCCTTTGTTTTGCAGCTCTTGTGTGCGTTATAAAAAAGAAAAAAAAAAAACATGCGGAAAGAGGACAAGGGGGAAAAAAAAGAGATAAAGGATTGAGACGCCATTAGGAAAAAAAAATAATAACTTCGTCCCTGAAAGTCCATTAGTGGGACGCACAAAGGATGGCGTTTTGTGAAGAGAGAGTGGCTCCCTCCTCTGTACCGCCGATGTAAAGCGCACTTTGACAGAAAAATAGTTTGGGAGATGATGGGAACCCGAAGAACAAGAGTTGAGAAATCACAAAAAAAAAAAAAAAAGGAGACTATTGGTATATAATTAATGAATGAAGCAATGGCTCACCATCTGAATTTCCTAAAGCTGATTAGAGGATTCTTTTTTTTTTTAAGTGCACCTGTCATTAAAGCGGAACTAAACTCTCTCAGTCAGCATGAACTATTTGTAATCCTTCATTAGTAATTAGATAAGAAATTACAGTATCTCACAAAAGTAAGTACACCCCTCACACAGTAAATATTTTATTCTATCCTTTCATGTGACAACACTGAAGAAATGACACTTTGCTACAATGTAAAGTAGTGAGTGTACAGCTTGTATAACAGTGTAAATTTGCTGTCCCCTCAAAATAACTCAACACACAGCCATGAATGTCTAAACCGCCGGCAACAAAAGTGAGTACACCCCTAAGTGAACATGTCCAAATTGGGCCCAATTAGCCATTTTCCCTCCCCGGTGTCATGTGACTCGTTAGTGTTACAAGTTCTCAGGTGTGAATGAGGAACAGGTGTGTTAAATTTGGTGTTATCGCTCTCACTCTCTCATACTAGTCACTGGAAGTTCAACATGGCACCTCATGCAAAGAAGTCTCTGAGGATCTGAAAAAAAAGAATTGTTGCTCTACATAAAGATGGCCTAGGCTATAAGAAGATTGCCAAGACCCTGAAACTGAGCTACAGCACGGTGGCCAAGACAATACAGCGGTTTAACAGGACAGGTTTCACTGAGAACAGGCCTCGCCATGGTGGACCAAAGAAGTTGAGGTCACGTGCTCAGCGTCATATCCAGAGGTTGTCTTTGGGAAATAGATGTATGAGTGCTGCCAGCATTGCTGCAGAGGTGGGCAGGGGTGGAGTGGTCAGTCTGTCAGTGCTCAGACCATACGCCGCACACTGCATCGAATTGGTCTGCATGGCTGTCATCCCAGAAGGAAGCCTCTTCTAAAGATGATGCACAAGAAAGAGCGCAAACAGTGTCAGGTACTCACCAAGGCCGGAATGCTGAGAGCGGCTTCCCTAGCAACTAGGTGCGAGATACCCCTGAAGGTGGTACAGAGGGAATCAGGCACGGAGAGGCACGGGTTGCCAGCAGGTGTGTAGATCACCAAGGTCTCACTAGACGTGTAGAACCCGTGTAGCATGGACTGGTTGCTAAGCTGGAGAGAAGACTGGCAGAGACTCCAACACTTGACCTGGAACCAGGAACAGAGCTGGGGAGAAGCACAGGGTTAAGCAGAACAAGTCCGTTAGGCAGGCCGAGGGTCAAACACCGGGAGACGTGGTAGCACCGGTTGAGGCAAGGCAAGTCCGTTTAAACAGGCAGAGGGGTCAAACACTGGAGAGAGGATCAGTAGAAGAGTCGTAATCAAGCCGGGGGTCAAACACTGGAGCGAAGATAAGCAGAGAAGTCCTTAATCAAGCCGAGGGTCAAACACTGGAGAGAGGATAAGCAAAGTAGTCAAACGGTCCGGGTCACAACAGGCAGGAACAGGTATGCAGAGGATAAACGGGAACACTGGAAGCTGAGAAGACAAACCAGCAATGAGCACAAGGCATAGCTGCCTTTATATAGGCCCGCCAAGGATACGTCCCACTGTACGTGCATGCGTTCGTGTACCCACGTGTGCTAACCCGTTCGGATCACGCGCTCGTACCCGCCGATCGTGTGCCCGTACGTGCTGAAGTGGGGCTCTACTGCGCAGGTGCACCGGGACGCGCCGATACTGACAGGCTCTGACTGTGTTAACCCTCTGACAGTGCCCCCTCCCAAGGGGCAGCCTCCGGATGCCCAATCTGGGCAAGATTCCTGGTTGTCATCTGTGGAAATTACGTACTAAACGAGGGGCGTGTAAGTTGCTGGATGGTTCCCAGGAGTTATCTTCTGGAGGGTATCCTTTCCATTTAACAAGATATTGGATCTGTCCCCCCCTTTTTCTACAGTCCATTATTGCCTCCACTTCATATTCCATTTCGCCTTCAATTTCAATTGGAGGAGGTGGTGGTTCCTGTCTTCCAGAAAAAGGGCTAGGGACCACTGGCTTCAATAAAGCTGCATGGAATACCGGATGTATCTTGTACGTGACTGGAAGGGCTAATTCGAAAGCCACAGGGTTCACCACTTTCTTAATTTCAAAAGGGCCAATGAACCTTGGACCTAACTTGCGGGATGGACAGGGCAGTCTAAGGTTAATAGCAGATAGCCATACCTTGTCCCCAATCTTGAAATTTGGGTTTGGTCTTCTCCCTCTGTTATAGTACTTCTCGTAATTGTCTTGAGCCTTTTTCATGGTTTCCTGGATCTGTAAAAAATTGGTTTGGATAAAGTTAATCCGGTCTTGTACTGCAGGGGTTGACACTTCAGGAAAAGAATCTGGCAAGAAGGAGGGATGGAAGCCGTAATTAGCCCAAAAAGGTGTTTGGTTGATGGCGGAATGAGTGGAATTGTTGTAAGCAAATTCCGCACACGGAAGGAGGGTGGACCAGTTATCTTGGGAACTAGAGCAGAAACAACGGAGATATTGTTCCAGAGTTTGATTTGTTCTTTCTGTTTGACCGTTGCTTTGTGGATGGTATGCTGAGGAGAGCGAGGTCTTTATTTCAAGGGATCTGCAGAGGTCCTTCCAAAATTTTGAGGTAAATTGGATACCTCTGTCTGATACGATGTTGTGGGGAACACCATAAAGCCTCACGATTTCTTTGATAAAAATGTTTGCTGTAGCCAGAGCAGAAGGGGTGCCCATCATGGGCAGGAAGTGTGCCATCTTCGAGAGGCGGTCAACCACTACTAAGATGGTAGTGAATTTTTCAGAGGGGGGAAGTTCTACAATGAAGTCCATAGAGACCTCCTTCCATGGACGTTCAGGGACAGGCAAAGGTCTCAGGAGCCCCCAAGCCTTAGTGTTCGACCCTTTGTTACGTTGACACGTAATACAGGATTGGACATAGTTCTTACAGTCCTGACTCCAACCCAGCCACCAGTAGGAGCGATGAACTAATTCTGAGGTTTTCCGGATTCCAAAGTGCCCTGCCAATTTATGATCGTGGAAGTTCTGTAATACTTGCAGTCTTACTGGAGAAGGAACAAATATTTTATTTGCCCACAGTAAGCCGTCCCTCTTCCTTAATGAGGGTACTTCAGGTTCTGTGCATTGGCTGGATGCCTCTTTAATGGCAGTCTTGAGATCAGGCTGGATAAGAAGGAAGTTATGTGGGGACAAGATAGTTCCAGGCTCAGTTGTCTCATTGACTTCTGGAAACATTCGGGAGAGTGCATCCGCTTTTCCGTTCTTGGAACCCGGTCGGTAGGAGATGTGAAAATTAAATCTTGAGAAAAATAATGCCCATCGGGCTTGTCGAGGTCGGAGTCGCTTGGCCGTTCGGAGATATTCCAGATTCCGATGATCAGTGAAGATCATTATGGGTTGGGACGCACCCTCCAGCAAGTACCTCCACTCCTCCAAAGCAAATTTTATAGCTAGTAGTTCTCGGTCACCGACGTCATAGTTTCTTTCAGGTGGGCTTAATTTGTGAGAAGCAAAGGCAACCGGATGAAGAAGGGCCTTTGGACCGCTTCGTTGGGACAGGATTGCACCTGTCGCTGATTCGGAGGCATCTACTTCAAGTACATATGATAAGGCTGGATCTGGGTGTTGTAGAATAGGAGCCGATGTAAAAAGATCTTTCAATTTATTAAAGGCCTCCTGTGCTTCTTGGGGCCATTGGAACTTAGCTTGCTGGCGGGTGAGTCGAGTAATGGGAGAAATGATTGAAGAGAATCCTCTAATGAACCTGCGGTAAAAATTGGCAAAGCCAACAAACCGCTGGATTCCCTTTTTATCTGAAGGAGCTGGCCACTCCTGGATGGTTCTAACCTTTTGTGGGTCCATTGCAACCCCTTCTGTGGAGATGATGAACCCAAGGAACTGGATGGTGGTCTTTTCAAATTCACATTTCTCCCCTTTTAAGAATAGGCCATGTCTCCTGAGAACCGAGAGTACCTTCTTTACATGGGTGCGATGTACTTCTAGTGAGGTGGAGAAAATCAAAATATCATCAAGATATACAATCACAAAGTTATCAAGGTACTCACGGAAAATGTCGTTGCCTAGGTGCTGGAACGTGGCCGGGGCGTTGCAGAGTCCGAAAGGCATTACAAGATATTCAAAGTGCCCAAACCTGGATCTAAAGGCCGTTTTCCACTCATCCCCGGCGCGTATCCGAACGAGATTGTATGCTCCCCGTAGGTCTAGTTTGGTAAACACTCGGGCCGTTCTGAAGCGCTGGAATAGTTCAGAGATGAGGGGCAACGGGTATCTGTTTTTCACAGTGATCTTATTAAGTTCTCTATAGTCCACACAGGGCCTTAAAGATCCATCCTTCTTTTCTACAAAGAAGATACCCGCCCCAGCTGGAGAAGAGGAAGGGCGGATGAACTTCTTCTCCAAGTTTTCGTCAATATAGGAACGAAGCGCTTCTAACTCAGTCTCAGATAGTGGAAATATGCGACCAAAGGGAATCTCGGATCCAGGTAAAAGGTCAATGGGACAATCATAGGAGCGATGAGGTGGTAAGCTGTCGGCCTTTTTTTTATCAAAAATATCCAGAAATTCATGGTATACTGCAGGGACATGCTGAAGATTATCTGGTATTGACTGAAGGGTCAAACAAGAGGCCGGTGTGCTGGTGGTAGGCACGAAACAATGTTGAGAGCAGTACATAGATGAGAAGAGGATCTCTTTCTTGGACCAACTGATTTGAGGGTCATGAACTTGTAACCAGGGGAAACCCAGGATAACAGGAAACATAGGTGAACTGATGATGTTAAAGCAGAGGAATTCTTGGTGGCCAGAGTCTGTGGAGGTGAGAATAGGTTTGGTTTCTTGAGTAACAAGTCCCGAACATGGTAGAGATCCGTCGGCTAGACGTATCTGCAGAGGTTGCTTCTTATCTTGGAGGGGGATATGCAGGGTGTGAGCCAGAGATGCATCCAGGAAACAACTGCATGCTCCGGAGTCAATGATGGCCAGCAGCCGAGCCTCCTCTTCCGCCACCTGTAAAGAGACCGGTAGGACAAAGTGAGATTGGGTAGAGCCGGTAACTTGAAAGTTCACAGTGTACTGTCGTTGGCACTTACTGGGTCTCACGGGACAGTTGCGTAAAAAATGACCGGCCTCCCCACAATAAAGGCAAAGGTTGGCTTGGCGCCGGCGGAGTCTTTCATCAGGGGTGAGTGGAGCACGTACCAATCCCAACTGCATAGGTTCGTGGTCCGAGGAAGAGGAAGGTACGGCAGAAGGTGCTGGAACAGGAGGAATGCGAGGTAACATCCAGGTGGGTCGTGAGGACTGGAAGCGTTCAGAGCGGCGTTCACGCAGGCGTCTGTCAAGCTTAATTGCTAGTTGCATTAATTCTTCCAGGGAGGAAGGAGTATCCATCCGAGCTAATTCATCTTTTAAATTTTCTGATAGACCTTGGCGATACTGGTACTTTAAAGCGGCCTCATTCCAGTTGGTGTCCCCAGACCATTTCCGGAATTCAACGGTGTAGTCTTCCACTGGTCTCCTTCCCTGGGTCAGGGTGTGTAAGATGGATTCAGCTGTGGCAGTGCGTTGTGGGTCGTCATACAGCTGTGCCATAGCGTTAAAAAAGGTTTCTACTGTATCCAACAGAGGGCTTTTCTGTTCCAAAAGGTTATGGGCCCAAGTTTGGGGTTCTTCTGACAAAAGCGAAATGACAAACCCCACCTTTACAGCTTCAGAATGAAAAGTCCTGGGTTGAAGAGCCAAGTAAAGCTGACAAGCATTTTGGAAGGCTCTGAATTTCTTTCGAATTCCGGAAAACCGTTCTGGAATGGGAACCCTAGGTTCAGGGATGGCCATCACGACTGGGTTGACTTGGTTTTGTGAAGAAGCAATCCCACTGGATGGAGCTGACGGTGCTTCTGGAGGAGCTGAGGAAGTTGTTAGGTGTTGAAGGCGACCCTCAATTTGGAAATATCCATCCTGCAGTCTCTGGACAGCCTGTGTAAGGGCTGTAACCTGCTGGCAGAGGGCCTCGAGGGGAGAGCCGGCTCTGTCGGCCTCTGACATGGCTGGTTTGTACTGTCAGGTACTCACCAAGGCCGGAATGCTGAGAGCGGCTTCCCTAGCAACTAGGTGCGAGATACCCCTGAAGGTGGTACAGAGGGAATCAGGCACGGAGAGGCACGGGTTGCCAGCAGGTGTGTAGATCACCAAGGTCTCACTAGACGTGTAGAACCCGTGTAGCATGGACTGGTTGCTAAGCTGGAGAGAAGACTGGCAGAGACTCCAACACTTGACCTGGAACCAGGAACAGAGCTGGGGAGAAGCACAGGGTTAAGCAGAACAAGTCCGTTAGGCAGGCCGAGGGTCAAACACCGGGAGACGTGGTAGCACCGGTTGAGGCAAGGCAAGTCCGTTTAAACAGGCAGAGGGGTCAAACACTGGAGAGAGGATCAGTAGAAGAGTCGTAATCAAGCCGGGGGTCAAACACTGGAGCGAAGATAAGCAGAGAAGTCCTTAATCAAGCCGAGGGTCAAACACTGGAGAGAGGATAAGCAAAGTAGTCAAACGGTCCGGGTCACAACAGGCAGGAACAGGTATGCAGAGGATAAACGGGAACACTGGAAGCTGAGAAGACAAACCAGCAATGAGCACAAGGCATAGCTGCCTTTATATAGGCCCGCCAAGGATACGTCCCACTGTACGTGCATGCGTTCGTGTACCCACGTGTGCTAACCCGTTCGGATCACGCGCTCGTACCCGCCGATCGTGTGCCCGTACGTGCTGAAGTGGGGCTCTACTGCGCAGGTGCACCGGGACGCGCCGATACTGACAGGCTCTGACTGTGTTAACCCTCTGACAAACAGTTTGCTGAAGACAAGCAGACTAAGGACATGGATTACTGGAACCATGTCCTGTGGTCTGATGATGAGGCCAAGATAAACGTGTGTGGCGGCAACCAGGTGAGGAGTACAAAGACAAGTGTGTCTTGCCTACAGTCAGGCATGGTGGTGGGAGTGTCATGGTCTGGGGCTGCATGAGTGCTGCCGGCACTGGGGAGCTACAGTTCATTGAGGGAACCATGAATGCCAACATGTACTGTGACATACTGAAGCAGAGCATGATCCCCTCCCTTCAGAGACTGGGCCGCAGGGCAGTATTCCAACATGATAACGACTCCAAACACACCTCCAAGACGACCACTGCCTTGCTAAAGAAGCTGAGGGTAAAGGTGATGGACTGGCCAAGCATGTCTCCACCTAATCCCTATTGAGCATCTGTGGGGAATCCTCAAATGGAAGGTGGAGGAGCGCAAGGTCTCTAACATCCACCAGCTCCATGATGTCATCAGAGAGGAGTGGAAGAGGACTCCAGTGGCAACCTGTGAAGCTCTGGTGAACTCCATGCCCATAACTCCATGTTGAGTTATTTTGAGGGGACAGCAAATTTACACTATTATATAAGCTGTACATTCACTACTTTACATTGTAGCAAAGTGTCATTTCTTCAGTGTTGTCACATGAAAAGATATAATAACATATTTACAAAAATGTGAGGGGTGTACTTACTTTTGAGAGATACTTTATATTGCATTTACTTGTTTTAAACTTTTTTTTTAAAAATTTCTTTAATTGCTTCCTGGTTTCCTATCATACATCCCCCGGAGTCTTCATGGCATTTTTTTTTCATCTGGAGAGTGGGGCTTCACTGCTGAGAAGCTTAGGCTTAAGTTATACCATGAGCATCCAGAACCAAACATGGATAGTCTAAGAGGCCTGTCTCCACCATCAGTTGCATGACAGGCATTAAACTGATCCTGGAATTAAACTTGAGGGCATAGCCCATAAAGTAATGTCAATCGCTGGCAAGGTAAAACCGCCAAGAACGCTGTGACGAAACTCACAACGGGCGGGTGGGTGGTCAACTCTTGTGACGTAAACTTCTCTTGAGAGTAGTGGGACATGCCTCTGCGTAGCCTTTTCTAGAGTTCAGGCTCCACCCAGTCACCTCGTGCCATCGTAGCCAATCCTAACGGAGCCATTCCAACTCCCTCTGCGCCCCAAGCCCACCCTTCTTTGAAGCCTATTAGAGCCTCTGGCTCTAAGCACGTGCTTCAAAAAAACACCCACCCCGCATTGGAATCCATGCATCCAGCGCCCTGTATGTAGATCAGGGTGCCATACGCATAGGGGGGTGACGCCCATGTGCCCCTAATGAACGGGTCACCATTGGCCTGCCCCCTAATCCGCTGGACGCATAGATTCAAATGGGGTGTTTTTGGGTTTTTTTTAAGCTCATTATTAGAGCCCTAGGCTCTAATTGTCTTCAAAAAAGGGTGGGCTCGGGGTGCAGAGAACTGCACCCTAAGCCCACCCAGTTGTGTGACAATAGCGAATGAATATTTGCTATTGTCTTCCTGATTCTCCTCCCAGCCTCAGGACTATCTGTCTCCCGCAGGGGGGGGGGGTTGTGGGGTGGCGTTGGTCCCCCCCCCCCAAAATATTGAGCACCAGTCACCACTGCTACCTACCGTGCTTCCCCGAAAATAAGACCTAGCGTGATTGTCGGTGATGGCTGCAATATAAGCCCTACCCCCCAAATAAGCCCTAGTTAAAGTCCTTGTAGGTCTTATTTTCAGGGTAGGGCTTATTTGGGGGGTATGGCTTATATTGCAGCCATCACCGACAATCACGCTAGGTCTTATTTTCGGGGAAACAGGGTAGGTGGGTGCTACTAAGAGATAAGTCCAGGAAGTAGCACCTGTAACAAAGTGGCTCAATTTATGGAGTTCAGTTTTAAATCCCAACTCTGGGCAGATAAGGAATTATCCCTTGCAGTGGGGCTGTGGGATTGGATAAGTATATCTCCTTCTACCCTATAGACATAAATAAGCAATTAACCCTTGGAAAGACCTGAACAAATGAATGGGGTGGGCGACTACATGGCAAATGAGGTTCAATGTAGAAAAATGTAAAATAATGCATTTGGGTGGCAAAAATATGGATGCAATCTATACACTGGGGGGAGAACCTCTGGGGGAGTCTAAGATGGAAAATGACCTGGGGGTCCTAGTAGATGATAGGCTCAGCAATGCTAACAAAGCAAACAGAATATTGGCATTAAAAAGGGATCAACTCCAGAGATAAAACGATAATTCTCCCGCTCTACAAGACTCTGGTCCGGCCGCACCTGGAGTATGCTGTCCAGTTCTGGGCACCAGTCCTCAGGAAGGATGTACTGGAAATGGAGCGAGTACAAAGAAGGGCAACAAAGCTAATAAAGGGTCTGGAGGATCTTAGTTATGAGGAAAGGTTACGAGCACTGAACTTATTCTCTCTGGAGAAGAGACGCTTGAGAGGGGATATGATTTCAATATACAAATACTGTACTGGTGACCCCACAATAAGGATAAAACTTTTTCGCAGAAGAGAGTTTAACAAGACACGTGACCACTCATTACAATTAGAAGAAAAGAGGTTTAACCTTAAACTACGTAGAGGGTTCTTTACTGTAAGAGCGGCAAGGATGTGGAATTCCCTTCCACAGGCGGTGGTCTCAGCGGGGAGCATCGATAGCTTCAAGAAACTATTAGATAATCACCTGAATGACCACAATATACAGGGATATACAATGTAATACTGACACATAATCACACACATAGGTTGGACTTGATGGACTTGTGTCTTTTTTCAACCTCACTTACTATGTAACTATGTAAAGCAGGAACAACCAGGGTTGTCAACCCCCCGCAGCATTTTTTACTGACAAAACATGATAAATTTACTGGCGAAGCACTTTTTTTTTTTTTTACTGCCAACCTGAGAAATTACAGAACTCCTATTGAAAACTAACACGGTGAATATTTGAACAGTATAAATATGATATGGAAACACTGACAATACCTAGAACAAAGTCATTTTCTTGATCTACACTTACAAAGTCAACACAGCATGAAATTATCAGCCCCTGATATTTACTGGCAGTTGTCGCTGATTTTTACAAACTGTCAGTAAATTTACTGGCGGTTGGCAACCCTGGGCACAACCTAGCTGCAGGGGATATTTTTTCTATTCTATACCAGATCTCCCAGTCCTCTTTAACTGCCTGCCAGAAATAGTGCTCAGCCAAATAGAGAAACAGAGCACCCATAGGTCTTCAGAAGCTGAAATTGCCAAATAAGACCCCTTTTCACACTGGGGCATTTTTCAGGCGCTTTAGCGTTAAAAAAAACGCCTGTAAAGCGCCTGAAAGAAGCCTCATCTGCAATCCCAATGTGAAAGCTGGAGTGCTTTCACACTGGAGCGCTGCGCTGGCAGGGCGTCAAAAAAAGTCCTGCAAGCAGCTTCTTTGCAGCGCTTTCCTGTTTTTGCTACCTGGCTGGGTGCACCGATGGCCCGAGCCCTTTCACACTGCCAGCGCCCGAAAAATGCCCCAGTGTGAAAAGGGTCTTAAGCGGCGCTTTACCAGCGTTTTTCGGGCACTGGCAGTGTGAAAGGGCTCGGGCTTTCACATTGGGATTGCAGATGAGGCTTCTTTCAGGCGCTTTTTTTAACGCTAAAGCGCCTGAAAAACGCCCCAGTGTGAAAAGAGTCTAAGTGTGGAGCCCAGCTCCTAGAAAGTGACACCTCCAACCCACAGGTGCCCACCAAAGAATGAAATCTGCCAGTTCAGTGCCAGTTGTGGGTGAAGCTGGCTGTAATCTTGTAACCTTCTGCTTGGTCAGTTGACTTCCGGACAAAGTTGTTGTATTGCATGTGAATGAAAAGCCGCGGTGGAGACATTATTGTGCGCTCCCTATTGGCAGGAACTGACGGGAATGGCTGAGCGTTCTCTGCAAGGTGCTGTGGAAGTGTCACGGTGATATAAATGAGCAGAATAAATAAAAGTGATCCATTTCATCCCGTTAGGCCTGCTGAGACTGTGGAAACCGGCATTGTGCCCAGCAGGAAATTTTTTGGTCATTGCTGTGTGTTCTGCAGTTACCTACAGCGCAACCATGAGGTGCAATCCGCGATTCCAGAATTTCAACAGTTACCACGGGTTACAACAGGTACTGCAATGGCTGCAGAGTTAACCACTTAAAGTGTTACTAAACCCAGGACCCTGCATTCACTATATCTGGTCTCCCCAGGACCCTGCATTCACTATATCTGGTCTCCCCAGGAGCCTGCATTCACTATATCTGGTCTCCCCAGGAGCCTGCATTCACTATATCTGGTCTCCCCAGGAGCCTGCATTCACTATATCTGGTCTCCCCAGGACCCTGCATTCACTATATCTGGTCTCCCCAGGAACCTGCATTCACTATATCTGGTCTCCCCAGGAGCCTGTATTCACTATATCTGGTCTCCCCAGGACCCTGCATTCACTATATCTGGTCTCCCCAGGAGCCTGCATTCACTATATCTGGTCTCCCCAGGACCCTGCATTCACTATATCTGGTCTCCCCAGGAACCTGCATTCACTATATCTGGTCTCCCCAGGAGCCTGCATTCACTATATCTGGTCTCCCCAGGACCCTGCATTCACTATATCTGGTCCCCCAGGAGCCTGCATTCACTATATCTGGTCTCCCCAGGAGCCTGCATTCACTATATCTGGTCTCCCCAGGAACCTGCATTCACTATATCTGGTCTCCCCAGGACCCTGCATTCACTATATCTGGTCTCCCCAGGACCCTGCATTCACTATATCTGGTCTCCCCAGGAGCCTGCATTCACTATATCTGGTCTCCCCAGGAGCCTGCATTCACTATATCTGGTCTCCCCAGGACCCTGCATTCACTTTATCTGGTCTACCCAAGAGCCTGCATTCACTATATCTGGTCTCCCCAGGAGCCTGCATTCACTATATCTGGTCTCCCCAGGAACCTGCATTCACTATATCTGGTCTCCCCAGGAGCCTGCATTCACTATATCTGGTCTCCCCAGGACCCTGCATTCACTATATCTGGGCTCCCCAGGACCCTGCATTCACTATATCTGGTCTCCCCAGGAGCCTGCATTCACTATATCTGGTCTCCCCAGGAGCCTGCATTCACTATATCTGGTCTCCCCAGGACCCTGCATTCACTATATCTGGTCTCCCCAGGAGCCTGCATTCACTATATTTGGTCTCCTCAGGAGCCTACATTCACTATATCTGGTCTCCTCAGGAGCCTACATTCACTATATCTGGTCTCCCCAGGACCCTGCATTCACTATATCTGGTCTCCCCAAGACCCTGCATTCACTATATCTGGTCTCCTCAGGAGCCTGCATTCACTATATCTGGTCTCCCCAGGAGCCTGCATTCACTATATCTGGTCTCCCCAGGAGCCTGCATTCACTATATCTGGTCTCCCACAGTACACAGAACATGGAAATGCATAAATATAAACTGCTAAATACCCTTTCTCATCAGCAGTGTATAGCAGCCTTGTGACTTCTATCAGTGTCCAGCAGAGCACTAGTTAAAGCTTGCAGGAGGAGTTTCCATACTGCACTGAGCTGTCCTATGAGGCTGTAGGATCCCTGACCCTCTGGACAGTGCTGATTGGCTCTGTGCTGATTACATGCACTCTGCCAAAAAAAACCACACCAAACACACCAAACTGAGCATGTGCAGCCCGACTCCAACGGCTCTGTCTTATCCAGACTTGTCCAGGGGGACAGTGGAAGAAGGGGAGGATTAGAGAAGACCAGATCAAACTGCTTTTTTTTACACAATGCAGAGGATTAACCCCTTAGGTTCCACGGTATAACTGGATTGCTTTACTGCATATGTAGCAAGGTCCCAGGCCTCCTTCGCTCTAATGAGAACCTCCAGGGCCAAAGACAGCTGACATCCTTCTGTATGTGGTGGGTTGTGAGGCATGGTGGGTGCAGAGTAGTTAAAGTTATTGGGCGCCAGACACTTCTTGAATACAAAAGAAAGTTTATTTCTCTTAACAAACTTTTTTGGGGGAGAGAGGGTTAGGGCCAGGACACCCAAGATTAACTGGCAGACTCCAAGACTTCAATAGAAGGACAGCCATGCAGGGAAAGGCATCCAGCGAGATGCCACATCTGCCTGTGCAGGAATGCTGTCTCCTATGGCAACAGTCTTTAACAGTTCCTAACACAAAGCTTAACGATTCCTCTTCACTTCCACTTCCTCAATCACTTCTTGTAGTTCTTCAGCCCACTGAGCTCCCAGTCTCTCTCTCACTAGACCCTCTGATTCACTGTCACTGAATCCCTTGAGCTCCTCCAATCTTCACTGTAGTATCTTCCACAAGCGTCACCCCCGCCTCTCTGCTGGGTCCCTAGCTTGGCGCTTAAATACTTCTCAAGCTTCACCCCACTGGCCTGCTCTGTTCTTGGCTTGACACACAAGGCTGTTCAGCAAGCGTCACCTCCGCTGGCTGGGTCCCTGGCTTGATACCCACTGAAGTCTCCCGATTCTTCACCGTCCTTGGCTGGTGAGAATTCTGCTCCAGTACTTGCTTCAGCTACTCACTGTGGTCCCTGGTAATAAGGCGGATGGTCCCTTCGTGGTGACAGCTTCCCCTCTACCTCCAAACATGACAGGTTCTCCGGCCGGCAAAACCGTCACTTTTGGTTGGACTGCAAGCCGCAATCCCAACCCTGCGCTGCTCTCCTGCTTCTGGATAGGCCCTCAGACATCCTAGCAGCCAGATGTGCCCGGGATAGGCCCAAACTCCAGCCTAGCAGCCCGGTTAATACGACACACATCCACCCAGACAGCCGTCCAGGTGGTACAGAACCCCGATCACCTGACTCCACCCAAATATATAGGCTCTCCCAGCAGGCCAAGGGATTTAAGAAAACCCCTGCCCATTGGCTGAGACACCCCATATACCCATAATCTGACCTTGAGTTGACCTTCTCGTATCTAGTACCATCAAGTACCCGACCACCTAGTGGTAGAAGAGAAAAGTGCCACAAGGCCAAACTTAGGGAGAAATCAATGGATCTCTAACAATAAACCAGGATAACTACTCCCGGCAAGTAAATTTGTGAGGAGCTCCCAGCCTAAACTCCAGGGTGCTACATATATACAGACTGATTTTACTGTTGTGGCTTTAGTAATACTTTAATCTCAGGAAGGTTGTACCCCCTTCGTGACCGTGGCATTTTTTGCTATTCGGCACTGCGTTACTTTTAACACAAATAGAGCTTTCTTTTGGTGGAATTTATAGGAATTGTAAAGGCAGAAGGTTTCTTTATCTTAATGCATTCTATGCATTAAGATAAAAAAACCTTCTGTGTGTATAAGCCCCCCTAATACTTACCTGAACCCATCTCTCTCCAGCGATGTCCACGAGTGTCTTAGCCATCCGGGACTCTCCTCCTGATTGGCTGAGACACAGCAGTTGCGCCAGTGGCTCCCACGGCTGTCAATCAAAGTCAGTTAGCCAATCATGGGAGAGAGGGGGCGTTCTGTCTGGAGTAGAGAGAGATTGTCTGTTCCTAGTGATCAGGAACAGTGATCTCTCCTTCTCCAGTCAGTCCCCCCCCCACAGTTAGACACACCTCCCTAGACACACTTAACCCCTTGATCGCCTCCTAGTGTTAACCCCTTCCCTGCCAGTGTCATTTATACAGTAATCAGTGGCTATTTTTAGCTCTGATCACTGTAATAATGTCACTGGTCCCAAAAAAGTGTCAAAGGTGTCCGATCTGTCTGCCGCAATGTCGCAGTCCCGCTAAATATCGCAGATCACCGCCATAACTAGTAGAAAAAAATAATAATAAAAATGCCATAAATCTATCCCCTATTTTGTAGACCCTATAACTTTTGCACAAACCAATCAATATACGCTTATTGCGATTTTACATTTTTTTTATTGGATATGTATTATAACAAAAAGTAAAAAAAAAAATTTTTTCAAAATTGTCGTTTTTTTTTTTTAAATTATTATAGCGCAAAAAAAAAAATGCAGAGGTGATCAAATACCACCAAAAGAAAGCTCTATTTGTGGGAATAAAAAGGACATCAATTTTGTTTGGATACAGCGTCGCACGACCGCACAGTTGTCAGTTAAAGTGACGCAGTGCCATATCGCAAAAAAAATGACCTGGTCATTAAGGGGGTAAATCCATTCGGTCCTTATGTGGTTAATCACTACTGTTTTTTTTAATTATATAAATAAAAAACTGAACATTTATGAAAAAACTCTATATTTTCTACTTTCTGTTATAAAACATATCCAATAAAAAATATTATATAAATATATCTATATATATATATATATATATATATATCTATATCTATATATATATATATATACCTATGTATATAGACATTTTCACTTAAGGGTGTACTTACTTTTGTTGCCAGCAGTTTAGACATTAATGGCTGTGTGTTGAGTTATTTTGAGGGGACAGCAAATTTACACTGTTATACAAGCTGTACACTCACTACTTTACATTGTAGCAAAGTGTCATTTCTTCAGTGTTGTCACATGAAAAGATAGAATAAAATATTTACAAAAATGTGGGGGGTGTACTTACTTTTGTGAGATACTGTATATATATATATAACAGGTCAGCCTTTAGAAGCTTCCCCTGGCTTGTAAGTGATGCTGAGGATTTGTTGCTATGGTACAATTGGGAAAGGTCTGTATTGTTGCTGCCAATGTGTCAACTTCCATTGATCTCTGACCTCCACACCAAGTGCCGGTCCTAGAGGTCTCCATAAAAGCCATCTCCAGCTCGCTCCTTGCGTGTCCCTACCTACATTCTTCTTCAAACTGCTGGATTTGCATACAGATGCTTAGACAGTCAGAAAACGAGGGGAGGGTGGAGACTGGGAGAGGATGATAAGAGAGGAACCTGTGACCACCCAAATTCTCCTGATTCTTAGAGATGGGGCTTGGAGACCCCAGGTGGTCAGACAATGGCTCTTCAAGTAGTCCATTATCTCCAAAATTCTTCCCTTCTCACACAAAGGATCTCCAGGGACACACTTAAGGTGACCATATACAGCACTCTTTTCTGTGTCTGTATAACAAAAGCAATTTGGGACCCCTGTGGGGGTGTAAGGGATGGAAATGATCAAAAAACCGGACAGAGATATCAGATACGGCAATGGTTTTGTCCAATGAGCATTGATAATTAACCACTTCAGCTTGAGAATATTCTACCCCCTTCACGACCGGGCCATTTTTTGCTATTTACTGGCAATTGCGCAGTCATGCAACATTGTACCCAATAGAAATTTATACCATTTTTTTCACACAAATTTTTTTTTGGCGGTATTTGAACACCACGGGGTTTTTTTTTGTTTTTTTGCTATATAAACAACAAAAGACTGAAAATTTTGAAAACATTTTTTTTTTACTTTCTGCTATAAAAGACGCCCAATAAAAAAATATTGAAAAAAAAAATCGAATTTCTTCATAAACTTTGGCCAAAATGTATTCTGCTACATGTCTTTGATCAAAAAAAATCCCAAATTTTATAGTGTCTACAAAGTATAGTATGTGTACTGGATATTTTTTTTTTTAATACTACTAATGGCGGTAATCAGCGGCTTATAATGGGACTGCGATGCAGCGGGCTATCTGACACTAACTGACTCTGAGGGGGGGGGACTGACTAACTGCCACTGACATCACCAGTGACTAGGGTTGCCACATCATCCCTTTAATCCAGGACACACATTAATTACACAGGTTCTGTGGCTGATTAAGGTGGTAATTAAACTCACTTGGTGCCTTATCTGCATTAAATCCGCCTCAAAACCTGTGTAATTAATACGTGTCCTGGATTAAAGGGATGATGTGGCAACCCTACCAGTGACACTAATACAGTAATCAGTGATAATACTATACACTGTCACTGTACTAATAACACTGTCTGTGAAGGGGGAAGCCCAAATGAAATTTATATCATTGTTTTCATACAAATAGAGCTTTCTTTTGGTGGTAGTTGATCACCACTAGGTTTTTTTTTTATTATTATTTTATAAATGAAAAGAAAAAAACTATGAAAACAAACCTATATTTTTTTACATTCTGTTATAAAACATATTCATTAAAAAAAAAAATCTAATTTCTTCAAAACTTTTGAACAAAGTGTATTATGCTACATGTCTTTGGTAAAAAAAAAAAAAATCCCAATATGTATATTGATTGGTTTGTGCGAAAGTTATAGTGTCTACAAAAACGATGGTATATCTCCTGGAATTTTTATTTTTTAATACTAGTAATGGCAGTGATCTGCGACTTATAGTGGGACTGCGATAGTGCGGCGGGAAATCCAACACTAACTGACACTGACATCACCAGTGACACTAATACTGTGCGGCGGTAAATCCAACACTAACTGACACTGACATCACCAGTGACACTAATACTGTGCGGCGGGAAATCCAACACTAACTGACACTGACATCACCGGTGACACTAATACAGTGATCAGTGATAATACTATACACTGTCACTGTACTAATAACACTGTCTGTGAAGGGGGAAGCCCAAATTAAATTTATATCATTGTTTTCATACAAATAGAGCTTTCTTTTGGTGGTAGTTGATCACCACTAGTTTTTTTTTATTATTATTTTATAAATGAAAAGAAAATACTATGAATACAAACCTATATTTTTTTTACATTCTGTTATAAAACATATCCATTAAAAAAAAAAAAAAAATCTAATTTCTTCAAAATTTTTGAACAAAGTGTATTATGCTACATGTCTTTGGTAAAAAAAAAAAAAATCCCAATATGTATATTGATTGGTTTGTGCGAAAGTTATAGTGTCTACAAAAACGATGGTATATCTCCTGGAATTTTTATTTTTTAATACTAGTAATGGCGGTGATCTGCGACTTATAGTGAGACTGCGATAGTGCGGTGGAAAATCCAACACTAACTGACACTGACATCACTAGTGACACTAATACAGTAACCAGTGATAATACTATACACTGTCACTGTACTAATAACACTGTCTGTGAAGGGGGAAGCCCAAATGAAATTTATATCATTGTTTTTATACAAATAGAGCTTTCTTTTGGTGGTAGTTGATCACCAATAGGTTTTTTTTATTATTATTTTATAAATGAAAAGAAAAAACTATGAAAACAAACCTATATTTTTTTACATTCTGTTATAAAACATATCCATTAAAAAAAAAAAAAAAATCTAATTTCTTCAAAACTTTTGAACAAAGTGTATTATGCTACATGTCTTTGGTAAAAAAAAAAAAATCCCAATATGTATATTGATTGGTTTGTGCGAAAGTTATAGTGTCTACAAAAACGATGGTATATCTCGTGGAATTTTTATTTTTTAATACTAGTAATGGCGGTGATCTGCGACTTATAGTGGGACTGCGATAGTGCGGCGGGGAATCCAACACTAACTGACACTGACATCACCAGTGACACTAATACTGTGCGGCGGGAAATCCAACACTAACTGACACTGACATCACCAGTGACACTAATACTGTGCGGCGGGAAATCCAACACTAACTGACACTGACATCACCAGTGACACTAATACTGTGCGGCGGGAAATCCAACACTAACTGACACTGACATCACCAGTGACACTAATACTGTGCGGCGGGAAATCCAACACTAACTGACACTGACATCACCAGTGACACTAATACTGTGATCAGTGATAATACTATACACTGTCACTGTACTAATAACGCTGTCTGGGAAGGGGGAAACCCAAATGAAATTTATATCATTGTTTTCATACAAATAGAGCTTTCTTTTGGTGGTAGTTGATCACCACTAGTTTTTTTTTTTTTAATTTTATAAATGAAAAAAAAAAATACTATGAAAACAAACCTATATTTTTTTTACATTCTGTTATAAAACATATCCATTAAAAAAAAATGTAAAAATCTAATTTCTTCATAACTTTTGAACAAAGTGTATTATGCTACATGTCTTTGGTAAAAAAAAACAAAAACCCAATGTGTATATTGATTGGTTTGTGTGAAAGTTATAGTGTCTACAAACGATGGTATATCTCCTGGAATTTTTGTTTATTTTTTTTTTTAATACTAGTAATGGTGGTGATCAGTGACTTATAATGGGACTGTGATAGTGCGGCGGCCAATCCAACACTAACTGACACTGACATCACCGGTGACACTAATGCAATGATCAATGATACTACACACTGTCCCTGTACGAACGACACTGGGTGGGAAGGGGTTAACATCTAGGGGCGATCAAGGGGTTAAATGTGTGCCTAACACTGTGTAATGTGTGCTGCTTTTACTAATAGAGCTCTAAGTTTATTTGCAGGGATGAGAAACAGAGAGATCATTCCTCATGCCTCATGGGACATGTAGTTCCGCAACAGCCGGAGGACCGCAGGGATCTGGCGGAATTCTTTTACTTATCTGATCCTCTGCTCCCCTGGCAGATGGAGCTCCCCAGTGGTTAAGTGTTCCTCAGCATCATCACCTCCAATGCAGGGGCTCTGAACCCTGAATTGGTCTTGAGGATGTCAGGACGCTAGAGCGTCGGGGGTGCAGACGTTGTGGGGACTGGTCTAGCTGTGGGAAGAAGCGGAGGATAAGGTTATGTAAATCTTCTTTTGTTTCTTCCCCACTAAAATTAGAAATGAACTCTTCTAATTCAGGCACAGTCCCACTGCAAGGGATCGTTTGTTAGTTGCCCAGTGTTGGGCTTTAACTCTCCAATAAGACAGCTGAATCCAATGTATTATTATTTAAGTACAGTATAGAGCAGCCTTTCTCAACCTTTTCAACACAGAGAAAACCCTTGAAATAACTTTCCCGTCTCAGGGAACTCCTGCTAAACATTCCTATATCTACAACTCATGATATATTAGTGTGATGGTCAGTGGGAAGAATGCTCCTCACACTTGTGGTCATTGGTCAGATAGCTAAAAAGATCAATGGTGTCAGTGGAAACTTATCTGAGAGGCAGAAAATTGCTGATTTCTCAAGGAGCCCCTAGCAACCTCTGGAGGAATCCTAGGGATCCATGGAACTCTGGTTGAGAAACCCTAAATTATGTGATGGTCAGTGGGAAGAATGCTCCCTACATTTGTGGTCATTGGGAAGAATTGCCCCCTTACATGTAGCTCCCTGGTTTTTAGGCAGGGTTGCTAATAAATTTAGTTTGTCAGGTATTAATCATCCTGGCTGATTGTTAGAAGATCCACTGATTCCTAACTCTGGACTGCTGTACCTTTTCTCTTCTGTCACTAGGTGGCGCTTGCTGGTGGCATTAGATTGACAAGGGTGTAGCGAGTTCAGACTATGGATGGATGGGGGGGTCTCAGCCAGGGGCATTGCTAGGTGGCAAAAAGACCAGGGGCTTCAGTCCGAGTCTGGCACCAGGGGGGGTGTTACCTACCTGACGCGCACTGACCTACCTGACACACATTGACCTACCTGACCTACACTGACCTACCTGACATACACTGACCTACACAGACCTACCTGACATACACTGACCCACACTGACATACACTGACCTACCTGACATACACTGACCTACCTGACATACACTGACCCACACTGACCCACACTGACCTACCTGACAAACTCTAATCTACCTGACCCACACTTGACCTCCTCCTGCAGCTCAGCCGTAGTGTGCGGCTGCGCGCCCATCACAGTAGAGTAGACAGCAGGGCCTGCTGAGCAGGCACTCCAGGCAGCCGCAGCCAAAGCCATGACAGGATACAGGACAGGAGGGCAGGAGAGGAGGACAGGACAGGACACAGGACAGGAGAGCCGTGCCCATTACAGGGCAGGAGAGGAGGATGGACAGGAGAGCCGCCCGCCCGACCGAGCGGATCTTCTCACAGTCACGCAGTGCAGCGGGCGCATTATAATTCCCGCCTTTTGGAGCCTGCAGCACTTATGATGGACGTCACACGTCCAGCGGTCCTGGCATTCATTGGACCTGTGTGATGTTCATCATAGGCGCTGCCGGGTCCAGGAGGCGGCGCCCCCTGGACCCGGCAGCACCTATGATGGACGTCTCACTGGTCCAATGCCGGGATCGCGGGTGGGACCGTGTGACGTCCAATAGACTTGGGAGTTAGGCGCCGCCGCCCACGTGACTGGACTTTGTGCTCGCTGCTCGGATCGATCCCTGCTCATGCGCAGTGTGGCGCCACACTCTTTCGGCTGACTCGGGGCTAATAATTGTTTTATAAATTGCTGAGACTCGGGGCTTTTTGGGGACCCATTTGGGGCTCCAGCCCCCTTCCCGACGCCACTGGTCTCAGCCAATTGTCGGGGGTTTCATTGATCCCTTGGCCTGCTGGGAGAACCTATTTATTTGAGTGGAGTCAGGTGATCGGAGTTCTGTGCCACCTGGACGGCTGTCTGGGTGGACGTGTGTTATGTCGCCCCAGGCTGCTAGGCCGGAAGCCTGAGGCCTATCCAGGAGCAAGAGAAGCAGCGCAGGGTTGGGACTGTGGGATTGGAGTCCAACCGTGTTGTGAAGATTCAGCCGGACGGGGAACCAGTTGTGGTCAAAGGTAGAGGGGAACCTGTCGCTACTAAGGGACCATCCACCCTGTTACCGGAGACTACAGTGAGTAAGCTAGAGCCAGTACCAGAGCAGTCTTCTCACCAGCCGGGGACGGTGAAGACGGGGGAAAGCTTCAGCAGGTGCCAAGCTGGGGACCCAACAGGACAGCAGGGGTGACGCTTGAGGAGCATCGGGTACCAAGCCAGGGACCCAGCAGGATAGCAGGGGAGACGCTTGAGGAGTATAGAGCATGCTAGCTGTGGAAGAGCTCAGGAGATTCAGTGGCAATTGGATCTGGAGGTCTAGTGAGAGACTGGGAGCTCAGTGAGTAAAACTCTACAGTGAGAGACTAGTGTAAAAGAAGAACTATTCTGTGTTGCCAATAGTTAAATACAACTACCATTAGTGACTGTTAAAAGATTTGTTGCCATAGGAAACAGCGGTCCTACCTGTACAGAAGTGGTATCCGGCTGGAGGCCTTCCCCTGTATAGATGTCTACCTATAGAAGTCTCGGAGTCTGCCAAGTATCATTGCATCTACTTAAGGATGTCCTGGCCCTAACTCTCTCTCCCACAGTTTCGTTAAGAAACAAAAAAATCTCTTTTGCATTCAAAAAGTGTCTGGCGCCCATCACTCCATCTTGCATGACACTCACCATGCCTCGTAACCCACTCTACGAAGACGGATGTAAGCTATCCCTGACTCTGGAGGTCACCATTAGGCCTTTGGAGGTCCGGGTCCTTGCTACATACAGCTAGCTAAAAGGATCATTGGTGTCGGTGGGAACTCTGAGAGGCAGAAATTGCTCATTGCTAAAGGAACCCCTAGCAACCTCTGGAGGAACCCTGGTTGAAAAAGCTTGGTATATAAGACATTTTTACAGTCTGTTGAAGTAAGAAGACAACAACTTTTCTAATGCCGCGTACACACGGTCGGACTTTTCGTCTACAAAAGTCCAACGGACGCTGACGGACTAAAGCTGGCTGGTAATCCGATCGTGTGTGGGCTTCTCCGGACTTTCAACGTACTTTTTTAGCCTCAAATCCGACGTACTTTAGATTTGAAACATGCTTCAAATCTTTACTTCGTAACTATGACGGACCCCGAAATCCGCTCGTCTGTGTGCTAGTCCGACGGACAAAAAGCCACGCTAGGGCACCTATTGGCTACTGGCTAGGAACTTCCTTATTTTAGTCCGGTGTACGTCATCACGTACGAATCCATCGGACTTTTGTGTGGTCGTGTGTAGGCAAGTCCGTTCGTTAGAAAGTATGCCGCAAGTCCGCCGCAAGTCCGCCGAAAGTCTGCCGGAAGTCTGTCGGACAGGCTGTCTGACTTTTGTAGACGAAAAGTCCGACCGTGTGTACGCGGCATTAGCCTTGTCTCTGCTTGGAAAGTGGAACTAGACTGCGTGAGTGGTAGGGAATGTCTTTCAAGGGACTGTACTAATTAGCACCAAACAAGAGGGAGGACAGGGAGACACGTACAATAAATAAGACAAGTAAGAGGCTACTGTGGCAACATACTGGGTAACGTTTAGAATACCTAAAGTAGAAGTATAGACAAAAACTTTGTTTTTTCATTTTGGATGGAGTAAGTAAGGGTTCTAACCCCTGTCAATTTTTTTGTTGTTTGCCATCTGTGTCCCATTGGGGAAGTTTTCCTTCACTTCCTGTCCCATAGCCAAAACAGGAAGTGAGAGGAAATCCCTGCAAACTAAGGCAATCCCTTGGGGACCCCCAAATCACCAGAACTAGTGTCCATTTCCAGATTTCCCCTCTACTACTTTTCTGGGGACAACTCAAAATTTGGGATTTTCTTTTACTTTCACTTTCAATGATAATGGTAAACAGGACAAAAAGAGAGAGGGGACACAGACAGCAATAAAAACTGACAGGTGGTCTAATCCCTCTCCGCTCTATTCAAAACTAAAAAAAAAAAAGTTTTTCCTTTAGTTATACTTTAAGTTATGTGCAGCATAAAAATCTTTTGAATAAAATGTGTTTTACCTTTTTTTAAACCTTTGTTGCCTCTCAATGCTAATGATCCTCTTCACCCACTTCCTGCTGACATGCACTCCAGCGATGGCTGCATGGCATTTCTCAGGTTTCCTGACAGTGACAACAGAGGACCGTGTCTGCTTTTTATGTACAGAAACAGCTGCTTGTGGTCTCCATCAGAAGTCCATATGACAGAGTGACAACACAAGAACACAATATTCCCAACGCACTTGATCCTGAGATATGGCTGTGGATGTCATCGACCACCGGATGGAAACCGTTGACATTCAAAGCAGAGAATATGTCACAAGCACACCGATGAACTCCAGAATTGGTCCAAAGCTTTATTCAGTGATCATAGTTCAATCATAGTTACAGAAGCAATGTTTCTGAGCCTAGCAGGGCCCCTCCATCCAGTGGCGTAGCGTGGGGGGTGCAGGGGGTGCCGTGGCCCCGGGCGCGAGATTTAGGGGGGCGCCAGTATGTGTCACTGGCTGCCTCCTCCTAATTTCTAATTCCTGTGTCCCCGGGCTCCGGCCGCCATGTTAAGTGTCCGGCGCCCTGTGATTGGGCGTATGGGGGTCATGTGAGGCGTAGGGCTGGCCTGTCCTCGATCGCTCCTGAAGTCCCGCCTCCGCACATGACCCCCCATACGCCCAATCACAGGGCGCTGGACACTGAACATGACAGCAAGCAGAGCGCAGGGGAGAGAAGAATGTGAGCCGTCGCTGTCTTCTCCTCCTCCTCTGGATCGATGCAGCCAGGATAAGAAGGTGAGTGAGAGTCTTGTTACTGGGAGGGGGAGGGGGAGGCGAGAGAGAGACGAGAGAAAGACGAGAGAGAGACTGTAGGCAGGACAGTATAGTGTAGTATAGTATGGAGGTCAGTGTAGTGTAGTGGTCAGTATGGGGGGCAGTGTAGTGGACAGTGTAGTGTAGTATAGTGGTCAGTATAGTGTAGTTTAGTATGGAGGTCAGTGTAGTGTAGTATAGTGGTCAGTGTAGTGTAGTATAGTGGTCAGTATAGTGTAGTGAACAGTGTAGTGTAGTATAGTGGTCAGTGTAGTATGGTGGTCAGTATAGTGGTTAGTGTAGTATAGTATACTGGTTAGTATAGTAGTCAGTATAGTGCACTTTAGTATGGAGGTCAGTGTAGTGTAGTATAGTGGACAGTGTAGTGTAGTGTAGTGGTCAGTGTAGTATAACAGACAGTGTAGTATAGTGGTCAGTGTAGTGTAGTATAGTGGTTAGTATAGTGGTCAGTGTAGTGTAGTATAGTGGTTAGTATAGTGGTCAGTGTAGTGTAGTTTAGTATGGAGGTCAGTGTAGTATAGTGGTCAGTATAGTGTAGTATGGTGTACAGTGTAGTATAGTGGTCAGTGTAGTGTAGTATAGTGGGCAGTGTAGTATGGTGGTCAGTATAGTGTAGTATAGTGGACAGTGTAGTATGGTGTGTAGTATAGTGGAGAGTGTAGTGGTCAGTGTAGTATGGTGGTCAGTGTAGTGTAGTATAGTGGTCAGTGTAATGTAGTATAGTGGACAGTGTAGTATAGTGGTCAGTACAGTGTAGTATAGTGGTCAGTGTAGTGTAGTATAGTGGACAGTGTAGTATGGTGGTCAGTATAGTGTAGTATAGTGGTCAGTGTGATGTAGTATAGTGGACAGTGTAGTGTAGTGGTCAGTGTAGTGTAGTATAGTGTAGTATGGTGGTCAGTATAGTGGACAGTGTAGTGGTCAGTGTAATATAGTGGACAGTATGGTATAGTGGTCAGTATAGTGTAGTATGGTGGTCAGTATAGTGGACAGTGTAGTGGTCAGTGTAGTGGTCAGTGTAGTATAGTGGACAGTATAGTATAGTGGTCAGTGTAGTGGACAATGTAGTGTAGTGGTCAGTATAGGAATCAGGTAGGCCAGTACTATTGTATTTGAAGGGACTCAGGGATAGCTAAAAGTCCGCAGGTTTGGGGGGGGGGGGCGCAAATTACTTGCCTTGCCCCGGGTGCTGACAACCCACGCTACGCCACTGCCTCCATCATGTTCCTTGATGAAGGGGTCCTGCGCAGCCCTGTAACATGTAAGGCAGTGGCGGCTGGTGCTTTATATTTTGAGGGGGGCGGCAAATAAGACGTCCGTCGCCACCCCCCCCCCCAGTTGGTTGGTCGGTCCACCAGCCCCGCACTTACCCCATCTAGCAGCTTCGGCCGACCCGCTTCCTGATTGGCCAGGAGGAGAAGCAGGAAGACAATAGCGAATATTATTAATTCGCTATTGTCACACAACTGGGTGAGCTCCAGTTTGGAAATGTTGAACACAGATCCTAATGGGAGTGTTGATTGCCACTTTAAGCGAAATGTAGGCTTCAGCAGGCTTTCAACAACCTTCAAGTAGTCCTGGAGCCTGCTAGCAGTTTGTTTAAAGTTGCAATCAATGCTCCCATTAGGATCTGTGTGCAATATTTACAAACTGAATGGTACTTTAAAACCTTCAACAGAGCTTGCTTAAAGCTCTGCAAATGCTTTGTCAAAACTTGCGGTTTACATTGCTCTTATACAAGCTGAAGCCCGTGTGAAACAGGCCTAACCAGTGGCGGCTGGTGGCATATTTTCTTTGGGGGGGCGGCAATCCGTCCATAAACACCCCCCCAGGGGTCGATCAGCCAGTCGGGTCTCCTGCACCCCCCTCAGTCGGTTGATCGGTCCCCGCACTTACTCCATCTAGGTCGCGGGCTTCCTCTAAACGGCAGGCGGCGGGCCTCTGCGTCTCCTTCCTCGGCTTTCCCTGTGTCCCCTCCCTCCTTCTCCTTGGCTTCCCCTGAGTCCCCTCCCTCCTCCTCCTTGGCTTTCCCTGGGTCCCCTCCCTCCTCCTCCTTGGCTTCCCCTGCGTCCCCTCCCTCCTCCTCCTCAGCTTCCCCTCCCTCCTCCTCTTTGGCTTCCCCTGCGTCCCCTCCCTCCTCCTCTTCGGCTTCCCCTGCATCCCCTCCCTCCTCCCCCTTGGCTTCCCCTGCGTCCCCTCCCTCCTCCTCCTCAGCTTCCCCTCCCTCCTCCTCCTAGGCTTCCCCTGCGTCCCCTCCCTCCTCTTCGGCTTCCCTTGCGTCCGCTCCCTCCTACTCCTCGGCTTCCCCTGCGTCCCCTCCCTCCTCCTCCTTGGCTTCCCCTGCGTCCCCTCCCTCCTCCTCCTTGGCTTCCCCTGCATCCCCTCCCTCCTTCTCTTTGGCTTCCCCTGGGTCCCCTCCCTCTTCCTTCTTGGCTTCCCCTGCGTCCCCTCCCTCCTCCTCCTCGGCGTCCCCTACCACCTCCTCCTTGGCTTCCCCTGTGTCCCCTCCCTCTTCCTCCTCAGCTTCCCCACCTTCCTCCTCCTTGGCTTCCCCCGCATCCCCTCCCTCCTTCTCTTTGGCGTCCCCTCCCTCTTCCTCCTTGGCTTCCCCTGTGTCCCCTCCCTCCTCCTCCTCGGTGTCCCCTCCCTCCTCCTCTTTGGCTTCCCCTGCATCCCCTCCCTCCTCCTCCTCAGCTTTCCCTGCATCCCCTCCCTCCTCCTCCTTGGCTTCCCCTGCGTCCCCTCCCTCCTCCTTGGCTTCCCCTGCGTCCCCTCCCTCCTCCTTGGCTTCCCCTGCGTCCCCTCCCTCCTCCTCCTTGGCTTCCCCTGCGTTCCCTCCCTCCTCCTCCTTGGCTTCCCCTGCGTCCCCTCCCTCCTCCTTGGCTTCCCCTGCGTCCCCTCCCTCCTCCTCCTTGGCTTCCCCTGCATTCCCTCCCTCCTCCTCCTTGGCTTCCCCTGCGTCCCCTCCCTCTTCCTCCTCAGTTTCCCCTCCTTCCTCCTCCTTGGTTTCCCCTGCGTCCCCTCCCTCCTCCTCGGCTTCCCCTGCGTCCCCTCCCTCCTCCTCCTCGGCTTCCCCTGCGTCCCCTCCCTCCTCCTCCTTGGCTTCCCCTGCGTCCCCTCCCTCCTCCTCGGCTTCCCCTGCGTCCCCTCCCTCCTCCTCCTCAGCTTCCCCTGCGTCCCCTCCCACCTCCTCCTCAGTTTCCCCTGCGTCCCCTCCCTCCTCGGCTTCCCCTGCGTCCCCTCCCTCCTCCTCGGCTTCCTCTGTACCCCTTCCCTCCTTCTCCTTGGCTTCCCCTGCATCTCCTCCCTCCTCCTCCTCAGGGGCCAATAGGATCGCTTCTCCTCTTGGCCAATCGGGTCTCAGGACCCACTTCCTGATTGGCCAGGAGGAGGAGCAGGAAGACAATAGCAAATGTTAATTCGCTATTGTCACACAACTGGGTGGGCACGGGGCGCAGTGCTTCTCCGACTCTAATCACGTGCTTCTAAAAAAACAAAAACCTCCCATTGGAATCCATGCGTCCACTGCCCTGTATGTAAATTAGGGGCAAAACGCATGGATAAGGGGGGGGGGCGACGCCCCTGCACCCAGTATGGACAGGGCCGCCTCTGGGCCTAACTATGATGTGATCGCTGAATAAATAAAGCTTTGGACCCGTTCTGGAGATCCTTGGTGTGTGCTGGTGACATATTTTCTGTTTGAGGTGACAATACAAGAGCACAATTGGGAAACAAGGACTGAGCGTTGTCACCCTATAACAAGAAGTACCTGACAAGGACCTTGATGCCAAGTAATATTTTTAAAAAATGGGTTAAAATTTGTTTTTTAAATCATTAAGATGCTAAGGCTTCTATGAGATTTTAGTGAGTGGATCTCCTTCGGTGCAGATCTTTCCTGTTAAAAGCTAATAACTCTTTTACTGTACAAAAAAATAAAATAAATAAATAGCAAAAGCTGCAAAGAAAAACATGTAGTCTAGTAGCGGGTTTAGTGTTATGTACCGGGGAAAAAAACTCTGATCTTAGATATATAAAGGAAGGTTGTATCTGGCCTAGCATACAGCACTTTGATTATTTCAATTATTGTTACCTTTTTTATGTGTGTGTTTTCTTGTAGCACGCAAATAATATCTCCCTATCAGCGCTGACAGAGCCATCGGTCCATAACAAGCCAGGCGTCAAAAACCGTACATAGTTACCGTACAAATGAGGGTCATTAATTCCCCTTTAATGTAACGACATGCACAAGAAAATGCAATCTGACTTTCCCATGATGTATTATGTTTAAAAAAAAAAAAAAAGCGAAGAGGGGCAGGTGTTGCTATGGAAACACACAAATGCAAGAAAAAAAAAATGATAATATTAAAATATCCGCAGTTGGAAAAGACAACATTACCAGCGCAATATTCACCTAATCTCAACACAATAAGCGAACACGAGATTAGAACCGCGGATGAAATCTTATTTTCCATCTGGCACGACGGAGTTGCTGGCATTTGCCAAGGGATTGTCAAGAGGGGATAATATATTCTAATATAACTTTATATCCTGCAGGCTCTTCAGATTGTCAGAAAAGGCAAAGATTTCCTTTTTTTTTTTTTCTTTTTTTTTTTTTTTTTTCATGCAACCCTTCCCCTCACCCAACAAACCCAAATCATCTCCTTTTGTGCCCTATTAATTGTGTTCTACGTTTTTTTTTTTTTTTGCAGAGCTGACTCCTTGCCATAGCTTTTACTTGAGAGACAGCTGGGACGTGCAGGCCTGTGAATCAAGCACAAAGCTTATTACTGAGAGCTGTTCCCAACTTAATGAGGCTGACGTCCTGGGGAGATGGCTCCTCCTACAAGTGTGGCATGCCTTTTGTCGCTGCCCCCCCCCCCCCTCGTCACGGGGTAGACCCTGCGCCTTGTGACATTCGGCAGTTAGTATCAGGCATCACAAAGGCCTCGGCAAAAGCCCAGCACTGCCGGCGCTCGGGTTGTTTTATTGTTGGGGTATTAAAGAGCTCAAACTTTTTCAAATAGCCATGCATGAAGAAAATGAGGGAGGTTTTATCAAAGCGGGAAGCAGCAAATATGGCTGCATTGTGCATTTTTAAGGTTTTCCCATCAGAATTTGTTGAGCCAATCATTTGAAGTTGAAGTAAATATCAACCCAATCACTAAAACCCTCATAGTTTTCGAAAGACAAAAACCTTTGGATGAGAAGGCCTGGATCGCAGTCTCCACTCTTATGCCCCGTACACACGGTCGGACTTTGTTCGGACATTCGTACAACAAAATCCTAGGATTTTTTCCGACGGATGTTGGCTCAAACTTGTCTTGCATACACACGGTCACACAAAGTTGTCGGAAAATCCGATCGTTCTAAACGCGGTGACGTAAAACACGTATGTCGGGACTATAAACGGGGCAGTGGCCAATAGCTTTCATCTCTTTATTTATTCTGAGCATGCGTGGCACTTTGTCCGTCGGATTTGTGTACACACGATCGGAATTTCCGACAACGGATTTTGTTGTCGGAAAATTTTATATCCTGCTCTCAAACTTTGTGGGTCGGAAAATCCGATGGAAAATATGTGATGGAGCCCACACACGGTCGAAATTTCCGACAACAAGGTTCTATCACACATTTTCCGTCGGAAAATCCGACCGTGTGTACGGGGCATTATTCATCCCAAAGATGTTCTTTGAGGTTGAGGTCAGGCCAGTCAAGTTCCTCCACCCCAAACTCACTCATCCATGTCTTTATGGACCTTGCTTTGTGCACTGGTCAAAATCATTTGGCGGAGGGGGGATTATAGTGTGCCATTGCTTTTCAGGGGTTGGTCTTGGCCCCTTAGTTCCAGTTAAGGGAACGTCTAAGGTGTCAGCATACCAAGACATTTTGGACAATTTCATGCTCCCAACTTTGTGGGAACAATTTGGGGATGGCCCCTTCCTGGACCAACATGACTGCACACCAGTGCACAAAGCAAGGACCATAAAGACAGATGAGCGAGTTTGGGATGGAGGAACTTGACTGGCCTGCACCTCAACCCCATAGAATACCTTTGGGATGAATTAGAGCAGAGACTGCGAGCCAGGCCTTCTGGCAGTGCCTGACCTCACAAATGCGCTTCTGGAAGAACGGTCAAACGTTCCCATAGATACACTCCTAAACCTTGTGGACAGCCTTCCCAGAAGAGTTGAAGCTGTTATAGCTGCAAAGGGCGGACAAACTCAATATTGAACCCTACAGACTAAGACTAGGGTGCCGTTAAAGTTCATGTGCGTGTAAAGGCAGTCGTCCCAATACTTTTGACAGTATAGTGTATCTATCACATGGAATGCTTTGGACAGCCTGCAGTGATCTTCCCCAATCAACACCACTTTGCACTTCTTCAATCTCCCGGGGTATAAGGGGCCTCCAATCACCTTCTACTAGGTGCCTCTCTCGCCCAACACAGTTTCCCATTCCCTATTTCCCCCTCTTCTTTTCCATCATCCTCATGCTTTTTCTCTGCTCTCGTCACATGTTCAAATGTTAATCATAGACAATGGTACATTCAGGTTTTTGGGGGCTCGTTCACACCATACGTGCATGAAAACTGATAGGAAAACAGCGCTGATTTCACTTTTTTCAGTTTTCATGCATGTTTCAGTGAGTTTTTATGCACGTTGACATCAGTTTGCATGGACTTCAGTTATGTGCCCTGTTCAGACCAATGTTGAGGTCATATCATTTTTTTTCTGTGCAGAAAACTGCATACACATTGCAGATTCCTGCACAGAATAAATCAGCATGTGATCAGTGGCAGCCCGTAATGCAGGGGGCAGGGGCGCCGCCCCCCTATCCATGCATCCAGTCCCCTAATCTACATGCGGAAGCATGGATTCCAATGGGTTTTTTTTTTAAGCACGTGATTAGAGCCAGAGGCTCTAATAGGCTTCAACAAAGGGTGGGCAGAGAACTGCACCCCAAGCCCAACCAGTTGGGTAACAACAATGAATGAATATTCACTATTGTCACAATGATTCTCCTCCCGGCCAATCAGGAAGCTGGTCCTGGGACCCGTTTCTCAATTGGCCGAAAGGAGAAGCGATCCTATTGGCCTAGGAGGAGGAGGGTGGAGACGCATGGCTGCCGTGATGTTAAGGAGCAGACGCAGGGGAAGCCTGTGCCATAGATGGAGAAAGTGCAGGGCTGGTAACCGGTCGACCGGGGAGGGTGCATTGTTTACCGCCCCCCCTCCCAAAAAAAAAATGTACCACCAGCCGCCACTGCATGTGACCAGTGTTGTGGTGTGAACAGGGCACATAGAGGACAATTTTTTTTCTTCAATTGCAAAGCACACGCAGAAAAACCGATGTCTCTGCACCATGGTGTGAACGAGGCCTTAGTCTTCAGCATGGCCCATTTGGGTTGGCCCAAGGAGCCTCACCTATGTTGTCTTCTTTCTTTCTTTTTTCCCTTTCCTTTGTCACACCTATTTAATAGATAATTATGCTTATGGCTAGCCCACATATCAGCCTGGCAACTACTCCTAAGGGTCCACCATGGGGGGCATTGGATGGTGCCATCCCTGGCTTAAGCCACTTATGTTCACAGATCACAGGGCTGTTTTATGTAAAGATTTCAATGTGTTGTTAGAGAATGCTTGACAGCATTGGGGGAGATTTACTAAAACCGGAGCACTCAGAATCTGGTGCATAGTAGCCAATCAGCTTCTAAGTTCAGGTTGTTCAAATAAGTTTTGACAATAAAACCTGGAAGCTGATTGGTTTCTATGCAGAGCTGCACCAGATTTTGCAAGCTCCAGTTTTAGTAAATCTCCCCCCATTGTTTTTTTTTTGTCTGCTTTATTGAACTCTTTTTAAATCCATTTCCAATTGAAGAATGCATTACAAAAAGAAAAAAAATCTGCAACTTAAATTAAAATATTATTTGTTGATCCTGCCATGAAGGTCATGGTTAAGGCACTCCATGTCCAATAAATTGGACAACGAAGACTTTGAACTCCCCAATGATTTTTCATCTGGCGCTCTGTTTGACCTACTACACTTGGATATCTCAACTCACGTGAGCGTCCTCTTCCCTGTCTTTATGGTGATCTGTAAAACACAGGCCAATTGGGCTCAAGTGATGACTTTATCCACATTTTGATAAGCTGTAAAAATCTGTGTCCAGCACCCCTTTACCATTATCTAACCCTTGGCAGACGTAGGGATAGTTAAGCTGGCCATACACCAGGAGAATATTGTTTGAGTATTCAGACGGAAATTCTGAAAAACTGTTTGTTAGCTCATTCGCTCTTGTCAACAAATGTCACTAAAGGGCAAAACTTCTTTTTTTTGTTTTGGATACAATGGAGGAATTAAACAGTCATGTTTTTATTGCTGTCTGTGCCCCTATTAGGAAGATTTCCTCTCTATTTGTCCAGTTTACTGTTATACCTGATAGTAAAAGGAAATCCCAAATTTTGGATTGTCCCCAATGGGGACACTAGCTCTGGTCACTTTGGAGGGATTTCCCCTCACTTCCTGTTTTGGCTATGGGACAGGAAGTAAAGGAAAATCTCTGCAATGGGGTACAGATGGCAAAAAAAAAAAAAAAACGACAAGGGTTATAACCCTCCTTTATCCAAAATGAGAAAAAAATAAAACATTTTGCCTTTCTACTTTCAAGTTTTGTCCAAACTTGCGATACAAATGGGATCCCAAACGTAGATTTTTTTGTGTAAGGAAATTCAGTTAGAATTTTGTTCGTTCAAGAGTAATTTTCATTCCTGATCCATCGAACGTTATCAGTAGTACGGTCAAAAACGAACGCCAACACTAACCATTACAAAAATCCAACGAAATTTATTAAAACACACCAGTAGAATTTCATTCAAAAAAATGTATAAGCTTAAGTATGACCCTATCTTTACACAGGTATGGCTAAACATGATCATTTAGAACTCCAGAAAACCTTTTGGGTCAAGTGACCACCCAACAGATCCACAATGACACCATAAAATATTTGGTTCCTTTATTTATTTCCACCAAGAGGGCTTTTCTTAAAGCAACAACCGGGTCATGTAGATGTGGTGCTCTTCGATACCAACAGTCCATAGAGGAGTTCTTTATTCCATGAGCATTAGATTATTTCTCCCTGCCTTGAATGAAAAGTTTGTGTAAACTTTGTTCCTCTGTAGAAGACCTCGTGATCTTGTTGTGTCTGGGAACAAACAAGCTCTTTCTATCTCTGGCTCTTTTGTGTGGGATCTCTTTAATCCCGGGACTCTGTGTATGATCTCCTGTAACTGCCAGCATCTGTGAGGGACCAGCACCTGCCTTAGCACGAGGCTCAATTTGAGGGAATTAGAATATAGAACTTCATACATAGACGTTAGAGGGAAAAGTCAGAAGTCTTCATTAAGAATCCCCCCTCCTTTACCCAGCAGATGTGTGGAAGGACAAATCCACTTTTGTTTAGGGAGAATCCCGGAAGATACTTAATAAGTTAGAAGTACACAAACTTCTCTTTTCTTTTCTAAAAGACCACAGATGTCCTTCCGTTAACTTTCGGCACCTACAAGCCATCCTTCTGTAGATACAATGAGCATTCAGGGTTTCAAATTCTCCTCTTTTTTTAAAAAAACATAAATTGCTAGAAAAAGATCAAGAACTTTTTTTTTATGAACTAAAGGTGCCTACAGACCTCAGATTGTAGAATTTGCCCACCCAAAAAATATTTTTTGATAAACGTGTGCTTATATCAGGCAAATGTCCCTTATTTTAATCAGGAAAAATCCTTCCTGTCCAATCATTCATCACCTCAGAATCAGGGTTGTCAACTATCAGTAAATTTACAAACAGTTTGAAAAATCTATCATTTTTGCATTTGCCCATGAATGTCCATTATGGACATGCAGAGTTTATGTCCCATTCATGGACGCATGGAAAAATTACAGAGTTTACAAACGGTTTGTAAATTTTGAATGCATGAGGGATGTCTACTGGAGTTGAGGAGGGTCTACAGAAATAAGTCTAATGTAGGGTGTGTCTGCTTGAACTACAGCCGGATGAGAAGATTGACAAGCTACAGATTCAAAAGTATGTACAGTGGATATAAAAAAGTTTATACATCCCTGTTAAAATGTCAGGTTTCTGTGATGTAAAAAAGGGAGACAAAGATAAATAATTTCAGAACTTTTTCCACCTTTAATGTAACCTATAAACTGTACAACTCATTTCAAAAACAAACTGATATCTTTTAGGGGGGGGGGGGGCAGGGGAGTAAAAATAAAAAAAACGAAAATAATGTGGTTGCATAAGTGTGTACACCCTCATAACTGGGGATGTAGCTGTGTCCAGAATTAAGCAATCACATTCAAACTCATGTTAAATAGGAGTCAGTACACACCTGCCATCATTTAACCCCAAATAAAGTTCAGCTGTTCTAGTAGGTCTTTCCTGATATTTTCTTAGTCGTATCCTACAGCAAAAGCCATGGTCTGCAGAGAGCTTCCAAAGCATCCGAGGGATCTCACTGGTAAAAGGTATCAGTCATGAGAAGGGTACAAAAGAATTTCCAAGGCATTAGATATACCATGGAACACAGTGAAGACAGTCATCATCAAGTGGAGAAAATATGGCACAGCAGTGACATCACCAAGAACTGGACGTCCCTCCAAAAGTGATGAAAATACGAGAAGAAAACTGGACAAGGAGGCTGCCAAGAGGCCTATAGGAATATCTGGCAAGTACTGGCTGTGTGGTACATGTGACAACAAACTCCCGGATTCTTCATATGTGTGGGGTAGTGGGCAAAAAAAAGACGGAAGCCTTTTCTTAAGAAGAAAAACATCCAAGCCCGGCTAAAATTTGCAAAAACACATCTGAAGTCTCCCAAAAGCATGTGGGAAAATGCGTTATGGTCTGACGAAACCAAGGTTGAACTTTTTGGCCATAATTCCAAAATATATGTTTGGCGCAAAAACAACACTGCACATCACCAAAAGAACACCATACCCAACGTGAAGCATGGTGGTGGCAGCATCAAGCTTTGGAGATGTTTTTCTTCAGCTGGAACAGGGGCCTTAGTGAAGGTAAAGGGAATTATGAAGAGTTCCAAATACCAGTCAATATTGGCACAAAATCTTCAGGCTTCTGCTAGAAAGCTGAACATAAAGAGGAACTGCATCTTTAAGCATGACAACGACTCAAAGTATACATCCAAATCAACAAAGGAATGGCTTCACCATAAGAAGATTAAAGTTTTGGAATAGCCAAGCATCTGTGGGATGTGCTGGAAAAACATGTCTGATCCATGGAGGCCCCACCTCACAACTTATGCCCCGTACACACGGTCGGACTTTGTTCGGACATTCCGACAACAAAATCCTAGGATTTTATCAGACGGATGTTGGCTCAAACTTGTCTTGCATACACACGGTCACACAAAGTTGTCGGAAAATCTGATCATTCTGAACGCGGTGACGTAAAACACGTACGTTGGGACTATAAACGGGGCAGTGGCCAATAGCTTTCATCTCTTTATTTATTCTGAGCATGCGTGGCACTTTGTCCGTCGGATTTGTGTACACACGATCGGAATTTCCGACAACGGATATTGTTGTCGGAAAATTTTATATCCTGCTCTCAAACTTTGTGTGTCGGAAAATCCGATGGAAAATGTGTGATGGAGCCTACACACGGTCGGAATTTCCGACGAGGTCATATCACACATTTTCCGTTGGAAAATCCGACCGTGTGTACGGGGCATTACAGGGACTGCTACTGACGGCTTGGTGCCAGATACCACAGCATACCTTCAGAGGTCTAGTGGAGTCCATGCCTCGACGGGTCATCTTATTGTTATGGCTGATCATGTATATCTGATAGAAGGTCTACTTTAAAACCTTTGTATGCAGTAACATGTCCTATATTCTTTTTATAAAAAGTTCCAAAGGCTATGAAATCTGTGGCAATTAGCCAGATCCTTTCTTAGATTTCCCAATATGCCATCTTGACTCTGATTGCTATGTGCAAGGCAGAAAACATTTTCATTTCAGATGCTTCTAAGGAATATCTACGAAAATTTAGCAGAAAATGGATTTCCCTATTCTTCCATTGCTCCATACTACACTCAAAACAGGAACAAGGCAATCTGGTTGGCTGCCTCTTCTGGGCACTTTTGGTCTGAGGCCCAGCGCTTGACCCAAACAAAGCTTTGCAGATGGTGATAAGGCCACCTGACAAAGGGCCAGAATACCTGTGTAGCACAGATAACACTATCTGTAAGGCAGAGAGGGCCTGTTTACTGTCTTCCCTTGTATTTAGATTTTTTTTTTTTTGTTAACAGAATTCATTCTCAAAGCGCAGAAGAGTCAACAAATTTAATAAGCAGAATCCATTTCAGCCCTGCGGCCCTCCATGGCAACAGGACACGATGAGTGAAAGGGGGAGGGAGGGACTCCAATGTACAGCCATCATTATCTACACAGCCATCTGCTGAGGAGGGAGAAGGACTGTGTTCATTTGAATGAAGGCAGGTCTGGAAATGGGTTTTAGCCTTCTCCCTGTTGGCTGCTCAGTACTTGGAGTTACATAGAAGTTGATGTTTGGCAAGTGTTCTTCATAACCAGTGGGGTTACTACAGCTCATGGGACCCCATACCTATACTTTGATGGGCCCCCCCCTGGCAACCTTCGTACTGTTATGCCCCGTACACACGGTCGGACATTGATCGGACATTCCGACAACAAAATCCTAGGATTTTTTCCGACGGATGTTGGCTCAAACTTGTCTTGCATACACACGGTCACACAAAGTTGTCGGAAAATCCAATCGCTCTGAACGCGGTGACGTAAAACACGTACGCCGGGACTATAAACAGGGCAGTGGCCAATAGCTTTCATCTCTTTATTTATTCTGAGCATGCGCGGCACTTTGTCCGTCGGATTTGTGTACACACGATCGGAATTTCCGACAACGGATTTTGTTGTCGGAAAATTTTATAGCATGCTCTCAAACTTTGTGTGTCGGAAAATCCGATGGAAAATGTGTGATGGAGCCTACACACGGTCGGAATTTCCGACAACAAGGTCCTATCACACATTTTCCGTCGGAAAATCCGACCGTGTGTACGGGGCATTAATCTTCTTATAAAGTATGTATAAATCATGGTCAGGTAGTAGGAGAGCTGTCAGCATAGTCAATATATTACCAGGGACCAGAGCTGTGGATAGAAGTTGTCGGGGGGGGGGGGGGGTGGCAAGAGTGCAGAGAATTTAATTTAATATTACTTTTCCAGATAACCAGATCTGTGGATAGAAGTTGTAGGGGGATAGGTGAGTCAACAGTGCAGTGAATATACTTTAATGCCGCGTACACACGATCGGATTTCTCGTCGTAAAAAGATATGACGGCTTTTTCGACGGGATTCCGCTCAAGTTTGCCTTGCATACAGGGCCGGTGCTACCACTAGGCAAACTAGGCAGCCGCCTAGGGCGCACTGCTGCTGGGGGGCGCCCGGGCACTGGTGTTCCTACTCTCTTCTCTCTGCAGCAAGCAACTAAGTCTCAGCATCAGCAGGCTGCCGCTGCTCTGTTCGCACATAGTGTCAGAGGCGCAACGGCGGTGGAGGACTGTGTCTGTGTCCTGACTCCCGAATGAATTGAAGCAGGCAAACATTGATTGATGGGCGCTGGTGAGGCTGCATTTGATGGGCGCAGGTGAGGTAAGGCTGCATTTGATGGGCGCTGGTGAGGCTGCATTTGATGGGCGCTGGTGAGGCTGCATTTGATGGGTGCTGGTGAGGCTGAATTTGATGGGCGCTGGTGAGGCTGCATTTGATGGGCGCTGGTGAGGCTGCATTTGATGGGCGCTGGTGAGGCTGCATTTGATGGGCGCTGGTGAGGCTGCATTTGATGGGCGCTGGTGAGGCTACATTTGATGGGCGCTGGTGAGGCTGCATTTGATGGGCGCTGGTGAGGCTGCTTTTGATGGGCGCTGGTGAGGCTGCATTGATGGGCGCTGGTAGGCTGCATTTGATGGGCGCAGGTGAGGTAAGGCTGCATTTAATGGGCGCTGGTGAGGCTGCATTTGATGGGCGCTGGTGAGGCTGCATTTGATGGGCGCTGGTGAGGCTGCATTTGATGGGCGCTGGTGAGGCTGCATTGATGGGCGCTGGTAGGCTGCATTTGATGGGCGCTGGTAAGGCTGCATTGATGGGCACTGGTGAGGCTGCATTGATGGGCACTGGTGAGGCTGCATTGATGGGCGCTGGTAGGCTGCATTAAAAAGGTGGGGGTATACAAGGGCATGGCAAAGGGGGTGGAGTCAGTGGTGGAGCCAGGGGAGGGGCGGCAAAATGAGGTTTCGCCTAGGGTGTCAAAAAACCTTGCACCAGCTCTGCTTGCATACACACGGTCACGCAAAAGTTCGCTGAACTTACGACCGTCAAGAACGCGGTGACGTACAACATTACAATGAGCCGAGAAAATGAAGTTCAATGCTTCCGAGCATGCGTCAAATTATTTCCGAGCATGCGTAGGAATTTTGCGCATCGGAATTGCCACAGACGATCGCATTTTCGGACAGGAACTTTTCCCGACCGAAAAATTGAGAACATGCCCTCAATCTTTTGCTGGCTGGAATTCGGCCAGCAAAAGTCCGATGGAGCATACACACGGTCGCATTTTCCGACGAAAAACTCTCGTCGGTCTTTTTGCAGGCCGAAATTCCGATCGTGTGTACGCGGCATTATAGTACTTTTCCAGAAGACCATGGACATTGTCAGCTAGTAGGAGAGCTGTCAGCATAGTCAATACATTACTAGAGACCAGAGCTGTGGATAGACGTTGTCGTGGGAGAGAGGTGGGCAACCATGCAGGGAATAAACTTTAATATTACTTTTCCAGAAGACCATGGACAGGGTCAGGTAGTAGGAGAACTGCATAGTCAATATACTACCAGGGACCAGAACTGTGGATAGAAGTTGTCGGGGAGGTGGGGGGGGGGGGGGAGTGCAGAGAATTACATTTAATATTACTTTTCCAGATAACCAGATCTGTGGATAGAAGTTGCCGGGGGATAGGTGAGTCAACAGTGCAGGGAATATACTTTAATAGTACTTTTGCAGAAGACCATGGACATGGTCAGGTAGTAGGAGAACTGTCAGCATAGTCAATACATTACTGGGGACCAGAGCTGTGGATAGAAGTTCTCGGGGGAGAGAGGTGGGACAACCATGCAGGGACTTTTCTGGTCAATACATTACTATGGACCAGAGCTAGGGTTGCCACCTGTCCGGGACTCACCTGGAAAGTTCGGGTATCAAATCCTGTGTACGGGTTTCAGACTGCCTGAAACCCGGACACATTATTCAGACCGGACTTCACAGCAGGGTTACTGGCTGCAGTTGTCTGAGCTGAGAGTGTCTGTTACACTTTTATTCACACTGCCCAAAGCCAACACTAACAATACTAACAATACCCCCCAACTGACGCGGGAGGAGAAATGCCTCAATCTGCTCCTCTTCCTCCTACCCCTACCCCTCTGTGTCTGCCCACATTCCAATTTCCAGCACTGTGCCTCAGAAAAGGAAAGTAGAGGTGGGAAATTTGAAGTCCAGCAGCCTCAGATACATCTGGATGAGAGGTGCTGACTGCCAAGGGGTGAGTGAGCTCACCATCCATCCCTGTATGTGACTGAAGTCTCCCCCCTTCTCTCTCCTGCCTCTGAGTGAGTACACTAAGATAAATCGGAGTTCTCGGAGCACCCCTTACATCAGAGTTCCTCTTTACACCAGAGGCCGTAGTGTTCCCCCTTACATCAGAGTTCTCTCCGTACATCAGAGTTCTCAGTGTTCCCCCTTAAATCAGGGTTCCCAGAGCATCCCTTGTGTCAGAGTCCCCAGAGTTCTCTCTTACATCAGAGTCTGCAGAGTCCCCCCTTACAGTGTAAGGGATTTCTGCAAATTCAGATGTAAAGGGGTAATTCTGCGGATTCATATTTAATGGGGAACTCTGTGGATTCAGATGTAAAAGGGGAAATCTGCAGAGTCAGATGTAAAAGGTGAACTCTGTGAATTCAGATATAAAAGGGAAACTCTGTGGATTGAGATGTAATAGGGGAACTTTGTGGATACTAATGTAATAGTGGAACTCTGTGAATTCAGATGTAAAATAGCAACTCTATTAATTCAGATGTAAAAGCAGAACTCTGTGGACTCTGATGTAAAGGGGAACTCTTTTGATTAACTTTATATGATTATAAATGTTATTTAATCGCAAAATATATGTATAGTTTATCCCCTTCCCGCCGAGCGTACGCAGATGTGCGTACTCTGCTTTCCGGGGTTATACCAGGATGATGCCCGCAGCTGCAGACATGCTAAAAGCCGCTCGGCTGTTATACTGGAGGAGCGGGAGGGGACGCTGCCTCCCGCCGCTCTTACCGGGCCTCCCGTTCCATCGGGAGGCCCCATGACCAATCGGACGCCTCCGGCGGCTGGGGGTGGGCTGGAACGAAGCCGTGGGTGGCTTTGTTCCAGCCTTCTAATCGTAAATACGGAAGCGATGTCATGACGTCACTTCCTGTTTACTTGGCTGCCAATGGCGCCGGTTTTAAAAAAATACACAGTATTCAGAATCACCGAAAATGGCAATCTGAATACTTTTAAGTGCAAAGGAGGGATCGGGGGTCTTTTTACATGTTTACATTCCTTGTGACAGCAAAAAAAATCATCAAAAAAAATTTTTTAACACAATTTATAAATATAAAAATAAATAAAATAAGAAAATTTTTTTTTTTAAAGCGCCCCCGTCCCCGCGAGCTCGCGCAGCAAAGAAAACGCATACGGAAGTCGCGCCCGCATATGTAAACGATGTTCAAATCACACATGTGAGGTATCGCCGCGATCGTCAGAGTGAGAGCAATAATTCTAGCACTAGACCTCCTCTGTAACTCTAACCTGGTAACCATAAAAAAAATTTAAAGCGTCACCTATGGAAATTCTTAGGTACCGTAGTTTGTCGCCATTCCACGAGTGCGTGCAATTATAAAGCGTGACATGTTTGGTATCTGTTTACTCAGCGTAACATCATCTTTCACATTATACAAAAAAACTTGTGGTAGCTTTACTGTTTGTTTTTTTAAATTCATGAAAGTGTCCCTTTTCCAAAAAATTTGCATTCAAAACATCGCTGCACAAATACCGTGTGATATAAAATATTGCAACAATCTCCATTTTATTCTCTAGATTCTCTGCTAAAAAATATATATATATAATGTTTGGGGGTTCTAAGTAATTTTCTAGCAAAAAATACGGATTTTAACTTGTAAATACCAAATTTCAAAAATATGCTTAGTCATGAAAGGGTTAAACTGTAAAAAAGAAATTGCTGTGCACCGCTAAAGTGTTTGGGTTTGACTTGAAGAAAAGGTGGCAACCCTAGCTGTGGGTTTAGTATCACTTTAAAGTAAAACTAACGGCAAAACTTTTTTTTTTTTTTTTAGTTTTGAATGGAGTGGAGAGGGATTAGAACTCCTGTCACTTTTTATTGCCGTCTGATCCCCCATTAGGAAGATTCACCCTCTCTATTTGTTCTGTTTACCTTTATCATTGAAAGGTGAAAGTAAAAAAAAAAAAAAGAAAAAAAATGCAGATTGGGTTGTCCCCAGAAAAGTAATAGAGGGGAAATCTTCCAATGGGGATGCTAGTTCTGATGACTTGGGGGTTCCAAAGGAATTCCCTTCATTTGGCTGGATTTCCCATCTTTGGTGCTATTGGGAGGATTCTTGCCCCATATTTGGTGACATTGGGAGAGAGAGGATTTGAGCTGGGTGCTTAGGGGGTGAGCTTGCAGATTAGTGCTTGATTTTTTTTGGGGGGGGGGGGGGCAGAGGGGGTTTTCACTGACACGTAATGCTCAAACATCTTGGGGGGAGCGGGGGTGCAATTTAGCATGTCCTCCCCAGGCTCTAGATGACATTGCCCCGGCACTGGGCCCAGGTATGGCACATACATGCTGGCATTGGTCTAATCTAGATGCATTCCTGGAATCCAAGTAGCAGTGACATCATCACTGGGCTGTGCATAGCCTGTGCAGAGAGCAGAGCCGTGGGAGGGGCCCAGCAGCTTCACCACTAGAGGCTGCCTGTAGAAGACTACAGGAGGGGGTGGAGACAAGACCAGTCACCCAGCACAAGGAGAGAGGGCAGCAGTGAGTGGTCTTTATTATAGGGAGTCTCCCATTGGATTACTGCACAGATCTGAAAGAAATACGCAAAGCACACTGAGGTTCAAGGAAGAATACACATAACGAATGTATGTAGACAATATTTGTTAATCCTGGAGTTCAGCTTTAAAGGGTTAACAGAGCAGGGTGACTCACAAGAGCTGGCAGTGGTATATCCGTTATTTGCATGGTGATCTCCCATCTTTGTGTTCAGGAGCCTTCATGGAAGAGGAACAGGTGCTGAGCTAGTAAGTCAGAGACCTCATTTCCATGTCGCTTTGCATGGTGTGTGAACCATTCCCATACCAAGCCGGCGGATCCCAGAGTCAGTATTCTCACACTGGCCGATATGAAAGGGATAGGCTCAAGATGGCAGGACGGGACAGCACAGCAGGTAAGGCTCTGAGCTCACTTGGGTTCACATAGCTGCAGTTGACTTCTGACCTTTGGCATTGAAGACTCCAGTCTAACCTTCCTTTTCTCCATGTCACCTCTATACAAAGGTCCATGCAGAAGACCTTATGCTTTATGTCTGGGAAACTTCCAATATGGGAAACGTCCCCCAATACCCATTCACAGATATGTGACCTTCCCCCATTACTGCACAGGAGAAGGCACAGTCCACTTTTATATAAAGTGATGGCATTGTGGGGGCTTAGACCCAAATGACATTGAAAAGGGGATAAAAAATGTGGGGCTTTTGCTGTCTATATTCCATTTATTGAGATGTCCCCTCATGCCCTGTCTTTGTGACAACTTGTTGCATTCTGAACCTCACGGTATCACCAGGACAGGAAACGAGGCGCCTCTAGCAAGGACCGAGACAGGAAAAAAAAAGCTGACAAAGGCTGGAACCCTTCCCCGCTCTTTTCACATCAAAAAAACAAAATCTTTTTCCTCGATTTGGACTTTAAGAAGAACTTCAAATATATGGAGACACCTCTGAACTCCACTATGTACTCAATAAAATGTCATGATATCATTTTCAGTTTACCTGATGACGATATCTGAAATGTGTCTTTATAGTAAGTCGTACTTCAAATTCCCATCGCACACGTTCCTGGTATAAGCTCTAAAGGTTTGGGTGCTGCCGCAACAACCAGCTGGATACTGGCTCAAGTCACAAAGTGGATATTTGCCAGCACACCAAGGATCGGTAAGAAAGGTGCAACGTTTTGGAGTCACGCAGGACCACTTTGTCACATGTCTGATGAAGGTGTCCTGCGTGACTCCGAAACGTTGCACCTTTCTTGTGTTGTGATCATGCAATAAACTACCCGTTTGGACGCCACTTTGTTTTCCGTGAAAAGGGGATGCCACTATAGGTTATGCTTATAAAGACACCTTGCCCCATAGGTTATGATCATAAAGACACCTTGCCCCATAGGTTATGATTGCAAAGACACCTTGCCCCATAGGTTATGCTTATAAAGACACCTTGCCCCATAGGTTATGATCATAAAGACACCTTGCCCCATAGGTTATGATCATAAAGACACCTTGCCCCATAGGTTATGATTGCAAAGACACCTTGCCCCATAGGTTATGCTTATAAAGACACCTTGCCCCATAGGTTATGATCATAAAGACACCTTGCCCCATAGGTTATGATCATAAAGACACCTTGCCCCATAGGTTATGATTGCAAAGACACCTTGCCCCATAGGTTATGATTATAAAGACACCTTGCCCCATAGGTTATGATTGTAAAGACACCTTGCCCCATAGGTTATGATTATAAAGACACCTTGCACCATAGGTTATAATTATATAGACACCTTGCCCCATAGGTTATGATTATAAAGACACCTTGCCCCATAGGTTATGATTGCAAAGACACCTTGCCCCATAGGTTATCATTGTAAAGACACCTTGCCCCATAGGTTATGATTATAAAGACACCTTGCACCATAGGTTATAATTATATAGACACCTTGCCCCATAGGTTATGATTATAAAGACACCTTGCCCCATAGGTTATGATTGCAAAGACACCTTGCCCCATAGGTTATGATTATAAAGACACCTTGCCCCATAGGTTATGATTGTAAAGACACCTTGCCCCATAGGTTATGATTATAAAGACACCTTGCACCATAGGTTATAATTATATAGACACCTTGCCCCATAGGTTATGATTATAAAGACACCTTGCCCCATAGGTTATGACTATAAAGACACCTTGCACCATAGGTTATGATTGTAAAGACACCTTGCCCCATAGGTTATGATTATAAAGACACCTTGCCCCATAGGTTATGATTATAAAGACACCTTGCACCATAGGTTATGATTATAAAGACACCTTACACCATAGGTTATGATTATAAAGACACCTTGCCCCATAGGTTATGATTATAAAGACACCTTACACCATAGGTTATGATTATAAAGACACCTTGCCCCATAGGTTATGATTATAAAGACACCTTGCCCCATAGGTTATGATTATAAAGACACCTTGCCCCATAGGTTATGATTATAAAGACACCTTACACCATAGGTTATGATTATAAAGACACCTTGCCCCATAGGTTATGATTATAAAGACACCTTGCCCCATAGGTTATGATTATAAAGACACCTTGCACCATAGGTTATGATTATAAAGACACCTTACACCATAGGTTATGATTATAAAGACACCTTACACCATAGGTTATGATTATAAAGACACCTTGCACCATAGGTTATGATTATAAAGACACCTTACACCATAGTTTATGATTATAAAGACACCTTGCCCCATAGGTTATGATTATAAAGACACCTTGCACCATAGATTATGATTATAAAGACACCTTGCCCCATAGGTTATGATTATAAAGACACCTTGCCCCATAGGTTATGATTATAAAGACACCTTGCACCATAGATTATGATTATAAAGACACCTTGCCCCATAAGTTATGATTATAAAGACACCTTGCCCCATAGGTTATGATTATAAAGACACTTTGCTTGCACCATAGGTTATGATTATAAAGACACCTTGCCCCATAAGTTATGATTATAAAGACACCATGCCCCATAAGTTATGATTATAAAGACACCTTGCCCCATAAGTTATGATTATAAAGACACCATGCCCCATAAGTTATGATTATAAAGACACCTTGCCCCATAGGTTATGATTATAAAGACACCTTGCCCCATAGGCTATTATTATAAAGACACCTTGCACTATATTACGCCCCCATGTTCAGTATGTAGGGTGCGATTATCAGTAGTTGTTATGGTCATATGAACATTGGATGGTGACCCTTTCCATACTTTGTATGTTGTGTGCAGTTGTGGCCGCATGGCAAATCTCAAGGCGGGTCTTCTGGCGGTGACAACAGTGGACCATGCCTGCATAACGTGTGCTAAAGTTTATGCTACTCCAACATTTCATATTCCTGATATGTGCCTGCTGTACCATGTACTTGTGTGAGAAATTGTTCTGTTCTCTCTTCCTTTGTGTGAAATCCCTGGTGATCTTATCAGTCCCTCTGCTTTAATATTACTGACCACGTTAGGCATGAGAGCTCATCCATTCCAGGGTGGTCAGTTTTCTTCTTTACATTCTACTTGGAAGCACAGCCTGATTGTCCTCCAATGGCTAATGCCCCGTACACACGGTCGGACTTTGTTCGGACATTCCGACAACAAAATCCTAGGATTTTTTCCGACGGAGGTTGGCTCAAACTTGTCTTGCATACACACGGTCACACAAAGTTGTCGGAAAATCCGATCATTCTGAACGCGGTGACGTAAAACACGTACGTCAGGACTATAAACGGGGCAGTGGCCAATAGCTTTCATCTCTTTATTTATTCTGAGCATGCGTGGCACTTTGTCCGTCGGATTTGTATACACACGATCGGAATTTCCGACAACGGATTTTGTTGTCGGAAAATTTTATATCCTGCTCTCAAACTTTGTGTGTCGGAAAATCCGATGGAAAATGTGTGATGGAGCCCACACACGGTCGGAATTTCCGACAACACGCACCGATCGGACATTTTCTGTCGGAAAATCCGACCGTGTGTACGGGGCATAAGACTTGTGCTGACACCCCCCCCCCACCCCCCGCCGCCCCCCTGCACAGCTCTTCACTTGGGAAGGTCAGTGTGCTGCTGTTTCTCTGCCTCCTGCAGACACCGCCCTCCCCCCCATGCAGTCTCCACCCCCAGCTCATGTGATCACTTAAAGTGGATGTAAACCCGAAAAATGTTTGTTTTTCTTTTGATATCATACTGTAGAGTATAAGATTTGCTATCATTTGAGCCCAGTCTTGCCACACAGAGTTAATCCATCTCTGAGCAATCCTCTTTTTGTGTTCAGTGAGATAAATCTTGACAAACTGATAAAAAATTTTGTCAAATCCTCCCCCTTGCTGTGAGTGACAGGTGATTTACATATCTCGTGCACTAGCCTAAGATACAGGCATTATTTTTTAATTCCCACCCCCCCACTCCTTTCTTCAGCAGCTCTGCAAGGATTGGCTGTTCCACACCTCAGCCTGATTTGGCATGCTGAAGTCATGTGGTTACTTTCCTGTCTTTTCACTGGATGTTTGAGATCATAGCAGAAGTCCAGTGTAAGAAATACACAGGAGAAAATGCATATTGACAAGGGGAGTGTAGAGGTGGGCGGGGACTCTACTGACATCACGACTCCACCCACCCAGCTCCAGACAACAGACCCGCCCACAGAATCTGCAGTTTTTCGGGTCTCATAACAGACAGAGGGGAGACATTTGACAGGTAAAGATACATGCAGGAGGCGTGTATATCCTTATAGATAACCCCTATGGCAGTAGTTTAGAAAGGATGACATTGGGTTTACATCCACTTTAAGAAAAAAGGTATTTATCATGTTTTTCGTATTTGTACACAAATGTTTTACCTTTCATTTCTGTATTAACCACTTGCTGACCGCCCTACAGCAGTTTTACTGCTACAGGGCACTGGATCACTTTAATATGTGTAATCCAGCTCTTCCGGGTTGCGGGCACAAATGCGTGCCGCCGGTGGCTCCCTCCCGCCGTGATTATACACAGCAAAAACAGCGGAATCAATCATCCGGCAGAGACACAGAACGGCGGTCTGCTTATGTAAACAAGGCGGATCACCGTTCGGACAGGAGGGAAGGCATGGATTCTGTGTCTCTGCAAAGCAAGGACATAGATCCATGTATTCCCCCAGTAAAAGCCCCTCCCACACTGTAGTAAAACACTGACTAGGCACACATTTAACCCTTTGATCGCCCCTGTTGTTAACCCCTTTCCTGCCAGTGTCATAAGTACAGTGACAGTGCATATAGTTTTTTTTTAGCACTGATCACTGTATTGGTGTCACTGGTCCCCAAAAAGCGTCAGTTAGTGTCCAAAATGTCTGCCACAAATATAGCAGTCCCGCTATAAGTCGCTGATCGCCACCATTACTAGTAAAAATAAATAAATAAAAATGACATAAATCTATCCCCTTTTTTGTAGACGCTATAACTTTTGCGCAAACCAATCAATATACGCTTATTGGGATTTTTTTTTTACAAAAAATATGTAGCAGAATACATATTGGCCTAAATTTACAAAGAAATTTTCTTTTCTTTTTTTTTTTTTTTTAATTGGATATGTTTTATGACAGAAAGTAATAAATATTGGGGTTTTTTTTTTTTCAAAAATGCAATATAAGGGTTAAATGTGTCCCTAGGGAGTGCTTTTTAACTGTGTGGGAGGTGCTTGTATTATGGGAAGACAGAGATCTGTGTTCCTCCTTAGCAGAAACACAGGATCTCTGTCTTTTCCTGTCACAGAACGGCGATCTGCCTTGTTCACATAGGCAGACGGCCATTCTGTCTGCCTCAGGAACGATCAGGGGGTCCCGAAGGATTGCGGGTCACCCTGCTGCAGTAAATGTACGTGGGGCAGTCCTTAAGCGGTTAATCCACTTTTAAAACTACAGATTTGAAAATGACCTTTACAATGTCTATAATATACTGTGAAATATATAATGGCAACAATTTACGCTGCACTTTACAATATTGTAAATTCACATCAGTCCCTGCCCTCAAGGAGCTAACAATCTAAGGTCCCTATCTCACATTCATACATACACATACTAGGGCCATTTTAGACAGGAGCCAATTAACATGTCTTTGGAGTGTGGGAGGAAACCGGAGTACCCGGAGGAAACCCACACAAGCGCGGAGAGAACTAAATTACAAAAACAAAGTAAAACTGGAGACCACCCTACATTAGGAGTATAATAAACAAAAGTCATTAGGTGGTAGTGCAAACAATTTCATAGAACATATCCATGTAGTCAGTGTCCAGAAAACCAAAGAGAAAAAAATCCGGCACCACAGTGTCTCCAGAATAAAAAATGTATGATTTTATTTAATCCTTCCAATAAAAGGGATCAATACCTGTAATTATTGATGCTGTAATTATTGATGCGTCTCAGCCTCTTACATAGGCCTTAGTCATAATGAATGTTTATGACTAAGGCCTATGTAAGAGGCTGAAACGCGTCAATAACTGATCCCTTTTATTACATGGATTAAATAAAATCGTTCATGTTTTATTTTTGAGACACTGTGGTGCCAGATTTTTTTTCTCTTTGATTGGACGTTTTGAATGCCTGAGTACTGGGGCCACATGTGTCTCCATCTCATCCCATTTTTTATTAACACCTTCCTGCCCGGCCTATAGCAGAATGACGGCCAGGCAGTGGCTTTAAGATCCTTGCTGGACGTCATATGTGGCGCAATCTGTCATTGGCCGTGTGATGATTGATCAGTTTACTGGCTCACTGCCGGTACCATGTGACCACTGTGACCAATCACAGCAGATCACATGACAGTTTAAAACAATGGATGGCTTCCTTCCATGCCATTCATTGTGTACAATTGTGTTGCTAGCTGTGATTGGTCAATGTGATCACATGGTACAGACTGGGTCAATTACAGCCCATCTGTACCATGTGTTTAGCTTTGACCAGTCACAGTTAAATCAGAACAAAACAAACTGAATTAATCAGTTTCATTCAGTAAAATGCTTACTTATAGCAATTTAATTCACTGCTAGAAGCAATCATAATGTGTAAAAAAAAAAAAGTCCTGATCCCTTCTCCAGAGTAGTACAATGTTACTATTATAACATTATATTGCTCTGGTCACAGTGAGTAAAAAAAAAATCATACAAAAAGGAAAAAAATATAATTTTTTTTTAATGTATTTATTTATTTTTTTGGTACTGTCACCAGTCAGTGTCCCTAATCACCACCACACCAGTTATATGATGACGCTGTACTGCACTGATGACAGTTTGTAAAAAAAATAACATTTCATTCTTTTTTTATTTCTTCATTTTCCCCCAAAAAATTATGACAAAAAAACGACATCTTAAAAAAAACCGCCATGCCTCTTACTAAATACCTTGGACTGTCTACTTTCCAAAAAAGGGTAATTTGGGGCATATTTGTACTGTCCTGCCATTTTAGGGTCTCATGAAATGATACAGTCCATCAGTATTTTAGGATTGATCAATTTTCAGATATGTACCATAGTTTGTGGACTCTAAAACTTTATTTAGTGACTGGGTTTACCAAAAAAGTTAAAAGAAACTTACAAACTTCTTTTTTTGTGAGGTTTACGAGTTCACTGATAAGGATGTTGACTACTACCCTCCCCCCCCCCCCCCATTCATAAACCCAGGAGCAGATGTAGGATCTGTCTTCAGCTGCCAGAACACTAATATGCTCAGGCCTTGTTCTGGCTATAGGCCTGTAGGCCGGAGATAAGCACTACAGAGCCTATAGGTATCCATTGGCTTCACCAGCAGGGGAGGGGGAACCCACGAGCGTGTTCTTCACACAGCTGACGGGCCCAGGATCAGCACACAGATCTCTTTCTTGGTCTATCAGATAAAGGTCTTTATTTTCGGGAGCTGCAATCAGTCTCTTTCTCTTTCAGCCTCTCTTCTTTTGGGGCCTCTCCTGGCCTTCAAGCTATGTGAACAGAGTTCTTTTTGAGAGCGACGATAAGGCTGCAGTTATGTCATCATTAGAACGGCATCACTGTGTAGCATCGTCAAGCTGCACCTGCTCCCTCAGCGACACAATGGTGGGCCTAAAGCATAGGCCAGGGCCACAAAACCGTCTCCAGGCCTTCGGGAAGGAAACGAGGCCTCCGGAACGTCGTGAAAACATTCTGCATAATCTAGACTTGACTAGACTGCCTTCCTCCCTCCTTCTCCATTCAAACTTCTCTTTTCTTTCACACTTTTTTTTTTTTTTTTTTTTTTTTTAGCAGAGGTGTCTGCGCCAGAAGAAAAAAAAGGGTCTTTATATGAAGTCCTTTCTTTCTGGGCGGTAGGAGAGTCCTAACATCACTGGGTACAAAGCAGTTTGTTCACTTTTGTGAGTCTTGTGCCGCTTCAAAGATGTCATTCTTTGCTGGAGCAGAGAGGGTTCTGGGAGTTCAAGTTTCTGGTTACTTCTTTTAAACTGTAGTTTGTTTGTTAGCTTGTGTTCTTTGGAATGGAAGTGAAGTCACAATGGTCCTATTTAGGAAGAGCTGGAGAGGAGATCTAGTTGGCTTTCCTTTTCTGTGAGTTTTAGGCTAACTTGGCCACATATAGGCAAACATTTTTGTAGATTTGAGCAGAGGTTATAATCATTATGCTTTGAGAGAGTTAAAGTGGAACTCCAGATAATTTTTTTTTCTTTTTTGATAGGGTGTTTTTTTTTTCCTGGCACCCTGTTGCCTCTCTGCCAGACAGTATAGTTATGTGCACAGATGAGGTACTGCAACGCAACTTTATACCACCTGTCCTGTTTTACCCCTGAGATTGATGACAGGGTGTACCAGTGGCACGGGAGTGTGGGCGGGACCATGCGTTGGGTACCCTGAGAGGAGGTGGCTGGAAGGCAGTCTGGCAATAAGACACCTGGATGCCTAAGGGCTCTTGGTTTGCGACATACAGGGCCGGTGCTATCACTAGGCAAACTAGGCAGCCGCCTAGGGCGCACTGCTGCCTAGGGCGCCCGGCCACTGGTGTTCCTACTCTCTTCTCTCTGCAGCAAGCAACTAAGTCTCAGCATCAGCAGGCAGCCTTCGCACATCGCACATAGACTCCCGAATGAATGGAAGCAAGCAAACATTTATTGATAGTCGCTGGTAGGCTGCATTAATGGGCGCTGGTAGGCAGCATTTGAAGGGTGCTGGTGAGACTGCATTTGATGGTAAGGCTGCATTTGATGGGCACGGGTGGGCTGCATTTGATTGGTGCTTCATTAAAAAGCTGGGGTATACATGGGCAGGGCAAAGGGCGTGGAGTCAGGGGTATAGCGGGGGGGGGGGGGGGCGCAAAATGAGGTTTTGCCTAGGGTGTCAAAAATCATTGCACCAGCCCTGGCGACATAGGCAAGCAGTCCCTATCTGTCCATCCTCCACTGCAACCTTTGCCTGCGCTGGACACACTGAGCAGCGAGTTCCTATCCCTGACCTCACCATTTCGCAAATGAAGGGGGGCGGTGCTATTTCTTAGCACTGCCTACACTAAAGATGGCCGCTCAGGTCATCCAGGGCAGCAGCGTCCAATCAGACAGCTGATCTCCTGATGACACCTATGGAGGCCTCAGAGGAACATAAGTTTCCCTTGACCTCTGCTCCCTCTGCATGGCGGCAGCCGAACAGCGCCAACTGTGCAGGGAGTCTGAACTGTAAAAAGTCCTGGCCATTGGCCAACAGAAGAACAGGATTATGCAGTGAGGCAGAAGCTGAAGAGCAGGAACTTGTACCGGCTGTCGTCACAGGACTTAAAAGAGCAGAAGACAGGAACGTGGTCAGGCGAGCAGAGGTCAGCAACAGTAGAGAAGCAAAGGTGCAGATTTAGGAGACAAGAACGTGAACAAGAGCCAGGTCAGTATAACAGGAAAAGGAGACAAGCCAAAATGATAAGCAGGATGCAGAGTCAAGCAACAAGTCAGAGGTCATGTAATGGAGACATCAAGATCAGGCAATGTCATAAGGCAAACCGGGTAGAACACAAAAGCAAGCAGGGTCTGGTCACGGGTCACAGGAGCTGATGACCACTCAGCAATAATCTTGAGCTTTGTAGTGCGTAAAATAGGCCACTGGGTGCCAAAGGTAAATTCAAACATGCCCATGGCCGTGGTCCTGCAGACCATTCTGTGTACATGCACAGGTCTTCAGGCAGGAACACAAACTCGGTTTTTCTGATAGGCACTAACTAGACATGTGCAGATGATGGAAAATTTGCTATCCAGTTAGCTGAAAGAACCACTCACCAGTTCAATAGTTGTGCATTGTCAATAAGCCCATGCAGGGTTTTTTCAGGCGGAACTCAGTTCCACCACCTTTGGCTCAGGCCCTCTGCTCCCTGCTCACTACTATCACTAGTATACACAGAAGTCTGGCTTCTGTATTTACAAGTGACAGCCTGTCTCCCAATGGCTCCCACGGATCTGATCTCCTGAGTGGCTCCCTCTGAGTGCAGGTTGGGGACAAGGGAAATGTAGGTGCCCAGGGTGCAGTGCCGATGCCGACACCCCCACTGGATGGTCTCCCTGCAAGTGAGAGAGGCAGAGCCACCTACAGTGGGTGAGGAGGTACTAGAGCCGACTGGGTGCTTTAGTTTAATATAGCAACAAAAGTAAGACACATAAGAGATGGTGAAGTGGGGGGAGAAGATGGGGGCAGTGGAGGGGGGGGTATGTGGAGGTCAGACCTAAAGAGGAGTGAAAGTGTAATGTGGCTCAGGGTTGCAGAGGTAAGCAACTGTGGAAGAAGGCTGAACTCTGCACTTTGTACGTAGCAAACCCCTTGAACTCTGTACATAGCACACCCCTGAACTCCGCACTATGTACGTAATGCACCCCTGAACTCTGTACATAGCACACATAGCACACCCCTGAACTCTGCACTATGTACGTAGCGCACCCCTGATCTCTTCACTATGTACCTAGCGCACTCCTGAACTCTGCACTATGTAGGTAGCGCACCCCTGAACTCTTCACTATGTACATAGCGCACTACTGAACTCTTCACTATGTATGTAGCGCACTCCTGCACTCTGCACTAACACCCCCCCCCCAAAAGCCTACACTTTGTACGTAATGCACTCCTGGTATTTAATGCCCCTTTAAGACCCTCCCACTGTTAGTGAAATTTGTCCTCACCCAGTAATTCATTCAGTTTGGAGGGTGTAAATGGGGGTTTTGAGGGTTCGTGCTTGAGTTCCTGTACCTATTTTCTAAGAAAAAAAGCCCTGAGCCCATCATGGGGCGTAACTACCACCATAGCGACCCATGCGGGCGCTATGGGGCCCGCAGCTGAGTGGGGCCCAGTGAGGATAAGAGCACCGCCGGCACAGTCTCCCAGCCAGGGGAAGAGAGAGGAAAGGAAGAGGCGAGCTGTCCGTATCAGCAGAGAGCTGAATTGTCCGATATAAGAGCTTTCATTAGAACTTCCAGTGTTCCCGGGGCTCACGTCACATAGCTCCACCTTTTTGCCGGGTGCCTTTGATAGACAGAACGCCGATCCAATGCGGGACATGTGATGTCATCAAAGGCGTCGGGCCAAGAGGTGGGGCTATGTGACGATGAGCCCCGGGAAGACAGGAAATTCAAATGAAAGCTATTACAGCGGGCAATCCCGCTCTCTGCTGATCCGGGTGGCTTGCCTCTTCCTCTGCATAAGTGGGGCTGTATGGGGCACAGGCAGAACAGGCTGTATTGGGCACAGGTCACGCTGTATGGGGCACAGGTCACGCTATATTGGGCACAGGTCACGCTGTATGTGGCACAGGTCACGCTGCATTGACACTAGGGCAGCTGTGGGGGGGGGGCTGTTTGCAGGGGGGCCCATACAACATTTTGCTATGGGGCCGTGCTATTTCTAGTTACGCCCCTGAGCCCATGTATAAAGGAATCCCATGATATTTCCAAAGGGGTTATGCAGTGAGAATTCTTGCCCCCTGTGACACCATTGGCCCATTTAAAAAAGTAATATACTTTCTTATTGGGTGCTATTCTAATCAGGATGTGTGGTGTCTGTTTATTAGGGCAGTGATGTCACAATGGTAATACTTCCTGTACTATACTTACGACCTATTATACCCATTACAACTGTTCCCCTCTCTACATTGGTATAGAGGACTGGGAAGTTCATTCACCTATGTAGACCTTGGGAATCATGGGAAAAGGAGACCAGAGCTGCAAATGAAAGTATAAAATAGAAATATACAGTATTTCATATTCTAGTAGTCAACCGGGTAGATACAGGGAGCCAAAACTGACATCACCAAAGGGCCACACACAATATTCAGTATATGAAATGCTATAGAAGACTGTCAGAGACTGCAGACATACTACAGGAGATGGTCAGAGACTGCAGACATGCAGTGCATCCGGAAAGTATTCACAGCGCTTCACTTTCTCCACATTTTGTTAATTTAATCCATTTTGCAATAAGGTTACAGCCTTATTGCAAAATGGATTACATTCATTATTTTCCTCAAAATTCTACAAACATTACCCCATAATGACAATGTGGTAGAAGTTTGTTTGAAATCTTTGCACATTTATTTAAAAGAGAAAATGAAAAAAATCCCATGTACACAAGTATCACAGCCTTTGCTCAATACTTTGTTGAAGTACCTTTGGCACCAATTACAGCCTCAAGTCTTTTTGAGTATGATGCTACAAGCTTGGCACACCTATTTTTGGGCAGTTTCTCCCATTCTTCTTTGCAGGACCTCTCAAGCTCCATCAGGTTGGATGAGGAGCGTCGGTGCACAGCCATTTTCAGATCTCTTCAGAGATGTTCAATCGGGTTCTAGTCTGGGCTCTGGTTGGGCCACTCAAGGACATTCACATAGTTTTCCTGTAGCCACTCCTTTGTTATCTTGGCTGTGTGCTTAGGGTGGTTGTCCTGTTGGAAGATGAACCTTCACCCCAGTCTGAGGTCCAGAGCACCCTGGAGCAGGTTTTCATCAAGTATGTCTCTGTACATTGCTGCATTTATCTTTCCCTCGATCCTGACTAGTCTCCCAGTTCCTGCCGCTGATAAAACATCCCCACAGCATGATGCTACCACCACCATGCTTCACTGTAGGGATGGTATTGGCCAGGTGATGAGCAGTGCCTGGTTTTCTCCAGACATGACGCCATTCAGGCCAAAGAGTTAAATCTTTGTTTCATCAGACCAGAGAATTTTGTTTCTCATGGTCTGAGAGTCCTTCAGGTGCCTTTTGGCAAACTCCAGACGGGCTGTCATGTGCCTTTTACTGAGGGGTGGCTTCCATCTGGCCACTCTATCATACAGGCCTGATTGGTGGAGTGCTGCAGAGATGGTTGTTCTTCTGGAAGGTTCTTCTCTCTCCACAGAGAAATGCTGGAGCTCTGTCAGAGTGACCATCAGCTCCCTGACTAAAGCACTTCTCTCCTAATCACTCAGTTTGGTCGGGCGGCTCTAGGAAGAGTCCTGGTTGTTTCAAACCTCTTCCATTTATGGATGATGGAGGCCCCTGTGCTCATTGGGACCTTCTATAATGCAGAATTTTTTCTGTACCCTTCCCCAGGTCTGTGGAAAACAAGTGTATAGGTGCTGTACCTTCCCACATAAAAGCTCTGCCCGGTGCTCAGACCCCGAGGCTGCTGACACCTCCAACGTACCAGAATAAGGAAAGGGATGGCCGGCACTCAGGATGACATCCAAAATAGTATTCCTTTATTTAATACATGCACAGAGCTGTAAAACATCCTGCGTGTTTCAGACGATTTCCTTAGTCATGGCCATCCCTTTCCTTCCCCAGATCTGGTCCTCGATACAATCCTGTCTTGGGGTTCTACAGACAATTCCTTGGACTTCATGGCTTGGTTTGTGCTCTGACATGCACTGTTAACTGTGGGACCTTATATAGACAGGTGCGTGCCTTTCCAAATCATGTCCAATCAACTGAATTTACCACAGGTGGACTCCAATCAAGTTGTAGAGACATCTCAAGGATGATCAGTGGAAAGAGGATGCACCTGAGCTCAATTTTGAGTGTCATGGCAAAGGCTGTGAAGAATTATGTACATGGGATTTTTTCGTTTTTTATTTTTAATAAATTTACAAACTTCTTTCACATTGTCATTACGGGGCATTGTTTGTAGAATTTTGAGGAAATTAATGAATTTATTCCATTTTGGAATAAGGCTGTACATGTGGAAGAGGGTCAGGGACTGCTGACATACAGTAATACTGGAGATAGCCAGAGACGGCAAACATACTACAAGAGATGGTCAGAGACTGCAGACTTACTACAGAAGATGATCATAGACTGGAGACAGAGTGCAGGAGATGGTTAAAGACTAAAGACATACTACAGGAAATAGCTAGAGACTGTAGATATACTACAGGAGATGGTCAGACACTGAAAACTGGCTACAAGGGCGTGTTCAGAGGGTGGTGATAAATGGGGAGTACTCGGAATGGTCAGGGGTGGGTAGTGGGGTTCCCCAGGGTTCTGTGCTGGGACCAATCCTATTTAATTTGTTCATAAACGACCTGGAGGATGGGGTAAACAGTTCAATCTCTGTATTTGCAGATGATACTAAGATAAGCAGGGCAATAACTTCTCCGCAGGATGTGGAAACCTTGCAAGAAGATCTGAACAAATGAATGGGGTGGGCGACTACATGGCAAATGAGGTTCAATGTAGAAAAATGTAAAATAATGCATTTGGGTGGCAAAAATATGAATGCAATCTATACACTGGGGGGAGAACCTCTGGGGGAATCTAGGATGGAAGAGGACCTGGGGGTCCTAGTAGATCAGGGATCCTCAAACTACGGCCCTCCGGCTGTTGCAGAACTACACATCCCATGAAGCATTGTAAAACTCTGACATTCACAGACATGACTAGGCATAATGGGAATTGTAGTTCCTGAACACCTGGAGGGCCGCAGTTTGAAGACCCCTGTAGTAGATGATAGGCTCAGCAAGGGCATGCAATGCCAAGCTGCTACTAACAAAGCAAACAGAATATTGGCATTAAAAAGGGGATCAACTCCAGAGATAAAATGATAATTCTCCCACTCTACTAGACTCTGGTCCGGCCGCACCTGGAGTATGCTGTCCAGTTCTGGGCACCAGTCCTCAGGAGGGATGTACTGGAAATGGAGCGAGTACAAAGAAGGGCAACAAAGCTAATAAAGGGTCTGGAGGATCTTAGTTATGAGGAAAGGTTGTGAGCACTGAACTTATTCTCTCTGGAGAAGAGACGCTTGAGAGGGGATATGATTTCAATATACAAATACCGGACTGGTGACCCCACAATAGGGATAAAACTTTTTCGCAGAAGGGAGTTTAACAAGACACGTGACCACTCATTAAAATTAGAAGAAAAGAGGTTTAACCTTAAACTACGTAGAGGGTTCTTTACTGTAAGAGCAGCAAGGATGTGGAATTCCCTTCCACAGGCGGTGGTCTCAGCGGGGGGCATCAATAGTTTCAAGAAACTATTAGATAAGCACCTGAACGACCGCAACATACAGGGATATACAATGTAATACTGACACATAATCACACACATAGGTTGGACTTGATAGACTTGTGTCTTTTTTCAACCTCACCTACTATGTAACTATATATATACTACAGGAGATGGTCAGAGACTGCAGAAATACTACAGGGGATGGTCAGAGACTGGAGACTTGCATCAGGAGATGGTCAGAGACTGGAGACTTGCATCAGGAGATGGTCAGAGACTGGAGACTTGCATCAGGAGATGGTCAGAGACTGGAGACTTGCATCAGGAGATGGTCAGAGACTGGAGACTTGCATCAGGAGATGGTCAGAGACTTTAGACTTGCATCAGGAGATGGTCAGAGACTAGAGACTTGCATCAGGAGATGGTCAGAGACTGGAGACTTGCATCAGGAGATGGTCAGAGACTGGAGACTTGCATCTGGAGATGGTCAGAGACTGGAGACTTGCATCTGGAGATGGTCAGAGACTGGAGACTTGCATCAGGAGATGGTCAGAGACTGGAGACTTGCATCAGGAGATGGTCAGAGACTGGAGACTTGCATCAGGAGATGGTCAGAGACTGGAGACTTGCATCAGGAGATGGTCAGAGACTGGAGACTTGCATCAGGAGAATGCTTTCCTTACATCACATGACCACATAAACACAGTCCTGGAACACATCTACTTCCAGGTCACATGCTGATTGAGTAAGCATCTAGGCAGGAAAAACACAGACTAGCAGCAACTGGGGCCCATGGGCCACACAATATGCACCAAAAAGCTGCAGTTTGGGACCTGAAGTCCAATTGCGTTGTCCTTGTTTGACAATAAATAAACTTGACCTTCTAGTCCAGTCATCTGGCTATCATACTGTGATCTTTGCCTCTACATATACAATCCGATCAGGAAGACCAATCCCTTTGTTGTAGCTTTTAACTTGCGGCACTTTACTTGGAATCTTTATAATCGGCTTTCTAAGCGCGAACCCCCCCCCCCCCTTCCATCCCCACATCTTGCTTGTACTGACGCTCTTTACTTGTACTAATTAGCATCAGTTCCTTCAGTTGTGTAATTAGTCATTCCTGAAGCTCCGCGTACGTCTTATCGCACACTCCAGGGTGACTTTTCGGGGGAAGCCCAACTGAGTTCTTTAATGACTAACATCGCATAACGGCTGTTTTACACGTCTTGTAGCTGTCATCGCGGTGACGGGAATTTCCCCTTAAAGAATGAGGAGAGTTCTTCAAACCGCAAAGAGAGGATCTCTGACAAAAGAGACACTTTCTCCTCTGGCTTCAAACGCTGAGTGCTGAGGTGGAGGGAACGTGGTTCACCGCAGCGGGAGGCACCAATTACGAGGTCACCGCGTTTTCAGCTACTGAGTTGGCGGCCTTTCTGATCCAGGAACGTAAGGGGACAAAAAAAAAAAGCTATTTTAGGATTGCAAGGACTAATGGTCATGAACAATGGCAGTATTTATTTTATTGGTTTATATAGCGAAAATAGTTATAAAGTCTGAAACTATAATAAATGTGCAGGCGTATTTATGAAGGCTTTGTATTTGTTCTCTTATGCCGCGTACACACGATCGGAAATTCGGCCAGCAAAAGACAGATGAGAGCTTTTGGTCGGAAAATGCGACTGTGTGTATGCTCCATCGGACTTTTGCTGGCCGAATTCCAGCCAGCAAAAGATTGAGAGCATGTTCTCGATTTTTCGGTCGGAAAAAGTTCCTCTCCGAAAATGCGATCATCTGTGGCAATTCCGCCGCGCAAAATTCCTACGCATGCGTGGAAACAATTCCACGCATGCTCGGAAGCATTGAACTTCATTTTCTCGGCTCGTCGTAGTGTTGTACGTCACCGCGTTCTTGACGGTCGAAAGTTCAGCGAACTTTTGTGTAACTGTGTGTATGCAAGGCAAGCTTGAGCGGAATCCTGTCAGAAAAGCCATCATATCTGTTTCCGACCAAAATCCCGATCGTGCGTACGAGGCATTCGTTTTTTTGCAGTTTTTGGATGGAACAAGGGAGGGTTAAAACTCCATGCTATGTCTATACTGTGGAGATTCACCATTTGGCTGGTGACAGAAGGTGGTGGGAAATCCAAAATCTTACAGTTGTCACCAGAAAAGGGAATTGAGGGGATCTATTCCAATGGGTAGCCAGTTCTGGTCAAAGCTTTCAAAGAGGATAAGTGCTCTCAATTTGTAGAGATTTTCACTCACTTCCTGCTGTGTTTCTAAGACAGGAAGTGATAAAAAAATCTCCCCAGTGTGATATCAAGAGTAAAAAAAAAAAAATATATAGGGCTTTCATTATTCCCTAAAGTCTCCAAAACCTAAGTTTGGACTTAGTTTGGACCCAAAAGGAAGTTATTTCCCCGCTTTAACAACGCCCCCCCCCCCCCCTTTTGCAAGCACAATTGCTTATTTTCCTATGTTTTTTTGGCCTTGGCCTAGGTCATAATTACAAATGACAAATCATGCCCAATTTACAGGTGGTTCTCGCCTAGATCCCACCTCTAAATATGTGGGGACTGCCCACTTGAGATACTAATCCCCACAATGAATGCCTTTTGGAGTTACATATGTGCAGTAACTCAAATGAGGTGATAGTGTGATCCTGGGACATAGTCAGGGACACGGGATCGCCTGGACAGAGGGCCAAATTGTGGGACTATCCCGACAAGTGTGCTAGAGTTGGCATCAATGCAAACTTGTAAAGCAGTCATCGGCTAATAGCCCCTTTCCTGTGCAGGAATATGTCACAATCTTTTGATAATCATGTGCGCCTGTAAAGGGGACATTTTACCCCTCTCTAGTCTCTTCAAGCTAAGTCAGGTACAGTAAAACCTTGGATTGAGACTAACTTGGTTTGAGAACATTTTGCAAGACAAGCAACATTTTTTAATACATTTTAACTTGATATACAAGCGATGTCTTGATATACAAGTAGCGTCATGTCACAACTGAGTATGAAGAGAAGAGAGGCTCCTCTAAGTGTAGCAATATGGTTACACATTTAATGAAGGTACAACATTTAGCAACTCACATGGTTGATGAATAAAACAGGCAAATCTAAGTATGCAGGCATCCGGGGTAAAGCTGTCCACATAGACCGTCCTCCTCACCGCCATTGACGTCATCTCTTCCACGCTGCGCTCCATGCGTGCTTCAAGCCCCATTTTCAGATCACTCTACTGCAGGGTAGTCTTCCCAGCCACGATGGCAGACTGACAGCGGTAAGAGTCGGCGGTGAGGAGGACGATCTTTGTGGACAGCTTTACCCCGGATGCCTGCATACTTAGATGTGCCTCTTTTAATCATCAACCATGTGAGTTTGCTAAATGTTGTACCTTCATTAAGGATACGTTTTCACTATTGCAACCCCGATTTAGAGTGTGACTTTGCAGTGTAACTTTGCATCTGCCGTGCAGGGAGAATGGAGGACAAGAGAAATATTTATTTCTCTTAGGGTTCCTTATGGTTATCGGGTGGGCTGCTGTACAATCAGACACTGCCCCCCCAAATTACCCCAAAAGCCCTGACCCACAAGAGATGGCGCACATTCTGCATGTGGTGAGGTTAGGGACAGGAACCCTTTTGACAGGAGAGTGAACCTAGCATAGGGAGAGGTTCCGGAGGAGGAGGGACAGTGTAGGGACTGTTTCAGACTTCTTGGGAAACTTTTCCACTACTGTGCTTGCTGCATCTGCCTGCCTACCACCCCTGCACCAAGTGTTATGCTGCGTACTCTCCCTGCGCTACTTTGGTCTGACTTGAGCACGATTTCAGCCCATTGATTTGAATGGAAGTCGAGATCATCATTTTAACTGATCCGACTTGTGGCATGCAACTTTTGCTCTGAGGATCTTAAGGGGGAACCCCACGGCAAAAAAAAAAAAAGAAAAAAAGGCGTGCCCCCCGGGACCATACCAAACCCTTCGGTCTGGTATAGATTTTGAGGGGAAAAGCGACAAAAAAAAAAATGGCATGCCCCCCACCAAAAGAAAGATCGGAGCAAGAATACATCACCAGAGGGGGAGGCGAGTGAGCCCCCCCCCCGCCCCAAAGCAAAGCACCCACACCCCCCCCCACGTTGAGGGCATGTGGCCGGGTATGGTCCAGGAGGGGACGGGGGTGCTCGCCCCCCCCCTTTTTCCTGATCTGCCAGGCTGCATGCTCGGATAAGGGTCTGGTATGGATTTTGGGGGGAAGCCTACACCATTTAAAAAAAAAAAAATTTGGCATGGGGTTTCCCCTCAAAATCCATACTGGACCCTTTGGTCTGGTATGGTCTTGTGGGGGGGCCTCATGCGTTTTGTGTTTTTTTATTAGGCGTGGGGTCCTCCCTCAGGATTCATACCAGACTCAAAGTGCCTGGTATGGCCAGATCCCGTTCATTGAAGTCGTATGGAAGTCGGACATGATGTTGCAGGGCAAAGTTGGATTGTAAGTTGTAGAATTTCGTGTCGAATCAGCGTGAGCATAGCCTAAAGCTTGTGTTTTACCATGCATGAACATACTGTAGGTAGCAAGCCTGCTTAAAACTGCATGGTGCTCGCCCCCCCCCCCCCCCCCTTTTCCTGATCTGCCAGGCTGCATGCTCGGATAAGGGTCTGGTATGGATTTTGGAGGGGGAAACCCCACGCCATTTTTTTTTTTAATTTGGCATGGGGTTTCCCCTCAAAATCCTTACTGGACCCTTCAATCTGGTATGGTCTTGTGGGGGGGGGGCTCATGCCCTTTTTTTTTTTTATTAGGCGTGGGGTCCCCTCTCAAGATTCATACCAGACTCAAAGGGCCTGGGTATGGTCGGATCCCGTTCATTGAAGTTGTATGGAAGTCGGACATGAAGTTGCAGGGCAAAATTGGATTGTAAGTTGTAGAATTTAGTGTCGGATCAGCGTGAGCATAGCCTAAAGCTTGTGTTTTACCATGCATTACCATAGAACATACTGTAGGTGTCAAGCCTGCTTAAAACTGCATGGTGCTCGCCCCCCCTTTCCTGATCTGCCAGTCTGCATGCTCGGATAAGGGTCTGGTATGGATTTTGGAGGGGGAAACCCCACGCCATTTTTTTTTTAAATTTGGCATGGGGTTTCCCCTCAAAATCCATATTGGACCCTTCAGTCTGGTATGGTCTTGTGAGGGGGGGGGGGGGCCTCATGCCATTTTTTTTTTATTAGACGTGGGGTCCCCCCTCAAGATTCATACCAGACTCAAAGGGCCTGGGTATGGTCGCATCCCGTTCATTGAAGTTGTATGGAAGTCGGACATGAAGTTGCAGGGCAAAATTGGATTGTAAGTTGTAGAATTTCGTGTCGGATCAGCGTGAGCATAGCCTTAAGCATGTGTTTTACCATGCATTACCATAGAACATACTGTAGGTGTCAAGCCTGCCTAAAACTGCACGATGTAGGCGATTTTCTTTGACTAGATGCTGACTCAGATCAATAGAAAGCAGATACACGCCAGCGGGAAGCATTCCAAGTTCAGGGAGATCTGATGGTGGCCGTCAGGAGCCTGCCTACTTACCTGGCTGACCGCGGTGATGAGTGTGCCTATAATTCTGAATAAATGTTGTTTCTGTGGAGTTACGGCCTCTGCCAGCAGGAATGTAAATGTTTTTCGGCGGAGCGGCCTATTAATACTGATCACGGTTTCAGGGTCAAGCATTTTCGCTGAGAACTGTCAGCCAGCGCAGTGAAGGCCCCAATCATGGCTGTCTGGCAGCGCTGTTTTGTTTTAAACTGGCTGACAGGTAATCAAGTTTTTCTGCAAATATGCTACAGTGGGTGATAGGCTGCACAGAGGTTTGCCACCTTTTGCTCGGTTTAAAGATTCACAGAACAGGATGGCTGTGCAAGGGGATTGTTTTCTTTTTAAAGACTTTCATTAGGAGTTTATGGTGCAATGACCAGTTGCATGCCGTTTTTGGTAACCTAAAACTGAAGAATGGAGTCGGCCAAAACCAAAAGAGAGGGTTATTTATACCAGACTCCGCTTTTTCCTTTTTTAATACAACTCCCCCCCCCCCCCCAACCAACCCCATCCCTTCCCCCTGCACTTTCAACGCTCCAGCATGGCGCTCTACACCCCTTTAAGGTCCTGGCCACTGCTCCTTTGATGTTGAGCTTCATTCTTCCCACTTATTTTAGCCCAGGGTGTCAAGAAAATGCCCCTTGGGAAAGCACCATCAAGCTGACCTGGGCTCAAAGGAGAAGGAATTTGAGAACAGCGGCTATGTCACTACGTGAGCACTATTCTCTACATCACTGAGAACCTGGGGATGGGCTTCAGACTGCCAACAGGCCATCTTATGTATAAACAAGATCTGAATGTCTTCAGGGAAGCAATCCTTTCTGATGCTTCAGAGTTCTCCATAAACTTTGAAAGTTGAATGCAGTGAGGGAGGGGCGGGCAGGTGTGGTGCAGGAAGGTATTGTTCATGCTATATACAACAGTAGCCCACTTAGATGCCAGTGGATGCTGCTGGGGGGGGGGGGGGTGTGGAGAGATAATCCCTACCCAATTTCATACCAGTTGATGCTGAATGGAGGATGGGGTGATAATCGCAGTGGGGTGTAGGGATATGATCCCCACCCACTTTGATGCCAGTTGGTCATAGGCGTGCACAAGGGGTGTCCCAGGTGGGCCTGGGCACACCCTAATCCTGGGGCTGGCAACCTGTCAGTCGCGATCTACCTGTTGATCGCGGGAAGCGGAAAGGTAAACCCCGATCCCTCCTCGCCGACCCCCAGAACCTGGACATCGGGGGTGGGATCGGTACCAACATATGCCACCCCCTCCACTTCCCCTGTCCCTCTTCTTTCTGCTGCCCTGGTCCCCCTTTGCTCCCCCCTCCCCCCATTGTTTCAGGATGAAGAGTGGGGAAGAGGCTGGTAAATATGTCACGCACACATTTGTGTTTGAGCTTTGAGGTGCACACCCTAATGCAATAGGCTGCGCACACCTATGCAGTTGATGCTGCATTGAAGGATCGGGCGATAATCCCTACCCACTTTGATGCCAACGGACACTGTAGTGGGGTGTGGGGAGATGATCCCCGTCCACTTTAATGCTAGTTGATGCTGCATTGAGGATGGGGTTATAATCCCAACTCACTTTAATGCCAACGGACACTGCAGCGGGGTGTAGGGAGATGATCCCAAACCAACTTTGATGCCAGTTGATGCTGCATGCAGGATGGGATGATAATCCCACCCACTTTGATGCCAACGGACACTGTAGTAGGGTGTGGGGAGATGATCCCCGCTCACTTTAATGCCAGTTGATGCTGCATGGAGGATGAAGTGATAATCCTCACCCACTTTGATGCCAACGGACACTGCAGCGGGGTGTAGGGAGATGATCCCCACCCACTTTGATGCCAGTTGATGCTGCATGGAGGATGGGGTGATAATCCCCACCCACTTTAATGCCAATGGACACTGTAACAGGGTGTGGGGAGATGATCCCCGCTCACTTTAATGCCAGTTGATGCTGCATGGAAGATGGGGTGATAATCCCCACCCACTTTGATGCTAATGGACACTGCAGAGGGGTGTAGGGAGATGATCCCCACCCACTTTGATGCCAGTTGATGCTGCATGGAGGATGGGGTGATAATCCCCACCCACTTTAATGCCAACGGACACTGTAACAGGGTGTGGGGAGACGATTCCCACCCATTTTGATGCTGCATGGAGGATAGGGTGATAATCCCCACCCACTTTGATGCCAAAGGACACTGTAGTGGGGTGTGGGGAAATGATCCCTGCCCACTTTAATGCCAGTTGATGCTGCATGGACGATTGGGTGATAATCTCCACCCACTTTGATGCCAACGGACACTGTAGCAGGGTGTGGGGAGACGATCCCCACCCATTTTGATGCCAGTTGATGCTGCATAGAGGATAGGGTGATAATCCCCCACCCACTTTGATGCCAAAGGACACTGTAGTGGGGTGTGGGGAAATGATCCCTGCCCACTTTGATGCCAGTTGATGCTGCATGGAAGATGGGGTAATAATCCCCACCTACTGTGATGCCAACAGACACTGCTGCAGGGTGATATTTCCCACCCACTTTGATGCCAGTGGATGCTGCTGGGGTGTGGGGAGGTAATCTCTACCCAATTTAACGTTAGTGGATGCTGCAAGGCGTGTGGTGAAAAAAATTCCTGCCCACTTCAATGCCACTGGATGCTACTTGGGGTGTGCAGTGTTAATCCCCACCCACCTTAATGTTAGCACATGCTGCTGGGGGCTGTGGGGGAAAAAAAGCCCTACCCACGTTGATGTCTGCAATGGTGGTGTGGGGAGTTAATCCTCACCCACTTTGAGGCCAGCTTTGGACCATTTTACCAGTTCACATGTATAAGTTAGGTTTATGGGTGAACTGAACCACTGCTTCCAAGCCAGCAGGAACCAGAATTTCTGAAAGTTCTGACACATAAATTAATTTCCTCGACTGTGTTGCAAGCCACCAAAGACGTCATCATTGTCTGATACAACGGCTTAAAGCATGGGTGCTCAACCTGTGGCCCTCTAGCGGTTTCGGAACTACAAGTCCCATCATGCCTCTGCTTTTGGGAGTCATGTATGCTAAAACAGGTTCATGCTGATGGTGCTCCCACCAGCGTCTTATACTTACCTTCCCTGCACTGACCTCCTGTTCATTTGGCCACCGGTGGGGTCCTTCTAGTTATGGGGGCGCATCATAAAACTCATTCCCCTTTCTATCACATGACACTATTGGAGCTTGGCATTTGGCTGCTCAGGGTTGTCACTTGGGGGTGGGGAGATGGTACTCAGCCCCGTGTAAGCCACAAGTGTCGACAATCCTTTTAAAAGCTTGAAGTTTTATTTTCTTTCTGAATTGTTTTTTTTTTTTTTTTCAATTTACATGATCCTTTTATGCATTCAGCAGCAGTAGTGAGACTCTAGAAATCTATGGAACAGGAGGTCATTTAGTGCCGAGATCTTACAACTAAAGTTCCCAAGAGATAAAAGAATTGGCAACTCAAGCCTTCAGCATCTGCCAAAAACTGATTTGGGAAGGCTGGCCCTTTAATTAGCCTTAAAAGACAACGGCATACGTTTTACTGTGTGCATGTTATTCTCTTTTTTTTTTTTTTTTTGCTGTTGTTTTTTTTGTTTGTTTTTTTTTTGTTTTTTTGGATGTATACAATAAAAAAAACTGAAAGCATTATTTTTACACGTTCAATTATTTTTTTATTTTTTTTTTTGCACCTAGCTTAAAAAAAACTTTTAAGTAGCAGATTGCTTTCAAAGATTTAAAGGGCCAGAGATACTTGTGATAGGCCAGCAAGTGAGTGTATTCATTGGTTATTTCCCTACACACCATCTGCTCTAGTTATCACTTGCCTTGTCCCCATTGCCTAAATTTCCCTGGGGCCCAGATCAGTCATAGATTGTCCTACTAAATTGTATTGTCAGCGAGGGTCTCAGACAGGATTGCTTCATGTAAGCTTCAGTCTACAAGCTACGGTGACCTATAGACTGTGAAAAGAAAAAAAAAAGATTCAATAAAAAAATAAATTAGCAGAATTCACATATATTTAGTTATATTTTTTTTTTACTTTTACTTTGAATTTTTATTTAAAATAGTAATGATGTTACTAGGGCTATCGGTGTTTTCCCTTTAAGTAAGTCGGGAAAAATGTAAAGATTTCTTTTTGTAAAGAAAAAGATTCAATAAGGAAATAAGCAGCAGAATTCACATATATTTATATGCTTTTACTCTATTTTTATTCAAAATAGTAATGAAGTTACTAGGGCTATAAATGTTTGCCCTTTAAGTAAGTGAGGAAAAGTTTAAATAATTTTTCTGTAAAGTAATAAAACTTTAAAAAAAAAAAGATTCAATAAGGACATAAGCAGCAGAATTCACATATACTATATTTAGTTATATTTTTTTACTATATTTTTTTATTCAAAATAGTAATGAAGTTACTAGGGCTATAAATGTTTGCCCTTTAAGTAAGTGGGGAAAAGTTTAAAGAATTTTTCTGTAAAGTAATAAAACTTTAAAAAAAAAAGATTCAATAAGGAAATAAACAGCAGACTTCACATATATTTAGTTATATTTGTTTACTCTATTTTTATTTAAAATAGTAATGATGTTACTAGAGCCATCAGTGTTTGCCCTTTAAGTAAGTGTGGAAAAGTTTAAAGAATGTTTCTGTAAAGTAATAAAACTTAAAAAAAAAAAAAAGATTCAATAAGGAAATAAGCATCAGAATTCACATATATTTATATGTTTTTACTCAATTTTTTTCAAAATAGTAATGATGTTACTAGGGCTCTAAATGTTTGCCCTTTAAGTAAGTGGGGAAAAGTTTAAATAATTTTTCTGTAAAGTAATAAAACTTTAAAAAGTAAAAAAATTTTTTTTACGCTATTTTTAAAACAGTAATGTTTTAAGAGACCCTCGCTGACAATACAATTTAGTAGGACAATTTAAAACAGTAATGATGTTACTAGGGCTATCAGTGTTCACCCTTTAAGTACCGTAAGTGGGAGAAAGTTTAAAGATTTATTTTTTGTAAAGTAATAAAACTTAAAAAAAAAAAAAGATTCAATAAGAAAAATATCAGCAGAATTCACATATACTGTATTTAGTTATAATTCACATATATTTAGTTATATTTGTTTACTCTACTTTTATTTAAAATAGTAATGATGTTACTAGGGCTATCAGTGTTTGGCCTTGGAAAAGTTTAAAGAATGTTTCTGTTTTTCTGTTAAAAAAAAAAAAAAAAAGAATGTTTCTGTAAAGTAATAAAACTTTTAAAAAAAAGATTCAATAAGGAAATAAGCATCAGAATTCACATATATTTAATTATATATTTTTTACGCTATTTTTATTTAAAACAGTAATTATGTTACTAATGCTATCAGTGTTTGTCCTTTAAATAAGTGGGAAAAAGTTAAATTTTTTTTGTAAAGTAATAAAACTTTAAAAAAAAAAGATTCAATAAGCAAAAAAGCATCACATATATTTAGTTATATTTATTTACTCTATTTTTAAAATAGTAATGATGTTACTAGGGCTATAAATGTTTGCCCTTTAAGTAAGTGGGGAAAAGTTTACAAGTTTTTTTTGTAAAGTAACAAAACTTAAAAAAGTTACTTAATACTTTTTATAAAATTTTACTCTTCCTCATAAAGAGGTTTTAACACAAGTTTCTTTTTCACGTGTAGTAAAGTTTTATATTTTGCTTGTTTAAAGTTTATTTTACACTTCTTTTGAATTATTATTATTATACAGGATTTATATAGCGCCAACAGTTTGCACAGTGCTTTACAACATGAGGGCAGACAGTACAGTTACAATACAATACAGAAGCAACCAGAAGGCCCTGCTCATTAGAACTTTTTAAAAAATATATGTACAGATTTACAGTTTACAACTTTTTTTTGACTATGTAAGATATATTTTACTTTTGTACATGAAACAATTGTATTAGTTCTTTATAAAAATGCTTGTAACTTTGAATATATATATATTTTTTTTTAGGTGTACAGTGCAATAAATAAATTCTCCACCATTAATTTAATACTCCGCTATTGCAACAAATTAATTCTCCGCCATTAATTAAAATGCAGCTTCATTTTTTTTTTATACTCGTAACTGTTTCACAGGCAAATAAAAAAAAACCAAAAACTTAGTTTAGCATTTAAAATTAAGGCTACAATCATTTTTTGTATTTTCTTCTTTATCACTAACTTATTATTATTTAAAGAAAAAGGGAACAAACCTACAGGATCCACGCCGCTTATTAAAATTACACTTGTGACACTTTGGCTTATATGTTTTGCAAATTTCAAGAAAATGTATTATTAAAAAAAAAATTACAGTTGTACCATCACCATACCTCGGTCAGCATCAGTGGGATAGTATACTGTATAATATAAAGCGCTGCACAAACTGTTGGCGCTATATAAATCTTGTATAATAATAATAATAATATTATTAATAATAATAATATATTGTCTTTGTTTAAATGCCTTCAAATCAGATTTTGGTACACATTTTTTAAAATGCAGTTTTTAAACTTTATGACCAGTCGAATATCTGAAATTTTATAAATATACTTTTTGCTTTGATCAACTTTTTAATAACTTTCCTTGGGTGATGGCATTTAAAAAAAAAAAAATTGCCACCGTAAAGATTTTGTAGAACAAAAAAACACCAGTAAATATGTAACAAAGTACTTTTTTTCGCCAAGTAGGGTTGAACTATTGAGAAGGAGAAAAAGAAGAATTAAAAGTGGGCTTATCAGGCTGCCACAAACTTTGCATCCCCACCCCAGACGTACCCAGTGGCCCATTATCACCTGATCTTCTTTTCAGCTCCACCATCCCCAGCCCCGCTGAGCCAAATGACTCCATACCCTATTCTTGAATTAATAGCCCAGCTTTGTTCCAGCCACCCATTACTTCTGCCACCTGTCCTACCCCACAAAAACTTTTCTCTCCTTTTTTTTTTTTCACAAGAGCAGCCATGCAATCTGCAGAAATTGTTAGTTGCTTGCTCGCTTTACTTTGACTGTAAGGGTGCGCATTTACATGAGGCCGCTGCAAAAATCTTTTATATTTTTTTTTTTTTAAATTGCTTCTGTTGTTGTTTTTGTTCGCTTTCTTGCGATGGTGTGGGAGACGGGTTCTTTTCAAAAGTCTTGTTTAACTTTTGTGTATGCTGTCCGATTTCGTTTGTGTTTTTTAATCACTTTACTTGATCATTCATTTTTATTATCCACAACAGAATTATTTCAAGTTATTTTGTAACTTTTTTGAACTTTTTAATATTTTAGTTGTATGACAAATTTTTTTTTCGCTATTAAAGCAACAAATAAAAATAAAAAAAAAAACCTTCCTCAGTTACAATTTTGATGTTTATTTTTAATTTACAAGTGTTGACTTTTTTTTATACTTCTTGTTGCTGTGCTAATTATTTTTATGTTAAAAAAAAATAAAAAATCACTCACTTTTTAGTTTGCATATACTGTATCTGTTGAGGATAAATATCCTCTGATTTCTGATTCATCTGACAGATCCAATTTTTTTTCTTATTTTTAGAATTTTTAAATACAATTTGAAACATTTTGTTAAAAAACAAATTCTTATTCACCTGACGGTCGTATTCATCTATTCATCTGATTTATATGACGTCGTATATCAGATTTTTTTTTTTTTTCAGATACAACTTTAAACATTTTGTTAAAAACAAATTTGGATTTATCTGACAGTCGTATATCAGTTTTTTTTTGTTTTTTTAGATACAATTTCAGACATTTTGTTAAAAACTAATTCTGATTCATCTGACAGTCGTATATCAGTTTTTTTTTGTTTTTTTTTTAGATACAATTTTAGACATTTTGTTAAAAACAAATTCTGATTCATCTGACTGTCGTATATCAGTTTTTTTTTGTTTTTTTTTTATACAATTTTAAACATTTTGTTAAAAACAAATTCGGATTCATCTGACAGTCGTATATCAGATTTTTATTTATTTGGTTTTTTTTTTAGAATTTTTAAATACAATTATAAACATTTTGTTAAAAACAAATGTATTTAAAAAAATAGTGAATTAATTCACTGTACTTTTTAAAAATATGTTTACTGCAGTCGCGTGTTTACAGCATCGATTGTTTATATTGCTGATTTAACAACATCTGTTCAAGGGAGATATTGGCCTCCTAAATTAGTAATAAGCTCGATAAATGGGCAAGTTTTGTCTTTTCAGTTGTCCCGAGTTGTAGTCTTTGTCCCCGTGCATTCCTCGGTAACCCAGCCCCCATCCCGCTCCATATGGAGAGCTGGTGAAAGTGGTTCTCACAGAATTTTAGCCAGTTCACCCCAGCTGTGATTGAGGTTTGGCAATGGCTCCATCTGCCCTTTCAATTCAAAGGCCAAGCCAGACTGCTGCTTTCCATTCACGGCCTATAGATATATTTTCATGTTCTGTGTCTCGCCCCCCCCCCCCCCCTTATATTGCCTTCCATTACAACGGCGTGGGACCGCACTTACCAGTTCTGATCTTTGATGTGTTTTTGACAGGTGATGAGAAATAATAAAAAAAAAAAGTTTAAGAGGAAAAAGCCTGCGGGATATTGCAGCTGGTTTACCGATCGTATAGGGAGGGGTAGAAACTCGTTCTTTAGTTCAGTATGTACAAATAGTAAATCATAACTTCATCCAAAAATGAAAAAAAAAAAAATACAAAAAAGTTTTGGCTGAAGTTTGAGAGAGTTTTCACCACTGGCAGATATTTATTACTGTCTGTGTCCCCATTAAAGTGTTTTTGTAAGTTTGCCCACTTACGAAGAACTGAAGGGTCTATCATGTTTATCATAGGTGTATTTTAAATTAAAGAGACAGAATATTAACCAAAAATCCAGAAAAAACACAAAATGTTATAAATTGAGTTGCAGTTCAGTGAGTAAAATAAGTATTTGATCCCCAAGACAAGCATGACTTAGTACTTGGTGGAGAAACCCTTGTTGGCAAGTAGGGATGGGCGAACGGTTCGGCCCGAGCATGAGTTCGGGCCGAACATTGGATGTTTGCGCATTCGGCGAACACTGGAATTATTGGGGCGTTCGACTGTTTGTTTGGCCCGCCGAATGACCACAATGCACTGCGCCGCCGCACAGTGCATTGGAAGCCCTAAATGGCTGAAGCAATGAAAGATTTGCCCAATCAGGGCACAGAGCACTGTCAGAGCCATGATTGGATGCTGTCAGGATGACTCTATCCAATCATGGCTCATTGCTCTTAGTCCTGCCCCACACTATAAAAGTATTCTTTCAATAGTGGACATTTTTAGTGTGATAGCGGCGTGGAGAGAAATAGAACACAGCTCTGTTCAGTGCTATTAGACAGTTATTGTTCTATATAGTGTGCTATTCTGATTCTATTGTCAGTGTAGAATATCAGTTTAGTGTGAATGTAGGGATAGTTCAGTCAGTGTAATAGGGCGTACACACGGTCGGACTTTGTTCGGACATTCCGACAACAAAATCCTAGGATTTTTTCCGACGGATGTTGGCTCAAACTTATTTTGTCTACACACGGTTGCACAAAGTTGTCAGAAAATCCAATCGTTCTAAACGCGGTGACGTAAAACACGTACGTCGGGACTATAAACGGGGCAGTGGCCAATAGCTTTCATCTCTTTATTTATTCTGAGCATGTGTGGCACTTTGTCCGTCGGATTTGTGTACACACGATCGGAATTTCCGACAACGGATTTTGTTGTCGGAAAATTTTATCTCCTGCTCTCCAACTTTGTGTGTCGGAAAATCTGATGGAAAATGTCCGATGGAGCCCACACACGGTCGGAATTTCCGACAACACGCTCCGATCGGACATTTTCCATTGGAAAATCCGACCGTGTGTACGGGGCATTAGTGTAGTGACCATTCATTTTTACATTAGTATAAATCTAAAGATAGTTCAGTCAGTGTAAGTGTAGTGACCGTTTAACACAGTATATTTCATTGCGTTACTGCAAGTATAACGCCGTGTATTTCAGTATGTTACTGCAAGTATAACGCCGTATATTTCAGTATGTTACTGCAAGTATAACAATGTATATTTCAGTGCGTTACGTGGATTTAACGCAGTATATTTCAGTTTGTTACTGCAAGGTTAACACTGTATATTTCAGTGCCTTACTGCAAGTTTAAAGCCGTCTATTTCAGTGCGTTGCCTTACGTTTAACGCAGTATATTTCTGTGCGTTAGTGCACGCTTAACGCGGTATATTTCAGTGCATTACTGCTAGACTAATGCTGTATATTTCAGTGCGTTACGTGTCGTTTAACACCGTATATTTCAGTGCGTTACGTGACCTTTAGCGCAGTATATTTCTGTGCATTAGTGCATGTTTAACGCAGTATATTTCAGTGCGTTACTGCATGTTTAACCTAGTATAGTTCAGTGCGTTACTGCAAGTTTAACGCTGTATATTTCAGTGTGTTATGTGCTGTTTAATGCTGTATATTTCTGTGCATTAGTGCAAGTTTAATGCCATATATTTCAGTGCGCTACGTGCCATTTAACGCAGTATATTTCTGTGTATTAGTGCACACTTAACGCAGTACATTTCAGTGCGTTACTGCAAGTCTAAAAAAAAGGAACAGTCTGGCAGCCTAGCGGGTGGATGGCACCAAGAATAATGTCCAGCCAGGAATGAGGTGGTTAGTAAGGCGCAAAAAGCATCCATGTACCCGTGAACCCATAACCTTTGTGTATGAGTAGTGTTATGAGTTCCTGTAGTGGTCTGAATCCTTAATGGAGATATAGAAAAGTATCCATCGGTGTAAGAGACGGGGGGGCAGGTTTTCCATACAAGTGGTGCGCACATGGCGTTGGCGGCGGTCCCATCCTGTTCCTCCAGCCTGAGATGAAGCTGGCGCATTTCAAGCATCACCTGCCCCCTGTCTCTTACACCAATGAATGCTTTTCCATATCTCCAATAAGGATTAATCGCGCTACAGGCACTCATGCCACTACTCATGCACAATGGTTATGGATTCACCCGGTTATCGATGCTTTTTGCGCCTTCCTTCCCGTCTCGTTCCTTGGGATCCGGCCGGATTCCGCCACCCCAGCCCCTGGGTTGGATGGTATTCTTGGTGCCATCCGCCTAACAGACTGCTCCTTTCCACCACCCCCCCCCCCCCATTTGAGCTGATATATTCCATTCTCCTGCATCTACTCCTGAGGAAGTGGAGACTAATCCATGAAACGCGTAGAGTAATAGGATGCTGTGCAATGTTTGGATTGTTTTACCATCCGCCATATGCATATTCTGCTACTTGGTGGTATCATGCAATGTTTTATATTTACCAAATTTTATGTCTACCATGGTTCAGCTCAATGCAATGTATTTATCCTGACTTTGTTGGAACATTTTACTGAACATTATGTAACAAACTTACACAAGTAATACTCTATCCACTCCTATGTGTTTACTCTTTATAGTGATTGGCCTCATTAAAAGTCCCTCTGACCAACATTTCCTTTCTTTCTGTCCAGTTTTGGGATGGAGGCCAATTACTGATGGTGCCACGGACCACACCACTTTTTTTCTGTAATGCCTATCATGGACTTCTTTCATGCCAAATATTCATGTTGTGGGAATTAACTGGAACCGTCAGGCTCATGATTTTGTCATTTATTTTCCTTTTTTTTCCTTTTTTTTTTTGATCTTTATAATTTTTGACTGTTATGAGCAATTGATGTATAAATTCAAAATTTTAAACTTTTAGGATATTGGTTATGCAGTGTATTTTGACTTTTGGACGCTACGTTTGTTGTGTCCTTACAGTTGTTATAAAGTGCTTTACCTGTCCAAATGTTCTCCTTTATTTTGTATTAGAAAAACATAAAGATTCCACAAAAAAAACAAACAGAAAAAATAAGCTACCCTCCAGTGCACTCTGTGCACCTCCACATCTCCAGTGCACTCTGTGCATCTCCACGTCTCCAGTGCACTCTGTGCATCTCCATGTCTCCAGTGCACTCTGTGCATCTCCATGTCTCCAGTGCACTCTGTGCATCTCCATGTCTCCAGTGCACTCTGTGCATCTCCACATCTCCAGTGCACCCTGTGCATCTCCATGTCTCCAGTGCACTCTGTGCATCTCCATGTCTCCAGTGCACTCTGTGCATCTCCATGTCTCCAGTGCACTCTGTGCATCTCCACATCTCCAGTGCACCCTGTGCATCTCCATGCCTCCAGTGCACTCTGTGCATCTCCATGTCTCCAGTGCACTCTGTGCATCTCCATGTCTCCAGTGCACTCTGTGCATCTCCATGTCTCCAGTGCACTCTGTGCATCTCCACGTCTCCAGTGCACTCTGTGCATCTCCATGTCTCCAGTGCACTCTGTGCATCTCCATGTCTCCAGTGCACTCTGTGCATCTCCATGTCTCCAGTGCACTCTGTGCATCTCCATGTCTCCAGTGCACTCTGTGCATCTCCACATCTCCAGTGCACTCTGTGCATCTCCACGTCTCCAGTGCACTCTGTGCATCTCCATGTCTCCAGTGCACTCTGTGCATCTCCATGTCTCCAGTGCACTCTGTGCATCTCCATGTCTCCAGTGCACTCTGTGCATCTCCACATCTCCAGTGCACTCTGTGCATCTCCACGTCTCCAGTGCACTCTGTGCATCTCCATGTCTCCAGTGCACTCTGTGCATCTCCATGTCTCCAGTGCACTCTGTGCATCTCCATGTCTCCAGTGCACTCTGTGCATCTCCATGTCTCCAGTGCACTCTGTGCATCTCCACATCTCCAGTGCACTCTGTGCATCTCCACGTCTCCAGTGCACTCTGTGCATCTCCATGTCTCCAGTGCACTCTGTGCATCTCCATGTCTCCAGTGCACTCTGTGCACCCCCACATCTCCAGTGCACTCTGTGCACCCCCACGTCTCCAGTGCACTCTGTGCACCCCCACGTCTCCAGTGCACTCTGTGCACCCCCACATCTACAGTGCACTCTGTGCATCTCCATGTCTCCAGTGCACCCCCACATCCCCAGTGCACTCTGTGCATCTCCATGTCTCCAGTGCACCCTGTGCACCCCCACATCTCCAGTGCACTCTGTGCACCCCCACATCCCCAGTGCACTCTGTGCATCTCCATGTCTCCAGTACACTCTGTGCATCTCCATGTCCCCAGTGCACTCTGTGCATCTCCATGTCTCCAGTGCACCTCTATGTGCCCCTCCAGGCCTGAGTGTAGCCTGTGCCTCCTTGTGCCCCTGTATCCCCCCAAGTGTTCAGTACACCCGTTTGTGCCTCAGTGTTTCCAGTGCACCCCCCAATGACCCAATACCTGAGGGTAAAGAGACAACAGGGGGCGCTGACAATGGAGCCTAGTAAACCAAACAACTGGAGTCAGGGGGTGTGCACAGGGGTGTACTAGAGACTCAGGGGGGGGGGCACAGGGGCACAAAGAAGGCACAGGATACACTTGGGGCTAAAGGGGGAACATAGGGGTGCACTGGAGACATGGGGGTGCACTGTATGCTTAAAGTAAACTGAGGATGGTGACAGGCATGGGGACACAGGTGGCATGAGGGATGCATGGGGGATGCAGGTGTTAACAACAGCAGGCTAAGGCATAGCTACGCATTGCTTGAATGCCGATCCACACTCTACTTTACAAGGCCAAATAGGAGAGCTGTCTTCTGATTAGTGACAGCACCAGCACTCCAGGTGAAACCCAGAAGTGCCAGGGAAGAGACCCGCCACTGGATCCTAGAAGAGGTAAGCCTGTGATTCGATTTGGTTATAGGGCTGACCGTAACTGTAAATCTCTCACAAACGTGGGCATTTAAAAGTGAGCCCATGATGAAAAATACATAAACAACCTTCGATGAAAACAGCATATCAAAATGGTTAATAGATCCTGAGATACAGCAGCTGAAGTTACATGTCTGTTTACTTACATGTCTGAATGGAGGTGGATTACTTTTTATTTAATTGGAAGTTGATATACAGTATCACACTATGTGGAGTGTTTTGTTCCATATATACTCCAGCATTGTGGTCTATTGATGGTCTTTTGGTACCACTTCCTGATCTGTTGAGAGCCTTCCGGTATACCAACCAAGGACACCCAAGAGAACATCTGGGCTTCCCTTCAGTGGGTCAGAGATCCAGTCCAGCGTTGTTTGACCTCCCTGAGTCAGGGGGGTCGCCGGCTTTCTGGTAAGCCTCCATTTCAGATTTTTGGTGATGGGTGTCACACCGTTGGGTGTTTGATCTTCATTTCAATAAACTTTTTTCTATGGACTTTGCACATTGCACTACATTACACTGTAGTTTTATATGAATTTTTGTAGGGGACTGCACTTCTTTTTATACCACACCGTTATATATGCTCGAGACTCATCTTCAGCTTATATACCTTTTTTGTTATCCACCATTGATGACATTTATTGCACTTTAATTAGTATGTGTGATGTTCAATTGCATCATTTTTCATTAACCACATACACTGCATAATACACATTAAGCGCTGCACTTTATTTTTATAAGCTTAGATCCAGCTTTCAACTCTGGGAGTGTGAGGCCAGCCATAGACATTTCCTGCTGAACCAGCCAAGATTCAAACCATGCATGTGCAGGCTGAATGTACCCAAGTTTATTGATCGATCAACCTGGAAACAACCAGCCTGTCAGATTTTAAATGCGACTATTGCTGGCAGCCATTATATCCACTAGCAGTAATCACTGTGTTCTCCCACCCCCCATCAGGAGAACACAATGGCTCCATGGGAGGGATTCCCCCATCATCACTGACTGTGTTAATGGCGGAATTGAGTGATCTTCTTTCCTGCAACCGGTGATTGCAGAAAAGAAAATTGATCCATCTATGTCCTGCTTTAGGCCCCTTCCACACGGATGGAGTCCGCTAGGAGTCGGCTTGCTCAGCAGGGGATCTGTCTGCTTTTACCTGCTGAGCAGGTGGATGGCTGGTCCTTGTCTGCTTAGCTTATGCAGAGCGGACCCAGACATAGCCCACCCCCCCCCATCGGTAGTCGGATGTAAATGGACTACCTGTCCATTTACACCCGACTGCCATCTGATCCAATCTGCTTGACCAGGGGTCTACAAACTGTTGCCCTTGGGGCACTTTCCTTTCCACTGATACCAACAATGGGGCAATATTTCTTTTATTGATGCCAACAATGGGGCACTATTCCTCCCACTGACACCGGTCATTGGGCACTATTCCTCAAACTGACACCAATGACGGGGCACTATTCCTCCCACTGATCGCAACGATGGAGCACTATTCCTCCCACTGATCGCAACGATGGAGCACTATTCCTCCCACTGATCGCAACGATGGAGCACTATTCCTCCCACTGATCGCAATGATGGGGCACTATTCCTCCCACTGATCGCAACGATGGAGCACTATTCCTCCCACTGATCGCAACGATGGAGCACTATTCCTCCCACTGATCGCAACGATGGAGCACTATTCCTCCCACTGATCGCAACGATGGAGCACTATTCCTCCCACTGATCGCAACAATGGAGCACTATTCCTCCCACTGATCGCAACGATGGAGTACTATTCCTCCCACTGATCGCAATGATGGGGCACTATTCCTCCCACTGATCGCAATGATGGGGCACTATTCCTCCCACTGACACCAACGATGGAGCACTATTCCTTCCACTGACGCCAATAATGGGGCACTATTTTTCAAAATGACACCAATGATGGAGCACTATTCCTCCCACTAACACCAATAATGGGGCGATATAACAGGAGAAAAACATCATCAATTGATTCAACTGCATTCATTGTTTTTATTTACATGTCATATGGTGATGTGTGCACCTACTTTTTAACATTTTTCAATAATTTTTCCACTTTATTATACATATCTAGTATTCAATATAGTTGCTCTTAAAGTCCCCTGTGTACTCTTTTGGGGGGCACTTCTTCTCCTTTTTATGGTTATCAATTATTGGGATGTTGGCAACAATCAGGTCTTTTTGGGTGAATCTCCTTTAATTCCAATAATGAGGCACTATTCCTGAAAATGGCACCAATGATGGGGCACTATTCCTCAAACTGACACCAACGATGGGGCACTATTTCTCCCACTGACACCAATGATGGGGCACTATTCCTCCCACTGACAGCAATGACAGAGCACTATTCCTCAAACTGACACCAACGATGGGGCACTATTCCTCCCACTGACACCAATGATGGGGCACTATTCCTCAAACTGACACCAATGACAGGGCACTATTCCTCCCACTGACACCAATGATGGCGCACTATTCCTCCCACTGACACCAACGATGGGGCACTATTCCTCCCACTGACACCAACAATGGGGCACTATTCCTCCCACTGACACCAACAATGGGGCACTATTCCTCCCACTGACACCAATGATGGGGCACTATTCCTCAAACTGACACCAATGACAGGGCACCATTCCTCCCACTGACACCAATGATGGTGCACTATTGATCTTTTATTAAAAGAATCAAGCAACCAATTTTATACAAAAGTAAAAAACAAAACCATAGTACAAAACTTCAACAGAAATCCAAGGAATACACATCCATGTTCAGAATATATACAATATATACATAATCCACTACCAAAATTATTTACATAAAGCAGCAGAGAGGGCCTAAGAGGCACAACCCATCACCTATGTACGCAGCCATTTATCAAAAATTAATCCAAAAAAAAAATAATCTAGGGTGATAAGAGACAGACAGCCACACCCGGGAAAGAGACTCCTGGCAGTCAGGGAGGCTTGAAACCCCTCCACGCCTTCAACCAAGCCCCCTGACTCCGCTTGTCTCTCTCAAGTACCCGAATCTTCTCCACCTCATGCAAAATGTCATACACCACCACCTGAACAGGAAGGATTTTACGCCGAATGCAGACCTGACACCGTGCGTTCCAAGTGAAATAACGGACTACTAGGCTAACTAGAAAAAGTGTATCTAAACAAAAAACCCCACCAGTATTGAATGCTCCATACACCCACTCAGCATAACCCAGCCTGGAGAGGAAAGGGACACCGAGGGCCCGTCCCACCTGTTTGTACACCTCTATGTTAAAAGGGCAATGAAGCAGAAAATGGTCCATAGTCTCCTCCTCACCTGCACACTCCTCCCGAGGACAGCTACGATCCACCCCACTGCGGAATTTCAAATTGCCCCTAACATAGAGTCTCCCATGGAAGCACAACCAGGCCAGATCCCTGAATTTAGGGGGTACTCTGTCCAAATTAATAAGTCTTAACCCTGCCCTCAAAACTGGGCCTGGGCAATCCCTTAAGGCCAGTGGGTCATGAAAGACTTCGCTCAAGACTCGACTCATAAGGACTTTCCTCGGAACCGATCTGAGATCTTCAGCTGACAATCGCCACTGCCGTAGTAACTTCAGGCACGGAGCGACATAGGCTGGTAGCTGACCACGATGACCCCTGAGATTCTTCACTTGGCCACCTTCTTCCCAAAGTCGTAGAAAAGGCCTAAACCAAGATCTAAATATGCCTGCCCATCCAGGAGGTTCCACTGCAAGCATATTACCAATATTAAACTTGAGAAAAAGCAGTGAAAAGAAAAGAACTGGGTTGACCATACCTAAGCCACCCTCCCTCCTGGATAGATAGGTGACATTCCTCTTGATGGGGTTCAGTCTGTTCCCCCACAACATCTGGAAGAACACACTACTGACCCTAGCATAGAGAGACACTGGCAAGATGCAGACAAAGCTGACATACAAGAAGATCGGAATCAGGTAAGTCTTAATCAGATCAACCCTTTCCCTCATAGATAACTTCCATCTCTTCCAGCTGACCACCTTAGTATTGGCAATTTCCAGTCTGCCTTCCCAGTTTTTGAGGCCATAATCGCCAGGTCCAAATTCAATGCCTAAAATCTTAATTCTTTCCTGGGGCACTGGAAAGGTGTCCGGGAGATCAAACCCCTCACCTTCCTTTCCCATCCAGAAAACTTCACTCTTTTCCTGATTGATCTTGGAGCCTGATGCTTCAGAATACCATGATGTCAGAGAGACCTCCTCTGCTTCATCCGCCCCAGTGACAATCACCGACACATCGTCCGCATAGGCAACAACCCTCAAAGGCGGCTCACCCGGAAGCCCCACTGGCACCCCACACAACATGCCGCTCTCTAGCCTCCTGATGAAGGGGTCGATTGCAAACACATAGAGCAGGGGACTCAGGGGACAACCCTGGCGCACCCCGGAGCCAACCTCAAAGGACTGCCCAACCCAACCATTAACAAGAGGAAAGCTCTCTGCCCCCTCATACAAGACTTTTAACCAATCGACAAAACCACCCGGCAGACCGTACTTACTAAGGAGCAACCACAGGTACTCATGGTTAACACGATCAAAAGCCTTTGCCTGATCCAATGTCAGCAAATACTTTCCCCAGCCTGCAGCCCTGCACCGCTCCAAGGCCTCCCGGACAGCTAAAACTGCTGTGAAGGTGCACCTACCCTGGACCGAACAGTGCTGATGGCGAGAAAGCAAAGACTCTGCTACTGACGATAGGCGCCAGAAAATGATCTTTGCCAGTATCTTTCTATCGACATTAAGAAGGCTGATGGGGCGCCAATTCTCAATCATCGAAGGATCTTTACCCTTTGAAAGAAGAATCACAGCTGAGTGCCTCATGGAAGAGGGAAGTACCCCCTCAGCAAGGCAACTGTTAAAAACCTCTACCAAATGTGGGGCCAGAATAGACTTAAAAGCTTTGTAAAACTCAGCCGTCAAGCCATCCGGTCCAGGTGACTTTTTGATGGCAAGCTGTTCAATTGCCCTTATCACCTCTTCAACTGTGATCTCCTCTGTCAAATTCATCAATGGGACATCTTCATCATTTAGACCTGGAGTAGAGTCCAAAAAGCTTTCCATCTTGTCACGGTCAAGCTCTTTCCTCCCAAGAAGGTCAGCATAAAAGGACCTCACGACCTCCAGAATCCCTGACCTGGACTTTGTCAAGGAACCTGTACTGTCCTTAAGGCCAACGACCGTTTTAACAGCTACACCTTGTTTGCAGTTCTGGTAAGGGTCAGGCGAGTGGTACTTCCCATAGTCCCTCTCCAGAACCAAAGAGGCATGCCGGTCATATTGACAATTCCTGAGAAGGAGTTTCACTTCGGAGATTGCCCCAGGATCTCCTCCTCTCGAGACAAGAATATCCAGCTTCCTCCGTAAACGTTGGTAGGTCATGTATTTATTAAACTGCTTTCTATTGGCTAGGCCCCTGAAGAATCCAGCGATCCTCTTTTTGGTCAGCTCCCACCACTCAGCCTTGCTGCTACAAAAGTCCAGGATGGTCACCTGTGCCTGAAAGAATTCCTCAAAGGATTGTCTAACATGTTCTTCCTTGAGTAGAGTCGAATTCAATCTCCAGATGCCCTTACCCCTCTGAGGGGCGTCTGAAGCATTCAGGACCACAGATAGCATACAGTGATCAGAGAACTCTACTGCCTGCACCACTGGGGGTGAGAAAGCAGAGGTCTCCTTCAAAAAAAAACCTATCTATTCTACTCTGACTATTACCTCGATGAAAGGTGAACCCAGTGTCATCCGGGAGGTGCTTAATGTGCACATCCACAAGACCAGCATCCCTAACCATACTATTTAAAAAAACGCTATCATATCCCAGCCTGTCCTTGAAGTCCTTCCTGTCCTTGGGCCTAGTTTTAAAGTCACCTCCAAAGACCACTTGCCGGGATGTAAAAAGAAATGGCTTGATCCTTGTAAAAAGGCATTTCCTGTCCCACTTTGTGTGCGGTCCATAAACATTAATTAGGCGCAGGTCCTGCCCTCCCACAAGGACGTCTAAGACCATACATCTCCCAATCTCCACCTCAATAACCCGCCGGATAGTTACCATGCCGGTTTTAAACAACACCGCCACACCGCCGTAAGGCTCGGCCGCAAGAGACCAGTAAGATGGACCATACCTCCACTCTCTCTTGGCCATATGAATATCTGCCAAGGAGGTGAGCCTAGTCTCTTGCAAAAATAAAATTTCAGCATCTAATTGGCTGAACAAAAAGAAGGCCATAGAACGAGCTCTTACTGACTTAATGCTGGCGACATTTATTGTCACCACTTTTAACAGAGGGGGAACCGCCATTTGGGTTATTGGGTGGATTGCTTCTTAGCTCCCCTCTGCTGCTCATCACCAGAAGCCTCTCTCTTTCTTGAGGCCGCCTCAAACTCCATCTCAGAATCAGAACTTCGCTCCGAAGAAGCTCCAGATGAGGAAATCTCCCACTTAGAGGACCTATAACGGTTGGAGACAGGCACTGGAGCCTGTTCCGTCCTCACCACCTGCTTCTTCCGCTTCCCAACCTTCCTTCTCTCCTCCAGGTACTGCAGGTCAGCTTCAGAGATGCCCTTATCTCCTGTTTTTTTCTTTGAAGTCTTTACAGAAGACTCCTTTAGAGAGGCAGAAGCGACCTTTTTAATACCCACTACCACTCCTGGTGGGGGGGTTGCTCCCTTTGAATCTGTCTTAGGAGGGGTAGACTCCTGGGGGGTAACTGACTCGGGGGGCACAGACTTGGAAGGTTCTGACACATGAGGAGAGGGTACAGTAGGCTGGGGGGACACAGAGACAGATACAGAAGGAATACTTACAGACACAGGAGGGGTGGCCACAGGAACTGGGGAGGGACCCTGAGCAGGACCAGGGGAGTCAGTCACCGCAGAGGAGGATGGTACACCAGGGGCATCACCCTCCATCCCGTCCAGCCTTGACATGTCATCAATTACCTCCTTCTCCATATTGTGCCAGGCTTCAGGACATCTGCTGTAGGGGTGGCCAAGGCGCAGGCACAGGTTGCACCTGATCATCTCGGTGCAGTCCTTGGCCATATGACCCTGACCCCGACACACTGAACATATCAAGGCTGAACAGGAAGAGCTCAAATGCCCCTTTTCTCCACAGCGGTGACACAGCTTCGGCTGACCAGGGTAGAAAATAGTCATCCTATCCCTCCCTATAAAAGCTGAGGAGGGCAGGTGACGGACAACATTCCCATCCCTGGCCAACCTGACTGTAACCGACCAACCCCCAGTCCAGATGTTACGTTCATCAAGGATTTTGCTGGGCTTAGTCAAAACCTCACCATAGTTCCTTAACCAGACCTCTAGGTCCCGAGCAGGAACACTCTCATTGGTGAGTATGATGGTTATCTTTTTCACCGTTGACCTTTGCGAAACCGCAACTGGGGCCAGACCTTCCCATTCAGGTCTTGACCTGCACCGAGCCTCATATCGCTCCCAGAACAGGTCAAGACCCTCTGGCCTGGTGAAACTAATGGTATAATCCCGTGTCCCAGCAACATGTATTAGAGCATACAGGTCATTTGCCCCAAAACCCATCTCCAAAATCAAATCCACCACTGCACGCCGTGCTGGAGGGATCGCACCACCTTCCCATTTGAGAATTACCACATTTCTTCTCGGACCCCCAGCAGAAGCCAGAGACCCAAGACCAGATCCTGGGGTGCCCAAAGTGGTAGGCTGCAGGGGGAAACCCCGCTTGGGGGCGGAGCCACCAGGAGCAGAGCGTACCACCTGAGCAAACGTGGGTTTATCAGGGCCAAGGCCCCACACTGAAGTCACAGTAGTCTGTTCATTACTATTATTTGCTTGGACTGAGCTGGGACGATTGTCCATCACACTTGTACAATTGCTGTCAGACACACACACGTTCAATTTCCCATCAGGAATAGTCACAGTTGCTGCAATACCAGCTGTCTCCTGATGCTGCACTGTAGAGTCTCCAGCAGCTGTGGGGCAAACATCTTTAGACTCAGCCAAAGGAGAGTTAATGGGCTCTGCTGACACCGGTAGTTCATTTTCAGAAATGTCATTTTTTAAATGCAGCTCTTGCTGCGCTGCAGCATTAGCAGGTTCAACATTGCTACACATAGCATTAGAAACTTGATTGTCACTGGGCACACTTTCAACATTGCTCATGGTGTTAGATGACACAAAAACAGATTCATCCCCTGCTTGGGGCTTGACATTATCAGGCACATTATCAGTTATGTTCTCATCACCAAACGCCAGCTGATCCCCCCGCACAGGAGACTCCATTACCTGGATGGCCCTGAGCATGCCTCCTGAGTCCTGGGAAGGCATGGGGCTGCTTACCTCTACCTGAGGGGGCAGGGGGTCAGAACTGGGGGTCTCCTCCTCCACCTCCATCTTTGTCATCCTCGCAAACCTTTTATCATTGTAAAACTTTTCCTTAAATGGCCCATCTCTTCCTTCCATGATGGACACAATGGTCTCCTGATGTTCCACCCGGACCTTGGCCAGTTGGATCTCCGGATCCATGGACCCTCGTTTCTGGCTGTGCAAGCCCTCACGCTGCCTTCTCAGGCGCTTCAGCTCCGCTCTCAGTTTATAGAGCTTGTCTCTTTCTCTATTCAGGGCTTTAATCCCGGCCACCACTCGCTCCTGAATTGCCTCTGAGCCTTCATCCTTACCAGGGGCAGAAAGATCACAAGCCATGGTTTGTACAGAGGAAGGCATGTCACCTGATGGCCCAGGAGATGGCTGGGAGCCTCCAGCAGGAGAGGCCCTGCTGGCCTCCATGGCTTCCCCAGAAAGGGGCCAGGAGAGCTGGGATAGATTTCCTCACCAGTCCCCTCTCACACGGATCTGCAGCAGCTCCAGAGAGACAGCCTCCTCCTGACACACCTGTGCTCCAATGATGGGTGGGGCACTATTCCTCTCACTGACACCAACGATGGGGCACTATTCCTCCCACTGACACCAACAATGGGGCACTATTTCTATCCACTGACAACAAAGATGCATTGTTTAATCCCACTGATGCCAGGATCATTTCTACTCCCAATAACCACAGTCCGGCCCCCATAAAGTCGGGAGGACAGTAAACTGGCCCTTTGTTTAGAAAGTTTGGAGCTCCCTGCGCTAGATAGAAGGGGAATCCCCCATCCATCTGTTTTTAGTGGATCAGATTGGATGTCGGTGGGTGTAAACGGAAACATGTTCTTTTACACCCACCGCTCAATAGAGGACAACCTAGGGTCCGATCGGGTCCACCTGAAAAAGTGAAAGGCGGACCCAATTGGTCCACTCTTGTTATAGGGGCCTTAAGCTTGGCAAAGCCCCTCCCACTTTGAAGTCTTATAACTGGTCGGTAAGGTTGGTCCATAGGTATAAGTAAAAACACCAAGGTTGGTGGTTGATCTAAGGAATATCTGATTGCCTTCTGGAGGATCAAGGAGAGGAATGATGGAGTAGGGAAGAGAAGAGAAAGAAAGAAGAAGAAGGTCCTCTTTTCACATTGGGGAGGAGGGGTAAAGACAGTATTTACTTATTTTAAAACCGTCCCCAGAGAAGCATTGTGAGAATCTGCTTATGATTCACTCATCCATATTCAGAATTACAACAGCAACTGTCAGAGGTGATAAAAACAATCCATAACGTCTAAATCTTGTAAAACTGTGAGCACTTATCTATGGATTGATACCTCAACTCCTCAGCCGACTGAATTTCTTGCACCCTTAGGAGCAAATATCTCACTGTAGAAACCCCCGAGGACTTCCAGTGCTAGGGTATGAGACTCCTAACCAGCATTGAGGAGCTGAGGTATCAAGGGTCTTTTATATTTACCCAGTGCCAGGACAAGGTCATCTAGCGCCCAGGGCAAAGATGCGCCACCCCTTCACTTAGGGTTAGGGTCAGGGCACCGCCATCCCTGCAATAAACTATTGCAGGCCCGGGGCAGCCGCCCCTCCTGCCCACCCCTTATCCCGGCCCTGTATTTACCAACAGGCAGACTTTTTTCAACCTATCATGTTAAAGCAACAAATGGGAGGTTCAGAAAGTAGGAGGAGACAGAGAGAAGCTTCCAGGAAATGTCAAGATCTGCTCATAACTTCAGCTGCCTATATGTGTACTTCAAATTATTGTTTTGACATGCAGTTTTCACCAAAAATGACCTCTACATTCAAAATGCTGTCACCTTATGCTCAGATTCGAAAGCCTAGGTTTTCCAAAAGGCTCACAAGTGACAGTTGAGCACACACACACACTGATCCTCCTCTGTGATTTGATTGTTGGCAGAGCGGAGGAAGAATGACAAGTCCATCAGATCTTTGTGACGTTCCGGTGACACAGTGCAGAGCTACGGCCTGCGCCGGACTAATGTGATACATCTGCTTGCTGTCTCCCGTAATGAAATCTTTGGCCGAGCCATGCCTCTGCACCCCAACAGCTGCTGGCTCAACCCCCTTCCCAGAGCTCCGGCTCGCAAAACAGATTGCGTGATGCCGCTGGCATGACGGGGACGGCGTATACCGCGGCGCTGTGTTTACAGATCCTCCAACTGGATATGTAATAATGGACCCAGGAGGATAAAACAGCACATCTGCTAAGAGGATGGCACAGCTGTAGGAGAGACGACAGCGCTGAACACACACGGGAGATGTTAGATCTCAGTACATAGGAAGGGCTCAGGTTAGATCAGGAAAAACACTTCTTATTGGTTGCTACAGACAACACAGACACTCGGCCCTTCCTAGCTTTTTTTTTTTAGCTTGGCTTAAAATGAGGGTCTGCATACCCTTCAGTACAAGGGCCACATCATATAATTTACAGATATTTATAGGCCGAAAAATAAATCAGTTTTATAAATCAATGAATAATAAGTGGATGAAAAGTTCTATTTGGATCTCTTTTGGAATCATCATGGTATAATTCAGAACAAAAGAGAAAGAACTTAAGTCCCCCTAACATCGGGGTCCACATCAGAGCAATCATACATTAGAGTCCATCTCAGGGTTCTTTTTTATATCAGTGTCCACCATCAGAGTTCTCCCCTACATCAGAGTCCCCCCTTACATCTGCATCCAACATCAGAGTCCCCCCCGACATCAGAGTCCCCATTGGAGTCCCCTCTTACATCACTGTCCCCATCAGTGTACCCTCTTACATCACTGTCCCCATCAGAGTTCCCTCCCTGACATCAGATTCCCCATCCATTAGAGTCCCCCCTTAGATTAGGGTTCCCTTCAGTGTCCCCTCTTCCATCAGTGTCCCCATCAGAGTCCCCTCTTACATCAGCCACCACCATCAGCGTCCCCCCCCCCTGACATCAGAGTCCCCATTAGAGTCCCTCCTTATATCAGGGTTCCCATCAGTGTCCCCTCTTACATCAGTGTCCCCTCTTACATCAGTGTCCCCATCAGAGTCCCCTCTTACGTCAGCATCCACCATCAGAGTCCCCTCTTACATCAGGGTTCCCAAAAGTGTCCCCTCTTACATCAGGGTCTCCATCAAAGTCGGCTCTGAGGAAGAAGTTATTCATTCGAAACGCGTCAGCCAGCAGCAGCCCTGGTGTCCTCTTCTTTGCCATCTGGAGACTGTCGGTTTCAGGACAGATTGCCATGAATAGGTGGCTCATACAAGCAATATTTCTCCATGTTTGTAAGTAGTTACCTCCCTGACATCAGATTCTCCATCCATTAGAGTCCCCCCTTAGATTCTGGTTCCCTTCAGTGTCCCCTCTTACATCAGTGTCCCCATCAGAGTCCCCTCTTACATCAGCATCCACCATCAGAGTTCCCCCCCTGACATCAGAGTCCCAATTAGAGTCCCCCTTTATATCAGAGCCCCCCCGACATCCAAGTCCCCATTATAGTCCCCTCTTACATCACTGTTCCCATCAGTGTCCCCTCTTACATCACTGTCCCCATCAGTGTCCCCTCTTACATCACTGTCCCCATCAGTGTCCCCTCTTACATCACTGTCCCCATCAAAGTTCCCTCCCTGACATCAGATTCCCCATCCATTAAAGGCCCCCCTAAGATTAGGTTTCCCTTCAGTGTCCCTTCTTACATCAGCATCCACCATCAGTGTCCCCCCCCCGACATCAGAGTCCCCATTAGAGTCCCCCCTTATATCAGGGTTCCCATCAGTGTCCCCTCTTACATCTGCGTCCACCATCAGAGTCCCCATTAGAGTCCCCTCTTACATGACTGTCCCCATCAGTGTCCCCTCTTACATCACTGTCCCCATCAGAGTTCCCTCCCTGACATCAGATTCCCCATCCATTAGAGTCCCCCCTTAGATTAGGGTTCCCTTCAGTGTCCCCTCTTCCATCAGTGTCCCCATCAGAGTCCCCTCTTACATCAGCCACCACCATCAGCGTTCCCCCCCCCTGACATCAGAGTCCCCATTAGAGTCCCTCCTCATATCAGGGTTCCCATCAGTGTCCCCTCTTACATCAGTGTCCCCATCAGAGTCCCCTCTTACGTCAGCATCCACCATCAGAGTCCCCTCTTACATCAGGGTTCCCAAAAGTGTCCCCTCTTACATCAGGGTCTCCATCAAAGTCGGCTCTGAGGAAGAAGTTATTCATTCGAAACGCGTCAGCCAGCAGCAGCCCTGGTGTCCTCTTCTTTGCCATCTGGAGACTGTCGGTTTCAGGACAGATTGCCATGAATAGGTGGCTCATACAAGCAATATTTCTCCATGTTTGTAAGTAGTTACCTCCCTGACATCAAATTCTCCATCCATTAGAGTCCCCCCTTAGATTCTGGTTCACATCAGTGTCCCCATCAGAGTCCCCTCTTACATCAGCATCCACCATCAGAGTTCCCCCCCTGACATCAGAGTCCCAACTAGAGTCCCCCTTTATATCAGGGTTCCCATCAGTGTCCCCTCTTACGTTAGCGTCCACCATCAGAGCCCCCCCGACATCCAAGTCCCCATTATAGTCCCCTCTTACATCACTGTTCCCATCAGTGTCCCCTCTTACATCACTGTCCCCATCAGTGTCCCCTCTTACATCACTGTCCCCATCAAAGTTCCCTCCCTGACATCAGATTCCCCATCCATTAAAGGCCCCCCTAAGATTAGGTTTCCCTTCAGTGTCCCCTCTTACATCAGCATCCACCATCAGTGTCCCCCCCCCGACATTAGAGTCCCCCCTTATATCAGGGTTCCCATCAGTGTCCCCTCTTACATCTGCGTCCACCATCAGAGTCCCTATTAGAGTCCCCTCTTACATGACTGTCCCGATCAGTGTCCCCTCTTACATCACTGTCCCCATTAGAGTTCCCTCCCTGACATCAGATTCCCCATCCATTAGAGTCCCCCCTTAGATTAGGGTTCCCTTCAGTGTCCCCTCTTCCATCAGTGTCCCCATCAGAGTCCCCTCTTACATCAGCCACCACCATCAGCGTTCCCCCCCCCTGACATCAGAGTCCCCATTAGAGTCCCCCCTTATATCAGGGTTCCCATCAGTGAAAAAGTGAGTACACCCCTTACATTTTTGTAAATATTTTATTCTATCTTTTCATGTGACAACACTGAAGAAATGACACTTTGCTACAATGTAAAGTAGTGAGTGTACAGCTTGTATAACAGTGTAAATTTGCTGTCCCCTCAAAATAACTCAACACACAGCCATTAATGTCTAAACCGCTGGCAACAAAAGTGAGTACACCCCTCAGTGAAAATGTCCAAATTGGGCCCAATTAGTCATTTTCCCTCCCCGGTGTCATGTGACTTAGTGTTACAAGGTCACTAGAAGTTCAACATGGCACCTCATGGCAAAGAACTCTCTGAGGATCAGAAAAAAAAGAATTGTTGCTCTACATAAAGATGGCCTAGGCTATAAGAAGATTGCCAAGTCCCTGAAACTGAGCTGCGTCATATCCAGAGGTTGTCTTTGGGAAATAGATGTATGAGTGCTGCCAGCATTGTTGAAGAGGTTGAAGGGGTGGGAGGTCAGCCTGTCAGTGCTCAGACCATACGCCGCACACTGCATCAAAATTGGTCTGCATGGCTATCATCCCAGAAGGAAGCCTCTTCTAAGGATGATGCACAAGAAAGCCCGAAAACAGTTTGCTGAAGACAAGCAGACTAAGGACATGGATTACTGGAACCATGTCTTGTGGTCTGATGAGACCAAGATAAACTTATTTGGTTCAGATGGTGACAAGCGTGTGTGGAGGCAACCAGGTGAGGAGTACAAAGACAAGTGTGTCTTGTCTACAGTCATGCATGGTGGTGGGAGTGTCATGATCTGGGGCTGCATGAGTGTTGCCGGTGTTCTGACGAGAAAGGTCCCTCCATTGGATAGTGTCCACCCTGTACTGTGCAGGCGTATCGCTTGCGCAGTACGGAGGACAAAGGAGACGCCGAAAGTCTCCGAACATGAACAGCTGTTCATCAGCTGTACACGGCGCATGCACAATTAACACTACATTGTGCCACACGCTCCCGATGCTCGTGCAACTCTACAAGGGGCGGGTGTAGGGGAGGATGCATACAGAAGATGGTCAGAGCTCATACGTTGGAGGAGGATTTCTCAAAGGGGAGGATCTTTGCGGGACGTGTTTAAACAACTGAAGGGTGGGTTTTGCAATGTTGATGGGTGGGTTTGCTTTTACATGCTTCTCAATATTATATTCGCCCCTTTGAGAAATCCTCCCCCATCGTATGAGCTCTGGCCATATTCTGTATACATCCTCCCCTACACCCGCCCCTTGCAGTGTTGCACGAGCATCGGGAGCATGTGGCACAATGTAGTGTTAATTGCGCATGCGCCGTGTACAGCTGATGAACAGCTGTTAATGTTTGCAGACTTTTGGCGTCTCCTTTGCCTTCCGTACTGCGCAAGCGCTGTGCTTGCACAATACAGGGCAGACACTATCCGATGGGGGACCTTTCTCGGCAGAACACTGGCACTGGGGAGCTACAGTTCATTGAGGGAACCATGAATGCCAACATGTACTGTGACATACTGAAGCAGAGCATGATCCCCTCCCTTCGGAGACTGGGCCGCAGGGCAGTATTCCAACATGATAACGACCCCAAACACACCTCCAAGACCACCACTGCCTTGCTAAAGAAGCTGAGGGTAAAGGTGATGGACTGGCCAAGCATGTCTCCAGACCTAAACCCTATTGAGCATCTGTGGGACATCTTCAAAACGGAAGGTGGAGGAGCACAAAGTCTCTAACATCCACCAGCTCTGTGATGTCATCATGGAGGAGGGGAAGAGGACTCCAGTGACAACCTGTGAAGCTCTGGTGATCTCCATGCCCAAGAGGGTTAAGGCAGTGCTGGAAAATAATGGTGGCCACAAAATATTGACACTTTGGGCCCAATTTGGACATTTTCACTTAGGGGTGTACTCACTTTTGTTGCCAGCGGTTTAGACATTAATAGCTGTGTGTTGAGTTATTTTGAGGGGACAGCAAATTTACACTGTTATACAAGCTGTACACTCACTACTTTACATTGTAGCAAAGTGTCATTTCTTCAGTGTTGTCACATGAAAAGATAGAATAAAATATTTACAAAAATGTGAGGGGTGTACTTACTTTTGTGAGATACTGTATATAAAGTAGGTTGGAAAAAGGCAGAGAAATAAGGTAGAAAAAGTCCATCTAGTTCAACCAATAGAAATAAATAAATAAATAAACCTCCATATACAGAATCGTGTACCTACAGTTGATCCAGCGGGGGGGAATAATTCCCTTCCTGATCTCTCAGAAGACAATCAGATATTCGCTGGATCGACACTCCCTGTTTTTTTTTACCTATAAATGTTTCGATTTTTGCTCACAGCCCTGGGAGGATGAAAGTATACAATGCTAATCAAAGTGGTTGTAAACCACACATGAAAAAAAAAAAAAACCTGCAAGACAAAGGCATAATGAGCTAGTATGCATAGCATACTAGCCCATTATGTAATACTCACCTGAGATGGAAGCCCCCGCTGCGGTGCCCGTACACAGCAACCGCCGGCGACATCACTCCCCGGAGTTACTTCCCGGTATCACAGCTCCGGTGACATGGAGGGGATCTCCAGCGCCTAGCCTGCGATTGACAGCCTCAGCTCTGTTCCTGTGTGAAGGGGGTGTGTCCCTTCTCTCCAATCAGCTCTCAGAGCTCTCCTCACTGAGCTCTGCAGAGTATAACTTCAGCTCTCCGCCCCCCCCCCCTTTTTTTTTTTTTTAGATCTGAGACAAGCTTTATAATTCAACACTTTGAATGGATGTAGGGAAGAGAAGACTGCAGATAAACAGATATAGATAGATATATAGATAGAATTTATTGATCACAGACTGGTAATGCCTTAGTTGGTTCCATATATACACTATATTACCAAAAGTATTGGGACACCTGCCTTTACTCGCACATTCACTTTAATGGCATCTCAGTCTAATGCCCCGTACACACAATCGGATATTCCGACAACAAAATCCTAGGATTTTTTTCTCACGGGTGTTGGCTCAAACTTGTCTTGCATACACACGGTCACACAAAGTTGTCTTAGACAGGTATCTGCACCCCCCTCCCCCCTGAAAGGTGCCAAATGTGACACCGGAGGGGGGGAGGGTTCCGAAAAGCGGAAGTTCCATTTTTGTGTGGAACTCCGCTTTAAGGTGTCAGCATACTAAGACATTTTGGACAATTTCATGCTCCCAACTTTGTGGGAATAGTTTGGGGATGGCCCCTTCCTGTTCCAACATGACTGCACACCAGAGCACAAAGCAAGGTCCATAAAGACATGGATGAGCGAGTTTGGGGCAGAGGAACGTGACTGGCCTGCACAGAGTCCTGACCTCAACCTGATAGAACACCTTTGGGATGAATTAGACTGCGAGCCAGGCCTTCTCCTCCACATCAGTGCATCATGATTTTGACGTTAAATACGGGGGTTGTGGCAGCAGCTGGCTTTCAGATAAAAGTGATCCCAGTGGATGCGATGCGGCGGATGGCTAGGGAGGAAGTCAAAAGAGAGCAAGATAGCCCCACTCGGCTCTATGCCCTTTTTTTTTTTGCTTTTAAGGGTAAATGAGAGATCTGAGGTCTTTTTATCTCTCAATAAAGAGGACCTGTTATCCTTATTTCTATTGCAAGGGATGTTTACATTACTTGCAATAGGAATAAAAGTGATTTAAAAATAAAGAGACAACGTAAAAATAAAAGCATAAAAAGTAATATAAATAATAATAAAAAAACTTAAAGCGCCCCATCCCACCTTGCTCGTGCGCAGAAGCCAATACATATGTAAGTCACGCCCACATATGTACACATTGTTCAAACCACACATGTGAGGTATCGCCGTGATCACCAGAGCGAGAGCAATAATTCTAGCACATGACCTCCTCTGTAACTCTAAACAGCTAACCTGTAAAAAAAATTAGAGCTCACCAGATTTTTAAAGTGATTATAAAGTCTATTTTTTTTTCTCGAAAAATAACAAACATGTTATACTTACCTGCTCTGTGTAGTGGTTTTGCACAGGACAGCCGGGATCCTCCTCTTCTCAGGTCTCCTGCCGGCGCTCCTGGCCCCTCCCTGCTGTCAAGTGCCCCCACAGCAAGCAGCTTGTTATGGGGGCACCTGAGTCATAGCTCCCTGTGTCCATTCAGACACGGAGCCGCGGTCCGGCCCCGCCCCCTCACTCCTAATTGGCTAATTGACTTTGTTTGACAGCAACGGAAGCCAATGATGCCGCTGCTGTGTCTCAGCCAATCTGGAGGAGAGTCCCGGATGGTGGAGGTACTCGTGGACATCGCTGGAGAGATACAGGGCTCAGGTAGGTATTAGGGGGGCTCAGGGAGGTTGCTGCACACAGAGGGTTTTTTATCTTTATGCATAGAACCTTCTGACTTTACATTCACTTTAACCACTTCCCGCCAGCTGTATAGTAAAATGACGGCAGCGGGATGCACTCTCGTTCTCAGACAACGTCATGTGGCGGCGCCCCAGAACCGCCGCTCTCCTAGAATACGGTGCAACCCTGATCTCGGTAAAGCACCGATGGCGTTGCTCTTTATCCATGTGATCAGCTGTGTCCAATCACAGCCTATCACATGTAAATGCGGAAGTGCTGTTTATCGTCTCTCCTTGCCTCACACTAACAGAGTGTGAGGTGAAAAGAGCCAATCAGCAGCATCTCCTCGCAGGGGAGATCTGTACAGGTAATCAGGGCACTGCTCATCAGTGCCCTGATTACAGTACAGCCCCAGCGGTGCCCATCAGTAACACCAATCAGTGCCCATCAGTGACACCAATCAGTGCCCATTAGTGCTGCCAGTCAGCGCTGCTTCTCAGTGCCTGCTCCTCAGTGCTACCAATCAGTACCCATCAGTAGTTATGGCGCTGCCCTTGTGGGGTTAGAAAATTTTTTTTCTATTAGTGGACAATTCCACTATATATTACCTGGTGTACATAACTCCTATAGATCAAATAAAAATTATATTTATGAGCGAAAAAAAACAAAAAAAACGAGCATGAAAAAGATATCAAAATCGCTTTGCTAGAGGTGCTGCAAAACGTCCGTAAGCCCGCCCGCTTACGGACGTCTTGCAGCACCTCTAGCAAAGCGATTTTGATATCTTTTTCATGCTCGTTTTTATCATTGAAAATGTGAGTACCACAGTGTTATTAAGCTTTAATAAAAGTTCCTATACGGTTTTACGCTATGGGTATCCTTTCTTTTATATGTAATACATCAAAACAACACAGAAAGTAAAGTTTGGAGACCTCTATGATTGCTACACAGTGGCAGATACTGTGACTGCCTGCACCCCTGCAGGGGTAAGAAAATCTGGTGAGTGCAAGCAGTATCAGAGCATGCAGATAAGACACTAATTAAAAAGCCAGCACCTGGATAAGAAGTTTTCCCACAGAAATCTGTTTCTAAGGCTCCATTCACACTAGCGCGTTTTTTGATGCATTTTGCATTTTGCAGAAATGCACGGGAATTTTTTAACATGGGTTCCTATGGAACATGTTCACATCAATGCCTTTTTGTTTCTCTGCATTTTTGGAAAGGGTCAGGGACTTTTTTTCATGCAAAATTCAGCGTTTTGCATGTAATAGAATTCAATGGACAAGCATCAAAAACGCAAGTGCACCGTTTTTGATGCGTTTTTGATGCGTTTTTGCCGTTTTTTTTTTTTTTAAGACTGTAAAAAAAAAACTGTAAAAAAAAAAACCAAAAAAAAAACCGCAAATCGCGGCAAAATCGCGGCAAAAACGCTGCTCAAAAACGTGGCAAGCATGAAAAAAAAACCTCCAAAAACGCTCAAAAGCAACATGCATAGGTGTGAATCGAGCCTCAGAGATTGAGCATCCTAAAATACTCCAAAAATAACTTTTTTTTTTTTTTATTGATGGAATTTTTCCTACACATCAGTCACCTTTTATATTGGACATTTAGTATGATTTTGTATGATCTAGCAGCACCAGTCACTTTATGGAATTCATAGCACTGGACATTTTGTATGATTCTGTATGATTTAGCAGCAGTCACTTTATGACATTTATAGCACTGGTTCAGCACAAATGCACTTTGTGGAAATAATTTCATGTTGATATTTCACTTTTATTACAATGTGATTATTAGTAACCGAGTACCAGTCACAGATTCCAGATCTAAAACACTCACGTTATTTTGGTACATATAGGTTTTTTTGGGGGGTTTTTTCCGCTCATAAATATACTTTTTAAGAATAATACTCTAGATCTATAGGAGTTATGTACACCAGGTAATATATAGTGGAATTGTCCACTAATAGAAAAAAAAATTTCTAACCCCCCAAGGGCAGCGCCATAACTACTCCTGCTTTTTACCAAATTCTAATACACTCCACTTATGTGGTATTGTATCTGTAGAGGCAGCAGCCCCATATCCTAACTACACTCAACCACTGCGCGGATTTACCCCGTATATCTATCTTTAGTGCCCATCAGTGCCACCTATCCGTGCTGCTTATCAGTGCCCACCAGCACCACCTATCAGTGCCGCATATCAGTGACACCAATCAGTGCCCATTAGTGCTGCCAGTCAGTGCCTGCTCCTCAGTGCTGCCAATCAGTGCCCTTCAGTGCCACCTATCCGTGCTGCCTATCAGTGCCCACCAGTGGCACCTATCAGTGCCGCATATCAGTACCACCGATCAGTGCGGCATATTAGTGCCTCCTCATCAATGCCACCTAATCAGTGCCCATCAGTAGCGCCTCATCAGCGCATATCAGTGAAGGAGAAAAATTACTTATTTACAAAATTTACTGACAGAAACTAAGAAAAACTTTTATTTTCAAAATCTTCTGACTTTTTTCTTTTTTTTTTGCAAAAAATAAAACACCCAGCAGTGATTAAATACCACTAAAAGAAAACTCTATTTGTGTGAAGAAAATGATAAAAACATCATATGGGTACAGTGTTGCATGACCGCGCAATTGTCATTCAAAGTGCGACTTTGTCGGGACGGGGGGGTTTTAAAAAATTTTTTTTTTATTTTTATTATTTATTTTACAATATTTTATTTATTTTTACACTGTTTAAAAAAAAAAAATTGTGTCACTTTTATTCCTATTACAAGGAATGTAAACATCCCTTGTAATAGAAAAAAGCATGACAGGATCTCTTAAATATGAGATCTGGTGTCAAACAGACCTCAGATCTCATATTTACACTAAAATGCAATGAAAAAAAAAAAAAAAGTCATTTAGAAAAATGACATTTGAAAAAAAAATGCCTTTAAGAGGCGTGGACGGAAGTGACGTTTTGACGTCGCTTCCGCCCAGCAGTTTAATGGAGACACTGTCTTCAAGTGTCATCTTAGCCTCACTCGTCTCCAGACACTACAGGGAAGGACGCGATCGCCTCCGCCGCTACCGACGGCTCCGGTAAGCGGCGGAGGGCACCGGATCGCGGCGGGAGGGGGGGGCCCCTCTCCCGCCACCGATAAAAGTGATCTCGCGGCGAATCCGCCGCAGGGACCACTTTTATCTGAAAGCTGGCCGCCGCACGAAAACGGGGATACCGGGGTTATGGCAGCTAGCTGCTGCCATAACAACTATATCCCCGTTCAAAGTTTGGACGTACATCGTCGTGCAATCGGAAAGTGGTTAAGGCAAAAGAAAGGGTTTCACCATGTCAAGTCAAAGAAGTGTAGTTGCCACATCCCTAATATGTGATTAAGAAAAAGAGAGATCCCCCTTCATTGGGACTTTTAAGGCAACATACACTTGAGTAGGGTTGTCCCGATACCGATATCGGTATCGGCACCGATACCGAGCATTTGCCCAAGTACTTGTACTCGAACAAATGCTCCCGATTAGGGGTGCAACGGATCAAAAATCTCACGGATCGGATCAATCCTCGGATCAGAGTCACGGATCGGATCATTTTCGGATCAGCAAAAAACACAAAAAAAAAACAAAACACACAAATCTTGTTACACCCACCGGAGTTTTAGATTTAAAAGCTATTTTCAACACAAAACCGAGCTTATATGCATAAATACAGTATTTGTGCATATAAGCTCGGTTTTGTGTTGAAAATAGCTTTTAAATCTAAAACTCCGGTGGGTGTAACAAGATGTCCGCTTGCCCCCTTCTTACTCTATCATTATTGTACTGTGCGGGAGTGTGGGGTGTAGCAAGATGGCGGCGACGAAATGTCACTTCCTGTCGAGACAGCGGCCGCTTCCGGGTGTACCAAGATGGCCGCCGCTCCGGAGCTAGGCCGAAGACGCGGCCTTTCCTATGGCTGAGGCCGCAGAGTGCTCCACGGATTGCGGGTGTGCCGATCCGCGGAGGGTGATCCGTACGGATCACGGATCGGCAACGATCCGTTGCACCCCTACTCCCGATGCTTCCCCCGATACCTGGAAGACAGCTGTGATCGGCACGTGGGGGAGTTACAAGATTCTCCCCCAGCGGCTTTCAGCGGCTTTAGTGACATACAGCGGTGATCGTTCACCGCTGACTGTCACTGCATCCTCCTCCATGCCCCCTCCGTTCCTCTGTCCCCCTCCGTTCCTCTCTCCTTTTCTGTCCCCCTCCGCTGTCCCCTCCATTCTGCTGTGCCTCTCCGCTGTCCCCTCCATTCCCCTCTCCTTCTGTCCCCCTCCTTTCTCCCCCTCCGTTCTGCCGTCCTCCTCCTCCTTCCTTTGTGTATGGATAGAGTCAGCTGACTCTGTCCATTCACCTAACTGAAACATTGTAATCTCCTGTGATTACGATGTGTCGGTTTATGAATGGAGAGGAGCCGCTGTCTTCTCTCCATTCATTTTCAGTGCAGCTGAGGCTCTGTCTCAAGGGGGAGATATCAGAGGTAAAAAGTAAAAATTGTAAATAAAAAAAAAACACACACACACATACACCGTTCACCCCTCCCCCCCCCCCAAAAAAAGCACTGTTAAAAAAAAAAATCACTGTCACGTGACATTTAAAAAAAAGTATCGGTAATCGGTATCGGCGAGTACTTGAAAAAAAGTATCGGTACTTGTACCTAAAAAAGTGGTATCGGGACAACCCTACACTTGAGTAATGCAAAAGATCAAATTTATTAGATATACATAAAAATATCCGATCATAGAAATGATTGATATTTAAAAAACATCAACAACAAGTTTGTACAAGAAATATACACCTATAAAAAATGTAAAAACCACAAAAACAAAAAACAACAGTTTACATGAAAAGTATGACAGCAAAATAATAATACTCTCCGGTATATAGTAATCCCTGGTAACCGACGCGTTTCTGGTTAAACACCTTCAGCAAAGCATGATCCAATTTGCTACAGCAGGGGAAAAAATTCCTTCCTGTTCACCCGAGAGGCAATCAGATTTTCCCTGGATCAACTGTACCTATAAATGTCAGTACCCAGTTATATTCTGTACATTTAGGAAAGAATCCAGGCCTTTCTTAAAGCAATCTACTGAGCTGGACAGACCCACCTCTGGAGGGAGTCTATTCCACATTTTCACAGCTCTTACTGTGAAGAAACCTTTGCGTATTTGGAGATGAAATCTCTTGTCCTCTAGACGTAAAGAGTGCCTTCTTGTCCTCTGGGTTGACAGCAAAGAGAATAACTCAAAATCAAGTTCACTATATGGACCCCTTATATATTTGAACATGTTGATCACATCCCCCCCTTATTCTCCTCTTCTCAAGAGAGAATAAATTCAGTTCCTCTAATCTTTCCTCATAGCTGAGCTCCTCCATGCCTCTTATCAGTTTGGTTGCTCTTCTCTGCACTTTCTCCAGTTCCTCGATATCTTTTTTGAGAACTGGTGCCCAAAACTGAACTGCATATTCCAGATGAGGTCTTACTAATGATTTGTACAGGGGGGCAAAATGATATCTCTCTTTCTGGAGTCCATACCTCTCTTAATGCAAGATAGGACTTGGCTCGCTTTGGAAACCGCAGCTTGGCATTGCATGTTATTATTGAGCCTATGATCTATCAAAACCCCCCAGATCCTTCTCCACCATGGATTCCCCCACTTGTACCCCCCTAGTATGTACGATGCATGCATATTTTTAGCCCCCAAGTGCATAACTTTACATTTCTCAACATTAAACCTCATCTGCCACATAGACGCCCAATTAAACATTGCATTGAGGTCGGCTTGTAAATTGGAGACATCCTGTAAGGACGTTATTCCACTGCATAGCTTGGTGTCCTAAATGGTACTCCTAATTAGTTTGCTCTGTCTATTCTAAACACTTTACCTTTATAACCACTTGCCTACCGGGCACTTTCACCCCGTTCCTGCCCAGGCCGATTTTCAGCATTCAGCGCTCTCACACTTTGAAGGACAATTGCGTGGTAATGCAACACTGTACTCATATGAAATTTTTATCAATTCTTTTGAGACAGATAGAACTTTCTTTTGGTGGTATTTAATCACCACTGGGTTTTTTATTTTTTGCTAAAAATAAACAAAAGAAGACCGAAAATTTTGAAAAAAAAAAAAGTTTTTTTAGAATTTTATCATTTTGTAAATAAGTAATTTTTCTTCTTCACTGGTGGGCACTGATGAGGCTACACTAATGGGTACTGATAGACAGTACTGATGGGCAGTGATGGGGAGGCGCTAATATGTAGCACTGATTGGCTCTGATATGCAGCACTGATGAGCACTGATAGGCGGCACTTATGGGTACTGATAGGCAGCACTGGTTGGCGGCACTGATGGGCACTCAAAGGCAGCACTGACTGGCATCACTGCTGGGCACTGATTGGCATCACTGCTAGGCACTGTTGGGGCTGCACTGATATCCAGGGCACTGATTACCTGTACAGGTCTCCCCTGTGAGAAAATGCTGCTGATCAGCTCTCTTCTCCTCTCCTCACACACTGTCAGTGTGAAGAAAGAAATGCAGATAACTGGCATTTCCTTGTTTACATGTTACATAGTTACTGTACATAGTTAGTAAGGTTGAATAAAGACAACAGTCCGTCCAGTTCAACCTGTGTAGCTGTGTGTGTGTAGAAAAATAAATTCCCATATCCCCCGTATATTGTTTTCGCAAAGATGCACGTCCAAGAGTCTTTTAAAACTATCCATACTTCTTGCCGACACCACCGATTGTGGAAGAGAGTTCCACATCCTTACCGCCCCCTCACAGTGAAGAACCCCCTACACAGCTTAGGGTTAAACTGCTTGTCCTCCAATCTCCTTTTGTGGCCCCGTGTCCTCTTACACTCCCTGGGACTGAAAAGTTTCATACTTACGCTGAGATCACCGTTGAGATATTTGTAATTCGCTATCACATCTCCTCTCAAGCGTCTCTTCTCCAGGGAACATAAATTTAGCGCTTGTGGTCGTTCCTCGTAATTGAGGTCCTCCAGCCCCCATATTAATTTAGTTGCCCTTCTCTGGACTCTCTCCAACTCCAGCAGTCCCTTCTGAGGACTGGTGACCAGAACTGGATGGAATACTCCAGATGCGGCCAAACCAGAGTTTTAACAAATAACATGTGGAGAATTGGAAAACTTCAGGCGGTGATCAAGTCAGGGACCCAACCAGTGGAGGTGACGCTTGCAGAGCAGCCTTGTGAGTCAAGCTAGGGCCAGAGCCGGTCAGCAGGGGTGAAGTTTGAGAAGTATTGAGAGTCAGTGAATCAGAGGGTCTAGTGACGGACCAGGAGCTCAGTGTTGAAGAACTACAAGAGGCAGTTGTAGTGGAGCTGAAAGAAATGTTACATTTGAGTTAGGAACTGTTAAAGGACTGTTGCCATAGGAGACAGCATTCCTACATGCAGAAGTGGTGCCTTGCTGGGGCCTTTCCCTGCATGGCTGTTCTCCTACTGAAGTCTCGGAGTCTGCCAAATTCGATGTACAAATACTTAAAGCGGAAGTAAACCCATCCATAAAACAGTTTCATTTCCGGGACGTGCCGGAAATGTAACACTCCCATTGGTTGTGCTCTCAACCAAACTGTCAAGCCATCCAATGGCTGGTGTCATAACTGATCACATGGGAAGCATCATGGCAGTTGTAGATTAAACAAAGGCAAAGATGGCAGCTTCCTTGGCTGAAAATGATAGGAGGGTTTACTTACACTTTAAGGGTGTCCTGGCCCTAACCCTCTTTCCCCCAAAAATACAAAAGGTAATGTCAAAAGAAATAAAACCTCTTTTACATCCAAGAAGTGTCTGGCGCCCAATGACTTTCACCATCTTTGCACCCACTATGCCTCACAACCCACCACATATTGAAGGATGTCAGCTATCTTTGGCCTTGGAGGTCCTCATTAGACTGGACAAGGCCCTGCTACATTTATATTTATATTTTTGTGTCATCAGCAGAAACTGAGATCAAGCTATTTATCCCACCCTCTATATAATTTATAAATAAGCTAAACAGAATTGGTGCCAGGACAGAGCCTTGGGGTACCCCACTAACCACTCTAGACCACTCTGAGTATACGTTATCTATCACAACCCTTTGGACACAACCCCGTAGCCAGTTATCAATCCAAGAACAAACCTTATAGTCCATGCCTACAGACCTCAGCTTGTAGATTAAGCTGATCACATGGGTAAAGAGCCTTTTCATCGGCTCTTTACCAAGATCGGTGATGCGTCGTGTCCCAAGGACAAATCGCACCACCGATTGCCGCACTGCGTGCCCTCGGGGGTGTGCAAACGCAGTGAGAGTGGGACGACGTCATGTGATGTCGTCCTAGAATGAGAGAGCCGCTGCCCCCCCCCCCCCCCCCATTATTTGACAATACGGGAAGTGGTCAATGAAATACAATTTTCACTTTTCTTCATTCTTTTTTCTATTTTAGCGCTGCTGATCTCCTGCAGCCCCTTTGAGCCATCTCCTGTCTACCTGCACTACAGCCATGGCTGCATGTCATTTCCAAAGGTGGATTTCCTACAACAGTGGACCATGCCTGTCTAATATGTGTTGAAATGGTCTTCACTGAAAGCATGTGTGCCAGGGGTGACAATGCAGGAGCACAACTGGCAGATGAACAGTGTTACCACCCTTTACCAGGAAATGCTGAAAAAAGAAATCTTCATGGCAGGATCACCAGGGATTATTTTAATAAAAGCTGCCGATTTAAAAATATTATATTTTGAATATTGAAAAGAGATTAGCACATTAAAGCTTCTTTGACATTTTAGTGATTGGGTTTACATTTACTTCTGGTGACTCTCCTTCTATATACATCACATAAAACACAGTGTCTGAGGTTTTCAAATAAAAATGTGGATATTTTGCATTCAAAATGCAGAAAACAGTAAAAGAAAATTAATTTATAATGAGAATTGTCATTTCCTTCCAGTTCTATGGTACAATGGTCAGTAGTGAAACCTAAAGCCACCCAGAAACTCTGCAGACAGTCCATGAAATTGAGAGGCTATTGATAGGCCACCCAGCAATGCATATGTGCTGCATGTGGGCATTAAAGTCCACCCTTGTGCCATGCTAGGGACTCAGAAGTCACTCAGCTGTGTTAGAAAAGCAAAACAAATATTTGCTTTCCTAACACTAAACCGCCTCTCCGCCAATCAGGTGTTCGGATCTGTTACCCGTCACCTGATTGGCTGAAATGCCTATCAGGCATCCAATCATAGCAGAGGACGGGAAGAGAGGATGAGAGAAGACATTGAGGAGCATCGAGGAGCTCTCCCATCGCCACCAAGACAGGGTATGTACAGAGAGCGGGCGAGGGACACACTGGCAGCATTTGATATGGCACAGTGGCTGCGTTTAATGGGGCAAAGTGAGGCTGCGTTTGATGGGCACAGTGGCTGCATATGATGTCACAGTGGCTGCATATGATGGGCACAGTGGCTGCATTCGATGCTGCACAGTGGCTGTATTTGATGGGGCACAGTGGCTGCATAAGATGGGCACAGTGGCTGCATAGGATGGGCACAGTAGCTGTATTTGATAGGGCAGAGTGGCAGCATTTGATGGCACAGTGGAAGCATTTGCTTTGGCACAGTGGCTGCGTTTGATGGACACAGTGGCTGCGTTTGATGGCACAGTGGTGGCAATTGATGGGCACAGTGGCTGCGTTTGATGGCACAGTGGTGGCAATTGATGGGCACAGTGGCTGCGTTTGATGGCACAGTGGCTGTGATTGATTGTACAGTGAGGCTGCAATTGATGGGGGGGGGGTTTTCAGAACTTTTCAGTTTGTTTGCATCCCCCAAAAATTTTTTAGCACCAGCAGCCACTGCAACCGAGTGCCTGCTACAGTGTGTTTGGGCGGCGCCAGTGACGGGGGTAGTCTGGTGGAGGTGGTGCCTGACGTGTGATGTCATGGTGCAATGGAGCTGGGCGGAGCTGTTTGGACTGGAGTAGACTGAAGGGACCACCTGGCATGAAGAGAGAATGTCAATGTAACTCAGGAGGGGACGTGTCGTGTCGGTCAGTGTCACTGTGGGAGTCAATTTCATGTGTGTGTGCCGCCCATTCTAATTTCCTGCCCTCCTGAGTCCCGCCCCTAAACTACTTACTATATCCAAAAAATAATAATATGTTTTTGCCTTAATATGTACCTTAAGTCACATTTCTAATTGCATATTGTACTTGATTGTAGCCTAAATGCTGAAGTTTGCACTAAAAACTGTAATTTTGTATCTTTTGGAAATGCCAGCAAAAACTTGACTGTGCAAACAGAAAATTCAGTGCTTCTACCCGTACAGCACATAGATAGCAGAGCTCCCGGGTACTCGATCCACAGTCGCTGGCTGAGTAGAGTAATGTACGAAAGATGATCCACACTCTGGTTGTTGCTCTTAAAAAATCTTAATTTTATTGAAAAGCCACAGTGTAAACGCAGATAAAATCAGTTGACGCGTTTCAACCTCTTAGGCCTTAGTCATAACCACTATGACTAAGGCCTTATAGGCTGAAACGCGTCAACTGATTTTATCTGCGTTTACACTGTGGCTTTTCAATTAAATTAAGATTTTTTAAGAGCAACAACCGGAGTGCGAATCGTCTTTCCTAAAAAAAAAAAAAGTGGCTGTGCCAGTAAATTTTGGGGTGTCGTGTCAGTAAATTTCGATTTGGTAGTTTGGCAACACTGGTGTATCTATGGAGGGAGACATGGTTGTCATCCTGACTTGTATCTCTTCATCTCCATTACATGGTGGGGCAGAGCAGTTGGTAGTTTACAGACGATAGCTAGGAAGGAAGAAATCATTTTCTGCAGCTCACAAAAAGTGACGAGGACACTGCATTTCTGACAGGACAAATATTTGCAGAAAATGTTCTTGGCTTGAAAAGAAAATAAAGAAAATAAATAAATACAGCCACCACATCTAAGGCATGTAAGCAGCAATATATTAAAGAGGAACTGCTCACATAATTTGTAAAAAAAAACATATTTGCCATTCTGAAGCTTCCCTCCAACCACTTTGCATATTATTTTATATCTACTGTGATTCTGTACTTGCCAAATATGCTGCAGAAATCTCCCTCCACTCAGTCTGGCTGCATCCATTTTAACTGTGGGCAGCTGAAGCTGCTGCCTGTTCACTTACTGGATTTACACAGAGGCACAGCTCCAGCTCTGCAGCTCTCATTCGCCCTTTTATGACTCATTCCCCTCCCTTCCTGGCAAACTACCACGAGAGTGAGAGAGAGAGCTGTGTATGTTGTCAAAGGCCTAGGCTAATGACCAGACAAGAAACAGGAAGTGGGGCAGTATAAGGTATTTACTGGCAGGAAAAAAATGTTTTACTGTCCAAAGTTAAAACAACAACAAGGGCAGAAGATTTAATAAATGGAAAGATGAAAAATGACTCAAGTTCCGCTTAAAAAGTGTGTTTGTTCCTGGATTCATGTATTCTTTAACCACTTGTCGACCGTCCCACATATATGTAGTGCAGGGCGGCCGCTCCTACAGGTGATATCACATACCTGTACGTTTTCTCCACTTCCGGGTTTGTGGCACGCCCGCGCCGTCGGCGACCAGCTCCTGCTATGATTGGACACAGCAGGAGCCAATCAGCGGGTCCGGAGGACCTGATGTCCGCTGGGACCTGCTGATCGTTCCCGACAGAGGCAGAACGGCGGTCTGTGACAAGGGAAGACAGAGATCTTGTGTTTCTGCTAAGCAGGGACACGGATCTCTGTCTTCCCACAGTAAAAGCACCTCCCCCACACAGTTAGCAAGCACTCCCTAGAAAGACATTTAACCCTTTGATCGGCCCTGATGTTAACCCCTTCCCTGCCAGTGTTGTTTGTACAGTGACAGTGCATTTTTTTAGCACTGATCACTGTATTGGTGTTACTGGTCCCCAAAAAAGTGTCACTTTGTGTCTGATTTGTCAGCTGCAATATTGCAGTCCCGCTATCAGTCGCTGGTCACCGCCGTTACTAGTAAAAGATAAAAAAATAAATAAAAATTCCATAAAAAGTCCCATAGTTTGTACACGCTATAACTTTTGTGCAAACAAATCAATATACATAGTTACATAGTGACATAGTAGGTGAGGTTGAAAAAAGACACAAGTCCATCAAGTCCAACCTATATGTGTGTTTATATGTCAGTATTACATTGTATATCCCTGTATGTTGCAGTCGTTCAGGTGCTTATCTAATAGTTTTTTTAAACTATCGATGCTCTCCGCTGAGACCACCGCCTGTGGAAGGGAATTCCACATCCTTGGCGCTCTTACAGTAAAGCACCCTCTACATAGTTTAAAGTGGAGTTCCACCCAAAAATGGAACTTCCACTTTTTGGATTCCTCCCCCCCTCCGGTGTCACTTTCAGGGGGGAGGAGGGAGCAGATACCTGTCTAATACAGGTATTTGCTCCCACTTCCTGGCATAGATCACCGCGGCGCTTGCGGTGACCTACGCCACTTCCGGCTAGGCCACTCTCCTCCACCGCTGTATACTGTGAGACACAGAATACAGCAGGGACCTGTGAGGACGCGCAGCGTGACTCACGCATGCGCAGTAGGGAACCAGGACGTGAAGCCGCACGGCTTCACTTCCTTATTCCCTTACCGAGGATGGCGGCAGGAAGCAGCCGAGAGCCGAAGGACGGATCGGCTTCGGCTGCCGACATTGCGAGCTCCCTGGACAGGTAAGTGTCCCTATATTAAAAGTCAGCAGCTGCAGTATTTGTAGCTGCTGGCTTTTAAGATTTTTTTTCAGCGGACCTCCGCTTTAAAGTGGATGTAAACCCGAAATTATTATTTTTTTTTTATATCATAATGTAGAGTATAAGATTTCCTATCATTTGAGCCCAGTCTTGCCACAAAGAGTTAATCCATCTTTGAGCAATCCTCTTTTATTGTTCAGTGAGATAAATCTTGACAAACTGAGAAAAACTTTGTCAAATCCTCCCCCTTGCTGTGAGTGACAGGTGATTTACATCTCGTGCACTAGCCTAAGACACAGGCAGTATTTTTAAATTCCCACCCCCACTCCTTTCTTCAGCAGCTCTGCAAGGATTGGCTGTTCCACACCTCAGCCTGATTTGGCATGCTGAAGTCATGTGGTTACTTTCCTGTCTTTTCACTGGATGTTAGAGATCATAGCAGAAGTTCAGTGTAAGAAATACACAGGAGAAAATGCATATTGACAAGGGGAGTGTAGAGGTGGGCGGGGAGTGTAGAGGTGGGCGGGGAGTCTACTGACATCACGACTCCACCCACTGAGCTCCAGACAACAGACCCGCCCACAGAATCTGCAGTTTTTCGGCTCTCATAACAGACAGAGGGGAGACATTTGACAGGTAAAGATACATGCAGGAGGCATGTATATCCTTATAGATAACCCCTATGGCAGTAGTTTAGAAAGGATGACATTGGGTTTACATCCACTTTAAGGTTAAACCTCTTTTCTTCTAATTTTAATAAGTGGCCACAAGTCTTGTTAAACTCCCTTCCGCAAAAAATGTTTTATCCCTATTGTGGGGTCACCAGTACAGTATTTGTATATTGAAATCATATCCCCTCTCAAGCGTCTCTTCTCCAGAGAGAAAAAGTTCAGTGCTCCCAACCTTTCCTCATAACCAATATCCTCCAGACCAGGGGTGGACTGACAACTCATGGGGCCCCCGGGCAATAGGAGATTATGGGGCCCCCGGGCAATAGAACATTATGGGGCCCCCGGGCAATAGGAGATTATGGGGCCCCCGGGCAATAGGACATTATGGGGCCCCCGGGCAATAGGAGATTATGGGGCCCCCGGGCAATAGGAGATTATGGGGCCCCCAGGCAATAGGAGATTATGGGGCCCCCCAGGCAATAGGAGATTATGGGGCCCCCAGGCAATAGATTATGGGGCCACACACACACAGACACACAATACACACATACAGTATACACACACAGACACACAATATACACACACAGTATGCACACACAGAATACACATACACACACTGAAAAGGTACTGGAGAGGCGGGGCAGCTATAATCTTGGGATTTTTAAAAAAAACACAGGTTTTTACATACTGTCCCTGGTTTTATTGAGGCTGGCAACCCTGATGGGGCCCCTTAGTGGCATTGGGCCCTCGGGCAGTGCCCGAGTGCCCGAATGGTCAGTCCGCCCCTGCTCCAGCCCCTTTATTGGCTTTGTTGCCCTTCTTTGTACTCGCTCCATTTCCAGTACATCCTTCCTGAGGACTGGTGCCCAGAACTGGACAGCATACTCCAGGTGCGGCCGGACCAGAGTCTTGTAGAGCGGGAGAATTATCGTTTTATCTCTGGAGTAAGGATGAGCTCCAGCGTGTTCGCACACTCCACGTGTAGAGCCCGCCAGGAAGTCGGCGCGACGCTAATCACAGGCAGTGAGACATTTTCCCGATGTGCGGCTGCAGAGATCGGGAAATATGTCACTGCCTGTGAATAGCGCAGCGCCATGCCGACTTCCTGGCGGGCTCTGCATGTGGAGTGTGCGAACACGCCGGAGCTCATCCTTACTCTGGAGTTGATCCCCCTTTTAATGCATGCCAATATTCTGTTTGCTTTGTTAGCAGCAGATTGGTATTGCATGCCATTGCTGAGCCTATCATCTACTAGGACCCCCAGGTCCTTTTCCATCCTAGATTCCCCCAGGGAACTACTTATTGGATTTTTTTAATCAAAAATATGTAGCAGAATACATATCGGCCTAAATTGATGAAGAAATCAGATTAAAAAAAAAAATAAAAATTATTGGATATGTTTTATAGCAGAAAGTAAAAAATGTAGTTTTTTGTTTCCATCTTGTCGATCTTTTTTTGTTTATATCGCAAAAAATGAAAACCGCAGAGGTGATCAAATACCACCAAAAGAAAGCTCTATTTGTGGGGGGGGAAAGGTCATAAATTGTATTTGTGTACAACGTCGCACGACCGTGCAATTGTCAGTTAAAATAACGCAGCGCCGTATCGCAAAAAAAAAAAAAAAGAGGCCTGGCCATGAAGGGGGAGGGGGGGGTAAATCTTGCAGAGCTCAAGTGGTTAAGATAGGATAGCATTTCCAGTAAGAGAGCTTCACGGGTCCAGCCCTATTTTTCCACTTTGTCATGAAAAGGCAAACAGGTTTTCCTATGAAGTATGTATGCAGTACAGTAGGCTGAGCTCCAAGTGTACAGGGCTGCTAAGTTGCTGCATGGACTTTGTGAACAGTCTTCAGAAAGGGTGGGGGAGTCAGCAGCTTGTCATTGTCCTTCTGCTCTATAGCAATTGTTTGTGCTTACAAGGGTTGGATTGGCTGCCCGTCCATGCCATTGTTGTGTAATTATCCCAGGCCCGCTGTGATTGGGCTGGACACGGCCTCTTGTCCACATAAGCTTTTTTTGGTACTTACTTGCAAGTTTTCAGGAATGAAGTAACAACTTGGCGAACAGTTTCTAAAGTGGATGGTGAGACAGACAAGCAGCCAACATGACGTTGTGTGAAACTTTTCTAGGTCGGTAAACTTTTTTATTTATTTATTTTTTGCAAACTTTGTTTTGTTTTTGTTTTTTTGTTTTTTACCCACTACATCTCTATGTGACTTCAGTGTAACTTTGATCAGTTTTTTGTATGCATCCTGTGTTTTCTTTTATTTTGATGGAACTTGGGATCATGTTTAGGTTGCTTTTTTTTCCTTTGTCGCAACTTTTTTTAGTGCCCACTTGGGCAACCATGGCACGCGTAGTAAAGAAATCACACCCCCCCCCCCCCCCCCCCCCGTTTTTCTGTAGAGAAAGGAAATACATTCATTTGGTAGCAGAATTTTGCAATAAAAGCAATAAAGAACGCTTTTGAGGTTTGTAATCGGTTGATCACAAAGCTGTTATCGGTTTATCTCAAACAACATTTTAAATTGATTTAGTTGCATATATATCAATGTTGCATGGATTTTCTTTTTTTTTTTCCGTCTCCTCATCCATTTTTATTACAACAAAAGAAAAAACACCTGCTAATATCAGCTGCCTAAGAACAAGCATTGACTTGTTTGAGTTTAGCAGTTTATTAAGACTTTTATTGTGGTAGTGTTTGGGTTCTCGTGTGTTCCTCGTGTTTCATACATCAGATAACTAACCTAAAGCTAAGGTTTTAGACATATCCCTTTGATTAAATGACTTTATATAAAATAAATAAAAAAAATGAAATCATATTATGTTATTGTGATACAGGATTTATAAAGCACCAATAAGCTACTTAGCATTTTCTAATACAAAATATTTCAATATAAAATAATCATATAAAAGGGATAAAGTGCAGTTCCAATACAATTCAATACAAGAGGGTTAGGAGGGCTCTGCTCGTGGGAGCTAACAATCTAAAGGGGAGGGGCGAGTACATCTGTTCACTATTGTCCAAAGTCTTACTGCAGGGATTATCTTGCTCTGAGTTTACGGAGTATGTTTTGGGCTATGCAATATGTGGCAAATAAAATGTATTGTTACATACAAACATAAAAAAAAGCCATAGCAGAAAAATAACCAAAGTGGTCCATCGAGTTTTCCCAATTTTTATTTATTTATATTTTGTAACTTTTTTTTGTCTGGAGTTTGGATGTTTGTTTGTACCAAGCATGTTTTGAAGCCTGACTCTCTACCTTTGCTGGAAGTCTCTTCCAAGCATTAACTACTTTCTAAGATTCGTCTTGAACTTTCCTCCTGCTAACTTGTGGTCTTGTCCCCCCCCCCCCCCCCCCCGTGTTCTTGATCTTAGCTTCACATTGAAAATACTGCCCTCCTGAACCTTATTTACCCCCTTTGAGTATTTAAAGTTTTCAGTCGGGTCTCCTCTTCCTCTTTCTTTCCTCCAGACTGTACATACAGACATACCCCACTTTTAAGTACACAATGGGGTTTATTTACTAAAGCTGGAAAGTGCAAAATCAGGCTCACTTCTGCATAGAAACCAATGAGCTTCCAGGTTTTATTACCAAAGCTTAATTGAACAAGCTGAGGTTAGAAGCTCATTGGTTTCTATGCAGAAGTGAGCCTGATTTTGCACTTTCCAGCTTTAGTAAATAAAACCCATTGTGTACTTAAAAGTGGGGTATGCCTGTATTTGGGGGGGGGGGGTGTTACTAAAACTGGAGCAGTCTTTTGTTCTCGAATAATTGAATAAACATTGGGGGTTGATTTACTAAAACTGGAGAGTGCAAAAATCTGGTGCAGCTGTGCATGGTGGCCAATCAGCTTCTAACGTCAGCTTGTTCAATGAAGCTTTGACAGTGAAACCTGGAAGCCGATTGGTTTCTATGCAGAGCTGCACCAGATTTTGCACTCTCCTGTTCTAGTAAATTTGCCCCATTAGGTTCCTGCAGACTCTCCCGATTTGTTGATTGCTTTTTTCTTTTGCAGTCAGATCCTTTAGCAATAAATACTGTAACAAAAAGACAGACTTATTCCAATACTCTTGATCCAGAAGAAGTCGTAACAGTTTTCATCCTAGGTCAACATTGCACGATTGGAACGTTTGTTGCATGTTGTTAAAGATCCAACGCCCTTGCCTGCATGCTACGGTCACTGGACCGCAAGTTCAAAGCCCGGCTCTAAAAACCCTTCAGACAGTCGCTTTTATTTTATTATGTGCTGAGATTTTTTACTAACCTCTAAAAATCTCTGCAACCAACGCAATGAAGGTTTGCCACACACTTCTTCTTGGTGTCACTCGTTCTTTAGTGCTTTCCAATAATCATTAACACTCCTACAATCAGATTACATTGCATAATGTATAGTCAGGGTACTCCTACTTGGAATGGATTGATTGATGTTTGGTGGGTTCCGATAAAATAGATTATATCAGATCATAGCCTACACTAGAAAGACATAGTCCATTGTACCCTAAATGATTGCCTACATTGGAAAGCCAAAGTCTTTTGTACCCCAAATGATTGCCTACACTGGAAAGCCATAGTCCATTGTACCCCAAATGATTGCCTACACTGGAAAGCCATAGTCCATTGTACCTCAAATCATCTCCAACACTGGAAAGCCATAGTCTATTGTACCCCAAATCAATGCCTACACTGAAAAGCCATATTCTACTGTACTGAAAATCACTGCCTACACTGGAAAGCCATAGTCCATTGTACCCCAAATCATCTCCTACACTCCAAATCATCTCCTACACTGGAAAGCCATAGTTAATTGTACCCCAAATCATTGTCTACACTGGAAAGCCATAGTCTATTGTACCCCAAATCATCTCCTACACTGGAAAGCCATAGTCTATATTGTACTCCAAATCATTGCCTAAACTGGAAAGCCATAGTCTATATTGTACCCAAAATCATTGCCTACACTGGAAAGCCATAATCTATATTGTACCCCAAATCATTGCCTACACTGGAAAGCCATAGTCTATATTGTACCCCAAATCATTGCCTACACTGGAAAGCCCTAGTCTATTGTACCCCAAATCATTGCCTACACTGGACAGTCATAGTTTATTGTACCCCAAATCATTGCCTACACTGGACAGTCATAATTTGTTGTACCCCAAATCATTGCCTACACTAGAAAGCCATAGTCTATTGTACCCCAAATCATTGCCTACACTTGGCAGCCATAATCCATTGTACCCCAAATCATCTCCAACACTGGAAAGCCATAGTCTATTGTGCCATATCAAGTGTGCAAGGTTTAGGGAACCATTGAGTGCTGTGGATAAACCTCATGTTGTTCAAATCCCTACTGAATTGTTCAACTATTATCCTTCAATCTCTTAGTAAATACAGACAGCAAGACTTCCATCAGAAATGGTCTATGTACAAACATTCATTCTCATGTACGGGTAGAATTAGAAAGCTCAGCTCTTTAAAGTTGATGTCTAAGTGTTCTTGTTTTCTTGAAATTTACAAAGTTTTAAAATTTTAAGAAGAACAGATAAATATGTTTAATAGAGACAGTAGTTTATTTAATAAAACATTTCAGAAGCTTATCTAAAGATCAGCACAGTGTGGCCGAATTTCAGTTAAGTTTTAACGTGACCCACAAACAAAGTTGTAGAATTTGCTTAAAAAAAAAAGTTGATTGTAAATCTGTCATCCCATTGATAGCGAGAGAAAAGTTTAGACTTGTACTTTCTTTGCAGACAAAGGCAATAGCATGTCCTGAGGGGTGGGATATAAGGCGGGGGAGGGGGGCTTTATGACAATGTTAGCTCCAGGGCTTATTAAAACTTTTTTTTTTTTCTTCCATCTGCCAGGGGTCTCTTCTTGCCGATATGCCCAGCCCTTCAGCTGTTCCATATACAATATTAATGCAGGGCCATTTAAATTCATCAAATACAACGGCATTAATTGTAGTCTGTAGTATTAAGGGTGCCCATCTGCATAGGAGGGAATAGAGAAAGGCAAATCTTTCCCCAGCTGCTAGCTGAGGAGACTTTTTGCCAATTAGGCTAAGTGCAGGCACAAACTTGCTTTTCTTCCCATTGAGGTCCCGAGTTAGCGAGTCCACTAAGAATGACTGTCTCCGTGTTTTCAATAAGAGGGGGGCTTATTTACAATCGGTTGGGTCTCGCTTGCAGTAATTAAAGGGGCCCAGACAAGGGCGGAGACAATGTTTAAGCAGCGATCGGATGGTCACTAAACTTTTTAGGACATACCTATATGCCAGACAGCGATTTTATCAGCATTGCACACACAAACCGTAGTATATTAAAAAAAAAGATTTTTGCGCATGAGCCAAATTAGTCCATTTAGCCGTTCATACAGCTATCTGCTTATTGCGGAAGCATACACAGGCACCTTAAATGATCGAAATTGTAAGCATTTAATAAACCTTTGTACTATTCATGAGTACTTAAGGCATTACGATGTGTAGCACAATAGCTAAATGATGCTAAGCTGGTCAGAGAGAGTAAATAGTCCCTGAATGAGAGACCTGCCCGATTTTTAAACCAGCAGTTACAAAAAAAGTGATTATAGATGCATGGCAAAGAGATCACTTCCAAGTTATAGAATATCGCCAGTAAAAAATTGCCAGCGCGCAGGCAAATAGATCGTACCCTCCTCATTTTGTCTTGCTCCTTGTTTCTGCACAATCTGAGTTTGGTTTTTGAAGTGCTCCGACCTGTAAAGTTTAAGCAGCACCATTCTGTGTGCATAGAGAGAGAAAAAGGAATTCACCTAGAAAAGTTAATGTTGGTGAATGAGGGGAATATAAAACAAGAGACAAAAAAAGTCAACAGTCTCTGCTCCTCTGTTAAGTGTTCCCTGTTGTCCTCTAATCTAGAGAATGTAGTATGCATGAGATATGAAAAAGAAAGTCTGGAGACATCTTAACTTGTAAATATTTATTTTTTGTTTAATCTATACCCAAATCACTTTCTTACTTTTGCATTGCAGTGGTGTGGCTCTGATAATGGAAAATTGGGTGAATGAGGGGGGGGGGGGGGGCAATGGAAAGACAGAGAGGAAGAAAGAGAGAGAGAGAGGGAAAAAAAGAAAGAAAGAAAGAAAGAAAATGGGGGGGGGGGCAGTGGAAAGACAGAGAGGAAGAGAGAGAGGGAGAGAAAAATAAAGAAGGAAAGAAAGAAGGAAAGAAAGAAAGAAAGAAAGAAAGAAAGAAAGAAAGAAAGAAAGAAAGAAAGGAAAAGAGGGGGGAGGGGAGCAGTGGATAGGCAGAGAGGAAGAGAAAAATAAATAGAGAAAGAAAGAAAGAAAGAAAGAAAAGAAAGAAAGAAAGAAAGAAAGAAAGAAAGAAAGAAAGAAAGAAAAAGAGGGGGCAGGGGAGCAGTGGAAAGGCAGAGAGGAAGAGAAAAATAAACAGAGAGAGAGAAAAAAAAAGAAAGAAAAAAAGAAAGAAAGAAAATGGGGGGGGGGCAGTGGAAAGACAGAGAGGAAGAGAGAGAGGGAGAGAAAAATAAAGAAGGAAAGAAAGAAGAAAGAAAGAAAGAAAGAAAGAAAGAAAGAAAGAAAGAAAGAAAATGAGGGGTGGAAAAACAGAGAGGAAAAGAGAGAGGGAGAGAAAAATAAATATAGTGAGACAGAAAGAAATTAAGAAAGAAAGAAAAAGGGAAGGGGAGCAGTGGAAAGACAGAGAGAAAGAAAGAAAGAAAGAAAGAAAGAAAGAAAGAAAGAAAGAGGGGGTGGGTGAAAAAAAGATAAAGGAAAGAGAGCGATTAAGAGAGAGAAATAGAAGAAGAAATAAATGGAGAAAGAGTTAGACATAGAGAGAAAGAGAGAGAGAAAGAAAGGGAGGAAAATAAAAATAGATGAGAAAGGAAGGGAGGAGATAGAAAGAGATTGTGAGAAATGAAGAAATAAGGGAAAAGAAAAATAGAGAGAGAGAGAGAGGAATAAATACAGAGAAAAAGAGGGAGAGAGAATGAAAGAGAGAGAGAAACACAAAGAAAGTGGGAGAGAAAGAAATAGATGGAGAGAGATAGAAATAGAGAGGAAGAGAAAGAAAGTAGAGAGAGAGATAAAGTGTGTGTATGGGTATATTTATATACATAAAACTTTAAAATATTTGAAAACTTCCCCTCTTTGACTTTCAGAAACTAAAAAAACATGTAGTGTACTTCCATATCTTTTAAAATGGTATCCTCTCTGCTCCCCCCCCCCCCCCCCAGCAAAGTTAGCTGGGCATCTTCTCACCCTTCTACTGATGTCTTTATTTTCTGGAGAAGTCCTTCCGATGACCCTTATGTGTAGTATAATATTACAATGACCTTGTATTATGCCATGGGAAGCCTGAATAGATCTCCATGCACATCTTTTATGATATTATTGATGTTGGCTGTGTAGGGAGCCCTGAGCGGAGTGTGAAGGCTTCATAGTTTATTGTCATTGAGGAGCTGTCCACAGCCGGTTGGTGCTGATTATTCTCCGCTAGGCTCAAACGGAAATCTTTACAGGCTAAATAGCAATATACTACCCAGTCTATCCATACTACAAACCGCACAGTGGAACCTTTTATTTTTTTTCTTCACACTTTATATTCTTTAAATATAATATAGTATGTCCACCTTGTTATTTGTTACCAACTTGTATTCGTGTGTCAAGTCTCCAATGAATTTTTGGTGTTTCATTTATCATTGTTGACAGTCTTTTCTGTTGAAGGATGCATGAGTTTGCTTGTATCTCATACCTGTCTTTTGTTCTTGAACAATGAATAAACATTGGGGGTTGATTTTCTAAAACTGGAGAGTGCAAAATCTGGTGCAGCTGTGCACAGGAACCAATCAGCTTCTAACTCCAGCTTGTTCAATTAAGCGTTGACAATAAAACCTGGAAGCTGATTGGTTTCTACCAGATTTTGCATTCTCCAGCTTTAGTAAATCACCCCCATTGAGCGCACTTACCGAATATTACAAGTTGTTGAGATCCCCAATTCATAAACTGATGAGATTCTCAGCAAATAGACAAGTTAATAACATTCTTAAAGCTCACAAGTTGCTTGATTGACGTCATATCTGTGCTGATTGTTTTGGGGGAGCATTATTCTTCTTTTTACACATCGGTGCTCAGTAACAATGGAAACAGGATATATAATAACTACGTCTTTGTGTAAGTATGGTGTTGAATATCTCTATAAATGTTGATCAAACAATGTGATGTCTTTTTTTTAGTAGGTTGCACCTGCCGATCAGTCTTCTCTAATAATAATTTTTGTGTGTTCTGTAAAGGGTGTTCTGTAAAGGATGTTCCGCTTTTATATAAGAAATTTATAGTAGCAGGAATAAAACCCAACATTCGATATGTGTTATTGTGTGACACAATCATTGCAGTGTTTAGTAGAAGCTGTTATTGTTTCTGTGACCTTAATAGTACAAAGTCGAAGGTGAACACCAATGACGTTTGCTTAATATCAAAGCAATTATTGCTTGCTGCAAAACAAGATTCTTTGTGCATTTGATATGCTTCATCCTTTGCTTTTTTTTTTAAGTATTCAATCTTGTTTTATTTTGTTTTTTTACTTAGAACTTAGCAACCTTTTGCACACATTTACAAACTTGCGCAATAGTTAAAATAATAAAAAGTCTAAAAATAAGTAATGAAATCATTGCCCGCATTCTCCACCAAAAAGTAAATAAAAAACAAGTAGTAAAATTCCTGCAAATACAGAAAAACGAGCATAGAATTTTAATTTGTTTAATTTAATTATTTTCATCTCATGGTTTGATGTACCTTATCGCTGTTTAAGCAATCTCCAGCCTTTGCTTAGTCAGGCTTAGTTAGCTATCTTTAGATTAGAGCTGCTTGCACAAGGGAGGGCAGGAAGGAGTTAAGTGCTCCATTTTCTCGCCGCTGGTGACATGTGTAGTTGTTTACTGTGTAGCGAGCACTTTAAGAGGCTTACAGGGAGAGCTTGCTCGGCATCATGGAGGTCCAATGCCAACTTGCCTCTTCCTTACCAGGGAAAAAGGTCACCCCGTAGATGAATCTGAAGTGGAACTTTCCCTTAGCCCTGCACACACACACACACACAAGCGTAGATCATCCGCTGGGTGTTTCTGTTGGAAATTATTGGACTCTACCAAAAGCTGTCAACGTGCGGGGAGGCCTGGGATGACAGTTGCAGCCGTTCACAGCCCCCTCCCAGCTGAAGAAGCTCCAACGTTCTTGCATATTAATGATTAAACAGTTTGGTGGAGCTAGGCACCTTCTGTTGGCTGGAGCGAAGGCAGTCATAGGTTGTTGTAGTGAGTTGGGCCTGCCCACTGGCTCCCCTGGAGGAAATGAGCTGCTCCATCTTTTTTGGTGCTGTACTGTAAATTTCTTTCACCTCGAAGAGTAAACAGATACATTGCAAGGCTTGGAGTTACGGAGGACCCCCGCCCCCCCACCCCCACCCACACACACACACACCCCCTACTCTTGGTGGAAGCTTGGTCTCCTATTGAGATCGGCCATCAAGGGAATGAGGTCCAAGTCATCACCATTGCTCGCTGGAAGGGGAAGAAAGCTTTAAGTGGGACCCACAAACAGCTTACTAAGGACTGCTCTCCATCACTGCCTCCTAAGCATGCACATCCTGTGACTACTCCCCTTTGATGTCATTTGTAACAAGAAGGTAAGTCACATTGTGTTTGTGCTGTGGGGGGGACAATGAAAACAGCCAGTTCAGCACCTTGGACAGTTCTCGTTCGTTGGAGACCTTGCATGGTCACTCAGGACTATGTCAAGTCATATCTTTGTGTACAGGGCTGTGATTCCTTTGTGGGGGAGGGAGGAGGAGGAGGAGGGGGGGGGGTTCTATCGTGCACCCCTTGAGAGAAAACTCTGGATCAGTTCTAGGGCAGATATTCTGTGTGTAGGCCTGGACTGTAGAAAAAGAAAATCCTGTTAGAACTAGTTTGGGGATGTTTGCATGACCATAAATATAAAGAGTGATTTTCCGTAGGCACCTCCCACCCCCCTTGCCTGCTATATATTTTCATAACCTTCAGGCCACTATCCTCGTCATAGCAAAATGGCAATTTCGTAGCAAGGGCAATTCGCTGACGAAACAACGCGTCACCTCCACGAGAGGAAACAGTTTTCTAACCAAAAAGATTTTTTTTTTTTTGATACGGGATATTAGAAAAAAAGAAAATGTTCAAGCCATTAAAATCTTTTTTTTTTTTATTATTATGCTTTAATAATTTTAATGCCCTTTTGTATATATTTCCTTTTTCTTGTGCTTGTTTTAATCATCCTGTTAAGACGGAAATCAAGTGCCGATAGACTTTCTTGGGAACTTTTGCTGCGTTGTGGTTGGTGTTGGAGAGTTTGTTCTATTTTATTTTTTCCTTAAGTTGACAATGTATCAATTATTTTCTTACCAAATTGAACATTTTATTGTAATGTTTTGTCAATATGTTGAGATTGACCGATAGCAACATCGGAATAATTGAGGCGTTTGAAGGTTTATGATCGCTTTTTATAAAATTCTTTCTTATTAAAATTAATTAAATTTCTTCTTAGTATTATTGTTTTTTTTTTATGTTTGTTTTTATTGTGTGAAGTAGTATTTGCCCGTTTAGGCTTTCCCCCTCATGCGTAAGCCCTATTCTGTGATTGGCGTTGCTACCTTTATCAAGCATTCATTGTCAAGCCTCCCATGTTTAAACCTATCCGGACTCCGAAAAAGCCTTTTCATACCAGTTCTTCCTACTACAAATTCAATTTTTTTTTCTTTTTTTTTCTCTCTCTGTCTGTCTCTTTCCTCTGGATCATCTGCTACCATTATCAGCTTGCTCCATATGGTCACTTTAATTAATGGCAAACAAAGGACTAGGATTCCAGGAATCCTAGGTTTTGCTGTGAGCCTTTTATGCTGTCATAGAAACCAAAGCTGTCAGCAGCCTCCCTTTGCCCAACAATGCTTTGTACCTTGTGATTATTGTGCTATACAAGAGGCGAGCACTACAACCAACAAGGCCATCGCTCGTGTGTGTGTGTGTGTAAAAGAACACAACTGACTCATCCCCTGCCCTACTATGTACAATAACTTCAACACAAACACTACATCAGCCTGCTGGGCTCCATGCATTGTTCTTCACTGCTTCCTTTGCATTACAAACCTGATTTTATTTTTTTTTGTTTGCATATTAGCGTGTTTAGATATCGCTATGACCTTTTATATCCAGTTAATATCTATTTACGGTCACCTCTTTACAGTTAGCTGGTCTAAAGAACGTATGATTTATTACACTTTTTGGTTTAAAAACATTTTTTTTTTTTTACATTTTTGGTTCGGTTTTTAAAGCTTTTATGCTGAGTTTGTTTTTAAACATTTTTTTTTTTTATGACGTGCGACGTGTAATTAAGTTGATCCCCTTTGTCCTTTTCTCTTGCCTTGAACCTAGTAGTTTTAGGTAGAACTTTTTAGATGATGAAATGTGTTTATATATTTTTTTTTTGGGTGATGTGATTTTTATTTTTATTTTTTTAAACCTAAAGTGATCACAGGCTTGCTGTTCTGGCTTAACCACGCCCCTCCCCCTCTCCCCCGCCCATTAAGTATATCAACTTCTTAACATGCATTAATGCACACGTGGGTTACGTTCATCCATTATTGCCGTGTTTTAGCAAAAGCTAATGAGATACAGATTTGTATATTAACCTTGAACACGAGGATGAACACAATGGGGTTCATTTACTAAGCTCTGGAGCAACTGCACTTTGCAAAGTGCACAATCTATTAGCCTTTAGTGAATCAACCCCAATGTCTTAATAGTTCTTCTGAGTGAATACGATGAAGGAATTACACTTATTGGGGTTGATTTACTAAAGGCAAATAGACTGTGCACTTTGCAAAGTGCAGTTGCCCTCTACAAGTGCAGTTGCTCCAGATCTTAGTAAATGGGCAGAAGCTCTGTTGGCTTCCATCATCCAATCATGTGCAAGCAAAATGTTTTTTATTTATTTTTTTCCTTGAATGTGATTGGGTATTCTTTGCAAAGTGAACTGTCATCTTATTTACTAAGCTCTGAAACAACTGCACTTGCAGAGTGCAACTGCATTTTGCAAGGTGCACAGTCTATTTGCCTTTAATAAATCAACCCCAATAAGTGTAATTCCTTCATCGTATTCACTCAGAACTATTAAGACATTGGGGTTGATTCACTAAAGGCTAATAGATTGTGCACTTTGCAAAGTGCAGTTGCTCCAGAGCTTAGTAAATGAGCAAAAGATCTGCTGACTTCCCTCATCCGATCATGTGCAAGCAAAAATGCTGTTTTTTTTTTATTTTCCTTGCACATGATTGGGTATTCTTTGCAAAGTGAAGCTTTATCTAATTTTCCTAAGCTCTGGAGCAACTGCACTTGCAGAGAGCAACGGCACCTTGCAAAGTACACAGTTTATTCTCCTTTAGTAAATCAATCCCACTGTGTTCATCCTCGCGTTCAAGGTTAATATGCAAATCTGTATCTCAGTGTGATGCTTATAAAAATTACCTTTTGCGATTGATTGATATGGGCAAGCATGCAGATAGTAGATTGGCCTTAGTGTGGGGGGGGTTTTTTGGTGGTGGTCGTGTTGGTTTTTGGATTTTAATTTTTTTAAGTGGTGGTGGTGGTGGGGTGGTGACCTCAGTGGTGTAAGAAAGTCTTTAAAGAGGAGGTCCACCCACCTTCAGAAAAAAAATAAAAGTCAGCAGCTACAAATACTGTAGCTGCTGACTTCTAAAATTAGGACACTTACCTGTCCAGGGATCCCACAATGTAAACACCCCAGCCGATTTTTACATCGGCTCTCGTGTGCTGCCGCCGTCATTGCTTTTAAGGGAAAATGGCAGTGAAGCCTTACAGCTTCACAGCCGGTTCCCTACCGCGCTGCGCTTTCTGAATGGTCCGGCGGCGGGGGAAGGAGGAGGGGACTGAACTTCTGGGTGATCTCACCGTGGCAAACAGGTACCCGCTCCCCCCCTCCCCCACCCTGAAAAGGTGCCAAATCTGAAACCGGAGGGGGAGGCAGATAAGCGGAACTTCCACTTTTGGGTGAAGCTCACCTTTAAGGACTATTTTTGAAAGGCTGAAGGAAACAAGTTAGTAGTTAGTTGAAGAGTTGGGTGGACACGGCAGATAACTGGAGAGGTCCAAAAAAATACCATGCAATAAGCCAAACCAGGACCAGTTTGAAGGGGTTCTAAAGGCTGAAGGTTTTTACTTTCATGCATTCTATCCATGAAGGTTAAAAACCTTCTTATTGAAGCAGCCCCCCCCCCCCCCCCATACTTACCTGAGGCCGATCTCGATCCAGCGATGTCCACAAGAGCAATAGCTCTCCTGGCTTTCTCTTTCCTCATTGGCTCAAAAACAGCGGGAGCCTTTGGTGTGTGTGCGGGGCTTGCAAACGAGCACACACGAGTGCCCCCGTAACAACTGCCTTGCTAGGGGGGCACTCCGTGGGGGGAGATGAGGATCAGGCTGCTCTGTGCAAAACCATTGCACAGAGCAGGCAAGGATGACATTTTTTAATTTAAAAACTGGCTCTAGTATCACTTTAGTGACATTCTACCTGTCTTATATATGATCCAAGTCAACATTTTCACAGCACTTCTGGGCACTACAGCCTTGCATCTTTGATGGTTCTCCACCCTCTCATACTCAGATTGCCTTCCATTTCCATAGAAGCAGATTCAGGCCAATTCAAAAGATACTGGCCTCTATAGAGATTGAAGTGCAGAAGATCAACCCTGAGATTAGCAGTAGGGACACTATCCTAGTAGGGTTCAAATCTGAGAAGGTTTAAAAGCAAAATGACCACATCCAGTTGAAGTTACACTGGAGGATATTTAGTAAAACTGGATGACTCAAAGTCTGGTGCAGCTGTGCACGGTAGCCAATCAGCTTCTAACCTCAGCTTGTTCAATTAAGCTTTGGCAATACAACCCGGAAGCTGATTGGTTTCTATGCAGAACGCAACTGATTTTGCACTCTCCAGCTTTAGTAAATAAATCCCACTGTGTTCAGGGATTGATTGAAGGATTTTTTCTTGCTTGAGTTTGTATTTTCACCCCTTTGATGAGGTGGGTTTCCTCGATGGCGAACTTTGGCACCCTAGATGTTTTGGGGTGCCAAAATCTGTTTTGAGGTGCCAGAAACTACATTTCCAATGATGCTTATGCACTCTGCAGTGTAGTTGAGCATCATGGGAAATATAGTTCCAAAACATCTGGAGTGCCAAGGTTCGCCATCACTGCTCTAGCTCCCTTGGTTTCCTTCTAGAATTTAAAGACTTACCGATAGGTTGTAGGGCCAAATATTAGCCATGATCACTGAGCAATGTTGGTAGAGGCACTAGCCGGTTAGCTCCCATGACACATATAACTTCACTCTGCAAATGCTCCTGAATGTGTAGCATATATAAATATCTTCAATGTCCAATCCATGATACAGTGGGCATTTATTTCAGTTGAAAACAAGAGAAAACTAAAAAAAAGTTAGGCAACAGCAGGCTTATTTAGGCGAATCATCCACCAGTCTCCTGGAATCTGACATACCAGTTTGTAAGGCCATTCTGGGGCTTGTAGTTCCAAGGCCTCAATGATCCCGTAGGTTGCCTGTGTCTGTGACCAACGATACAATGGAACCCACATTATCTTTCATGTGTGGGATTACAAAATTCCAGTCCGCTCATCTTATGCATGAGGCATCTAGGCCTCAGCCTGCGGCAATGCAAAGGTCCCTGCCACCCGCCCACCTCCTTGTACAGTGCCCCAGGCTAAGCCTTTAACTTTGCCCGGCCAATCAAAGTCCCTCCCTTGGGAACATTGAAGCGCGGCTTGCCAGGCTTTGTAAACCTCATTAAAATACTATAAACACTTCAGCCCCATTCTTGGCAGAATGGAGGGTCACGTTACGGCAGACAATACAACACAGAAGCAGAAGAGAGAAAAAAAAGGAGACAGACTGGTCAAAGCATCTGGCCAATCAAAAAATAGCTATCTTTTTTTTTTTTTTTTTTTGGAGGGGGAAGAATCAGAAAATAAAAGGAAGAATGTGATTGGCTGTAGGAGCAGCATGGGCATTTTCCCTATAATTTAAGATTACTACATGGAGTTGCATGTAGTCCAATTTCCTTTAGATTTACCAACAACTGGGTGCAAAGCGATCCATTCTATATCCAGTAACGCTCTCAGTTCATAGCTGGTGAATGTGCGGTGCCTGAGCACTACATATCATTTTTCAAAATGGCCGCTCCCTGAGTGAATTCAGCATCGCATCACGTGGACACTGACAGGTCTAAGGGAAGCATGTTATTTTCTCTAGTAAGTGAATGGCTGCGTATCCAAGTATCCGTATATTGCCCTTAAGAGCTAGATTACTGGCTGGTAGATCCAGTTGCTATGTGTTACTGTATCTAACTGCTGTTAATAAATGAACCACAACTATTACCGTTCTTACACATTCATTATACAGTGCCAGTATATTCCACAACGCTTTGTAATGGTGCTCATTAATTCCGCAGACCTGCCTGAACTAGCGTACAATGAATCACATCACGGGATTCATTTTGTCACTGTAGCGGGCCTTGTAATAACTGCTGAATGGCCCCCGAGGGCAGGGAAAGTACGGATGCATTCACAGTCAGAGAAGTCCTCGCTTCTTTCATAGCACTGACAGCAAATATTTGATTGTACATTAGCATCGTTCAAAAGCTTCTCCAGTCCTCGAAGAAGCAAGGCCGAGTCTACAGGGGCCCGGGATGCAGAAGGAGATCACCCAGCCTCTGGGCCCAGCCTAGGATCCTGATGCTATCTCAACAGCCAGCTGCTGACTATGGTTGCCTTATGATATCCTTCCTATTAACAACTTTAGTAACTTTAGATTATTTTTACCCACCAGGCCTGTAAAATACCCTTTAGATGGCAGCCACAGTCAGCTATGCATATCAGTCATGCTTGTCGATCTATCCTAGAGGGCAAGTAAAGCCATCAGCAACCTGATATCCAGGAAATGCTGTGGCTGTGCTAAAGTCCACTATTGTTAGCTTTGTCTGAGTTTTATGTGATCCAACTTTATCTCCACCCGCAATCGCATGTGTTTCCAGACAGGGCTGCTGCCTCCTATTAGGTGAACTAGCTAAACAAGCCTGGGGGTAGATTTACTAAAACTGGTGCACTCGGAATCTGGTGCAGCTGTGCATGGTAGCAAATCAGCTTCTAACTTCAGCTTGTTCAGTTAAGCTTTGAGAATAAAACCTGGAAGCTGATTGGTTTCTATGCAGAGTTGCACTAGATTTTGCACTCTCCAGTTTTAGTAAATAACCCTCCTTGTGTTTTATTTTCCCAGTGCAGGCTAGAGGCTAAAAATTAAAGGCTGATTGCATAGGCGTGCGCACAGGGTGTGCCCAGGCACACCCTAATCCCCCCCCCCCCATGCGCATTAGTGTTATCATTCTGTGTAGCAACAGGAACATGGGAAAGATCTCCCTCTTACCGGCTCTGCCATAAGAGAAGTGTTTATCCTTGTCTCTTTCATTGTGCCAGCAGGGAGATCAATGTGCCGGAGTCATATATGTAGATACATACACATGCATGTGTGTTTGAGCTTTAGGGTGCACACCCTAATGCATTAGGCTGCGTACACCTATGGCTGATTGGTTCCTGTAGGTTGCAGCTTGGTGTTCTGCAGGCTTTAGAGAGGAAGTCTTAATTTTGTGGGAGGAGCTAAAGTTAAATAAAATTGAGCACTTCTTGCCAGTGACTTCACTGAGGAACAAAGGCCTTGATGCCATACCAGTTTGGCACAAGTACTGGATGCCTTGTTCTTTTGGTCTTCATAACAGTCTTGCTCTAGGTACAAGGGTCTCCAAACTATGGCCCTCCAGTTGTTCAGGAACTACAACTCCCATCTAGGGTTGCCACCTGTCCGGGATTCACCCGGGCGGGTTCGGGTTTTGAATCATGTCTTCGGGTTTCAGTCCGCCTGAAACCCGGACACAATATTCAGACAAGAATGTGGCTTGGTACAGGGCCTGACAGGAGGGTGATTGGACACTATGCACGCCGCATTACTATTCTCTTTGAAGCGCCCCAAAGGTGTCTCAGGTCTGTTACAATCCTATAGTGTATGCTAAAAAATATTTTTTTTCTGTGCGCCGCTAAAGTGTTCGGGTTTGGCTTGAAGAAAAAGTAGCAACCCTATTCCCATCATGCCTAGTCATGTCTGTGAATGTCAGAGTTTTACAATGCCTCATGGGACGTATAGTTCCGCAACAGCTGGAGGGCCGTAGTTTGGAGATCCTTGCATCTAGAACAATGGCCTTTTCAATGAGAATGTCTTTCTAAAATAAAAGTATAATACGAGAAATATTAAGGCTGCCATTGCTGACCTTCTGAAAAAGCTACGGTGACGATTTGCATGTGCATGTTTGTTCCAGGCCTGCCAGGGAACCCTAGCATTTTCAAACGAGATCAGCAATGGCAACCTTTGTTGCCTGTATGTCCTGTATGTCTCCCAGTATTGGTTTTCTTTATGGTGCTTCTAGGCTTTAGGGTCTCCAAACTTTCTAAACAAAGATCCAGTTTACGTCATTCAGGCTTTAGGGGGGCAGACTATGGGCAGTGAGAGTAGAAAATGCCCTGGGGGCAGTGAAAGTAAGCAATGCCCCATCATTGGTTTTAATAGGAGGAATGGTGCCGCATCATTGGTATCAGTGGGTTTAAAAGTGCTCCATCGTTGGTGTCAGTGGGAGAAATAGTGTCCCATCATTGGCATCAGTGGATGGAATTGTGCCCCAAAGGCTGGATAAAGGCAAGCAAAGGGCCACATCCGGCCCGGTCACAGTTTGGAGATCACTTCTTTAGATGATGACTGTCCCTCAGGACAACAAAAAGGTTAATGTTGAGTTTATTCAATATACCATATGTATAACTTGTACATGGAAGATACACAGGAGATATTTCAAGTGGAACCTCCAGGACAAACCTAGCACCATTGGTGGTGCTATATTATACTCCCTCACTGGTGTAGGAATACCACAACATCTCCTAAGAATAGACTTAGTCCTTGGTTAGGCAAAGGCCAACTTCAGCCAAATCTTTTATATAAGTTTTATGTTGAAGCTACCCACAGGAGATGTTTCAAGTGGAACCTCCAGGACAAACCTAGCACCATTGGTGGGGTTATATTATACTTCAAGCTGGTGTAGGAATACCACAACATCTACTAGAAACCAACTTTGTCCTTCGCCACGCTAAGGCCAACTTTGGCCAATTCTTTATACTTCTGGAAAGTTCAAGAGTGGTTAGAACCAACATCTGAATTGTATTGCTGTCTTGGTGTCTTTCATGTGTCACAAGGGCAAGAAGTGATAGGAGATCTCCTTAATGAGACCCCGAATGAGCAACAGAAACCTGACAGAGGTTCTAACTCTTGAGCCTTGACCACCAGCAGGACAACTAGACGAAATTAAAAAGGTGTTTAGATGTATATTACTTTTAAGGATTGTTGATGTGCAGAACATCATAGTGGAATCTCTGGAAACACGCCTAGCAAGTCACCCACCAAGTTTCTTTATTAAACACATCATTATTACCTACGTGCCCCCAATCTCGCTCGGCGCTGATTGCTTGGTCTACTATAAAGCGGAACCATGAGTGATACATCGGAGCTGGAAGAATTTCAGCCCAGCATGAAGAAATAATTAGTTCAGCTTGTTCATATCACTCATATACAACAGAGTACACGGAATCTGCGAAGTACCGCTGTGGGTTAAGTGTCTTTCTTTGGAGCCCCACTTGTGTCTCTATTATGCTTAGCGTAAAGAACGAATGCCTGACAGTCTCCGTCTCCCTTTGTTGCCTCATACATTCATAAGCTTTTTATAGGCCTCAGCTCGCCATTGTTTTACAAATGAACTTGCCAAGAGCTGATTTGCACGGCTCATGACTCGAAGCGAGGTTACGGGGGGCCGAGAGGTGGCTGTAGGACCAGGTGACTTTTCACCAGACTTTTCAAGCTCTTCATAATTACTGGGAATTAAACAGCTGAGACTTCATCAGGGACCAATAAAATGCAAGAAACAGCCCCAGAGAGAGGATGAGAAAGAGAGAGAGAGGAGCCCCGGAGCTGGAAGAGGAGGAGATGCCTGGCCTTGAGAAGAGAAGGAAAGCCCAGATCTTAGCTTGAAGGAAAGGCAGAGGCCTCGATGAAATAACATAGTTGATTCAAAGGACTATACAATTGGTGCAGTCATAAGCAAGAATAACTATCAAAATGCAAACAAAAGCAGAAAGGTAGTTTATGTTTTGTTTATTTGTACATATGTACCATCGCTCCTTGCAATCCATTTAGTATGTCTGTACAGATTTTCTGTGCCTTCTTCTTTTGGGTGGTTCTTTGCTTTCCCATATCCTTCTGGTCCCACCTACTTTTTCTATTTCACTGGTGACCTTTGCAAACATGGAAACTCCCAAAATGGCTCCTGGAGTCAACCTAATCTGATTGCAAGTGGCATTCACGCACAGGAGGCACAATAAATGAGAAAACTAATGGCTGCTTTATGTAAAGTTCCATCCACATAATGCCAGAGTCGTAGAAAATGATCGATATAGAGGCAGACATAAAATGATAAAAGGCTGAGGCCATTGCACAGAAAGGTATATTTCCAAGAAGATTGTCTGAGCACAAGGGAAGTATCTGCTATTAGTTTGTATTTTGGTGAAGAAGTGGAGCGTCACTTTGGGCAACACAAGTTCTGAACATTTAGATTTAGATAGTGGCATTGCTTGCAGGATTGGGCAACTGAATGCTCATTCATAAGGTGACACTAAATTATGGTTTAAAAAAAATATATATTTTCAAGTATGTATTCTTAATTTGAAAGTATACCTTCAATTGCTCTCAGCCTCCTTCAAATCTCCAAATTCCTTTTTTGCTGCTGTGTGACTTTCTGTTAGATGGTGGCTATGTTTCCTCTCCATGATCCCACTGTATGTAGGTATGTAGGTATGTAGCCACCCCCTCTTGCTCACTTCTGAGATGGACTAGGGCATGGGTGCTCAACCTGTGGTCCTCCAGCTCCTGAGGAATTAGAAGCACCATCATGCCTCTGCCTTTGGGAGTCTTGCTTGTAACTGTCAGCTTTGCAATGCTTCATGGGACTTGTCGTTCGGCAACAGCTGGAGGTCCATGGGTTGAGCACCCATGGACTAGGCCGAGACTATAGGATTTGTAGTGTGAATAGCGCAGTGCACATGGCCGGAACGAACCTGCACTGCTTGTTTCCAACAAAAGGAAGTGAAGGGGAAAAGGAGAGGTCCCTGAGCCAATGGTGGGTGCTCAGCAAAAATAGATTACTGGGCCATTAAGTACTGGATACGTATGGAGAATAAGGATAGCGTTTGGTGATACTTTAAGGAAGATCAGTGTACATGCATGCTTGGTTGTAGAGGATGTACATGCAGGCTGTGGTCTACAAAGAGTATGGCATCTGAATTCTGGCTTTTTAATAGCCGGAAAAACATCATTTTTTTGTCCCTTGTAAGGTCAGGTTCAGTCTAAAGTGGTCAGGGAAGGCCAACAGACATACAAACTTTGAGTAACTTAACCCAATGCATTCAAAACTGGCCACGTTAGGTGAATGTTTTTTTACGTCTGTAGCCCCTGTTAGCTTAACTGACCTGAGAATAACTCATAATGATCAATGGACCATACAATTTATATTTGTCCATTCTGTTCCTTGATTCCTTACATTTGCTGATGTTTAGTTGACAGTATGGGGGAGATTTACTAAAACTGGTGCACAGAGAAACTGGTACAGCTGTGCATAGTAACCAATCATCTAGATTTTATTCTCAAAGCTTAATTGAACAAGTTGAAGTTAGAAGCTTGTCTGCTTGCTGTTTGTTACAGCTGAACTTTAGTTCTGCTTTAAAGCACAACAGAAATTTCAGTTTAAAGTGGAACTAAACCCTCCTATCATTTTTAGCCAAGAAAGCTGCCATCTTGGCTTCTGTTTGATCTGCAACCACCATGGTGCTGCACATGTGATCAGTTATGACACCAACCATTTGATGGTTTGATAGTTTGGTTGAGAGCACAACCAGTGTGACAGTTATGTAGAGAATGTAACTGTTTTCTGAAACTGTTATGTCAATGGGTTTAGTTATGCTTTAAAAAAACATTCCAGGTGATTTAAAACATAATGGGGACATTTATTAAACTGAATCAGACTGAAACTGGAGCAGCTGTACACAGCGACCAATCAGCATCCATATTCACCTTGTCAGTGGCGTCGCTAGGCAGGGGGTGTGGTCTGCATCGGGTGCCACACACTAGAGGGGTGACACCATCCCGGGGGTAATGAAAGCCTTGGCTCCCTTTGGCATTTTTTTTTCTTCACCTTCAGCGCAGCGGCCGTGCCTGCCATGTGTTCTCTTCCTCCTCCTCCGTCTCTCACCCCTGCCTCTGGGATCTTGATTTGCTCTCCATCCGGGCGGCGCGGCAACACACTGTCCTCTCCAGCTGCCGTCCGGGTGTTCTGTGTACCTGAGCCGCCCAAGCTGGTGCGGTAATGGGCGGGGGGTGTCGGTTTGAGACTGGGGGGGGAGATGTCCTCCGCCACCTGAGGTGAGGTGTTGTGAGGGGGGGCTTGCTGATGAGGTTGCTTTTTGCTGCTGGTCACGGCTATATCATATGGAGGGGGGGTGGTTCTGGGGGGGGTCTGTACTGAGGGGGGTCTGTACTAATGGAGGGGGGTGGTTTGTTCTGGGGGGTCTGTACTAATGGAGGGGGGGTGGTTTGTTCTGGGGGGAGTCTGTACTAATGGAGTGGGGTGGTTTGTTCTGGGGGGGGTCTGTACTAATGGTGGGGAGTGGTTTGTTCTGGGGGGGTCTGCACTAATGGAGGGGGGTGGTTTGTTCTGGGCGGGGTCTGTACTAATGGCGGGGAGTGGTTTGTTCTGGGGGGGTCTGCACTAATGAAGGGGGGTGGTTTGTTCTGGGCGGGGTCTGTACTAATGGTGGGGGGTGGTTTGTTCTAGGGGGGGTCTGTACTAATGCAGGGGGGGTGGTTTGTTCTGGGGGGGTCTGTACTAATGGAGGGGGTGGTTTGTTATGGAGGGGGGTGGTTTGTTCTGGGGGGGTCTGTACTAATGGAGGGGGGATGGTTTGTTCTGGGGGGGGGGGGCTGCACTAATGGAGGGGGGTGGTTTGTTCTCTTTAGAGTAGAAAAGCCTGCCCGCTATTGGCAGGCTGCAGAGAAGGACCAAGGACCCTTGCACTTCTTGTAGAAGCAGTGCTTTTTCTGCAGAGGTCCAACATGCCCCTACTAAGTCAGAGCCAGAGATATCCAATCAGTAGGGAGCAGCTTTGCTAATCATAGAGCTATAGGTCTCTGCATTTGGAACAAGGTGTCTAATCAGCCTGTTAAAAGTCATGCACAAACGTAGAAGTGAGATTGGATAATCCCTGCACAGTCTCCTTTGGCATGGCCACAGATGTAACAATTTTTTGAAGAGGTAGTGAAGTCGACAACTTTTTTCTAAATCTGCCCCCTGCAGTGTTGTTCTATAAAAAGCTAATATGCGCTGCCAACTGGCACATTATGGCAGAATTACTTTTAAAAGGGCGCCCTCCAGCACTGCTCTCTGTCACTGCTGCTGCCACACTCTGTTACTGTTCCTGGCTGATTGAATGGCCGGGCTGCAATGACGTCACTCCCGCACATGCCATTATTGCGGCGCTCTTCATCCATGGCACACACTGTGTGCCCTGATTGCAGAGCATTGCACAGTGACATCGTCGGCTACAGCCAATATTAATATGGCGCACGTTTAGGAGATATTCACTGTACCTACAGGTAAGCCTTATTATAAGGTTACGTGCAGTGGCAGCCGGTCCATAATGGGCGCAGGGGCGCTTCCCCCCTCTAGTTTACATGTGGGGCACCGGACTCATAGATCTCTATGAGGTTTTTTTTTTTTTCAAACACACGATTAGAGCCCGAGGCTCTAATTGGCTTAAAAAAAGGTTGAGCTCGGGGCACAGTGCCCTGCGCCCCAAACCCACCCACTTGTGACACTAGCGAATCAATATTCCAGCTTCTTCTCCTGGCCAATCAGGACAGGAGGCGGATCTAAAGAAGACCGGGTTGGCCGGGAGGAGAATCTGGGGATGCAGCGGCGCCGTGACCATGGAGGGGTGAGTGCGGACCTGGGGGGGGGGGGCGGGGGGGTTGTTTGCCGCCCCTCCCAAAAAAGTTTAGCACCAGCAAACCACTGGTTACCTGTGGGTACAAGTTTAGAATGAGAATTTACCACAGCTTTAACTGCACAACATGGGGGTCTATCCAACTGTATAGAAACTGAATGGATTATTTAGGTGGGCCTTCATACTAAATCTTAAATGAGACTAATGTGTGTGGCCAGCTTTAGATTTACCATCAACTATGTAGAATAAGAGGGAGGGGATTTTATAATCAGGCTGTGGTTTTATTTACTATGGATTCATTTATTTAAATCATTAGTAACACACCATACAGCCTAGGAGAAAAGCCAAAAAAAAAAGAAGGGGGGGGGGGCATGTTTTTTAAATATGTCGTAAATCAAGCTGCAATTTGGTAATATTGATATAAAATAGAATCTCCATTAAAAAACAACTGTGACTGGTCCTCGTTAAGTCCTATGCGAGATGTACAGTATTCCAGCACTGAAGAAGTTACAACCGTTTCAGCAGGTTTTGCGCGTGCAGCAATTTGCAAAATATCTTTTGAACGCAGTGAAAAAAAAAAAAAAATCAATTTCCTTTCTCTGTCATTTCAAGGCTGAGTCTTTTATTAACACTGATGCCGGTTTGGAAATGAGAAGCAGAAAAAAAAAAAAAAAACAACTCAAGAGGGAGAGGGGACGCCGCGCGCCTGAGTGTAACTAGATAGGAGTGAAATTGCACCAGAAGCGTTTGAATTATTGCTGGAAGTCACGTGACCCGCCAGAGGTAGCTGAGTGTGCAGAATCACCCCCGCTGCATGCATGCTTTTTACATATTTTCAGCAGTTAACCCTTCTTTCTAGGCCTACGCTTTTCCACAGCAAATCCAGGCAAGACGATAGCAGAAATGCTATTCGGGAAACACTGCAGCTGTGTTAAGGTGCAACCTTCCTCTATCGCTGCAGTGTGTGTGTGTGGGGGGGGGGGGGGGTACAGAAAAGATTCAGTGATTCCAAACAATCATCCCATTATTGCAATTGGACAAAGTCAATTATTGGCAAAATGCAGGGGCGGCAGTACTGGACCCAATCAAAACAATGCTACCAATGTTGCTCTTGTTTGGTTATCAGGTTAAATTTTAGTCAAAAGGTGTAAAAAAGCTGCAAGGAACCCCAGAGGTTCATCCATCCATCCATCACATCAGAGGTTCCTCCAGCACATTAGAGGTCCCCCATCACATCAGCGATCCCCCATTACATCAGAGGTCCCTTCATCATATCAGAGGTTCCTTCATCATATCAGAGGTCCCTTCACCACATCAGAGGTCCCTCCATCATATCAGAGATCCCCCATTACATCAGAGGTCCCTTTATCATATCAGAGGTCCCTTCATCACATCAGAGGTCCCCCATTACATCAGAGGTCCCTTCATCACATCAGAGGTCCCCCATTACATCTGAAGTCCCTTCTTAACATCAGAGGTCCCTCCCTCATATCAGAGGTCCCTTCATCAAACGAAAGGTCCCTCCCACACATTAAAATCCTTTCTTCATGTACATGTCAACCCTTCACATCAGAGAATCCCCCATGACATCAGAGGTCCCTCCGTTACATCAGGGGTCCTCCCATCACAACAGAAGTCCCTCCATTACATCACAGGACGTCCTCCCATCACATCAGAAGCCCCTCCATCACATCTGAAGCCAATCCATCACATTAAAGTCCTCTGTTCATGTTCACATCACCCCTTCATGTCAGAGGACCTCCATCACATCAGCTGTCCCCTTATACATAAGAATCCCTCATCACATCAGAGGCCCCCCCATCACATCAGAGGCCCTCTTATACATTAGAATTCCCCATCACATCAGAGGTCCCCCCGTCACATCAGAGGCCCCTCTTATACATTAGAATTCCCCATCACATCAGAGGTCCCCCCGTCACATCAGAGGCCCCTCTTATACATTAGAATTCCCCATCACATCAGAGGTCCCCCCGTCACATCAGAGGCCCCTCTTATACATTAGAATTCCCCATCACATCAGAGGCCCTCTTATACATTAGAATCCCCCATCACATCAGTGCCTCCTCATCATATCAGCGTGCCCCCATCACCACAGAGCCACCAAATCACATAGTCCACCCATCACCGAGCTGGCAATTCTGCTATATAGCAATTCCCACTGATCCAGGGCCAACTGGGCCCCATGCTGAAGGCACCCTGGGGGAACCTAGATGTCATCCCAGGATCTGGAGGCATCCTGCTTGAGAACCACTGGGCTATCTATAAGCTGAACTGCAGGCCGGTTTAAATTCATTACATGTAACTAGTGAAAGCAACTGAATGTGTCTTGACACAAGCCTCTTCTAATCCGCCATACAGCAGATCTCAAACTGGGAGAGGGAGGGGTAACACTAAGTGCTGAACGCAAATATTTTGACAAGGAAAATGGCAACAGGAGAAGAGAAGAAAGAAATGGCTCATCAGTATTCTGCTGCTCACACACTGTCCAATCACAGGCTAGGGGGTGGGGGAGGTGACCTAACTGTCTTGCTTATCTGCAATAGAAAAAGATCAGATTACCGAAATTGGCTGTGCTTTGTAAATCTCAGGACTGGATGGACAGATATAGAAATCCTTTAGTAGGTAACACATTCCCCATTTCAATTGTATATTTAGGTGTTTGGACATGGCGACATATCCCCTGCACTATGGAAAAAAAGAAGACATTTGCCAGATATACGGCTGTAAATAAAATTTCACAATTTGTCCTGGATGAACAAGTTGATTGCCCATTCTACCCGCAAAAGACTGTCATCTAATGTGGGTAGAACGCTGAAACCAGGGAAGGTGCCCGATTGTATATTTCCCGGGCTATTTAGATGATACCAGCAAACATAGAGGTTTAGTTAGCGGGGAAGCATGGTATACCAGATGGATGCCAGCCGACGGGTAGCTGAGTCCCCTGAACCAGTATAAACACAAACTCTGAAGGCGCATGCCTTTCATTTACTTAAAAGCCGGTATTCATTGGGTAGCCGGACGCTCATTTTCTTCAATTTCTATTACATTTTATAATCAGCTTGTCCGGATTGCACAGCTGTCTCTCATTTCCTGCCTGGATTTCTGCTTCCGGCTTTGGCTACATGGGGGGGGGGGGGGGGGGGGAGACAATATGTCATCACTTGCAAGGTTTTGCTATGGAAATCATTTTATTAGCTTGCAAATTAATTGGACACTTGTGGGGCTTATTCCCGTAAGGGCAGGGCAATAACAGCGTGCAAAGTACGGTTACTTAACTAAGAAAAGGTCTCTTCTGGTGGCCAATGGAAGAAGTCTTATTAGCATGGCTAGTGCTGACTGCCTCAGAGAAGCCTGAATATACAGTGTGGTTGTGACTTAAATTTTTTTTTTAGACCTTCACAGATTTGAGGTAGCCATTTTGCTCACTGAAATGCTTTATGATCCATTCTGTTAGAACGTGTGGCTGACACTTAAGTTGCCATTCAGTGAGCTGGCTCGGCATTCACTGATTGAGTGGCATCCTGCCAGAATTTTTGTAACCTTTCCGAGGCACCTTGAACCCCCATGTGCTCATCATGAGGCCAGTTTCTCCTTCTAGAGGTTTACATACAGTTCATGCTGATGAAAGTTGGCTATGCAAACAAAATGGCCACCTACAGTGTGATATCAGTGAAGATGGACCACACTTTATAATATTTTCAGACCTCAAAAGGGTCTAAAGGGACAGCAGTTTTTATTTCTTACCTCCTCCAACAACCAAGAAGAACCATTCCCACTTAAACTATGAAAGAGAAAATCTAATTGGGTGATTTGGTCAACAAGAAGAGTTCTTCTTCAGGCATTCTTAGTCTAGAGATCTTGTATGTTGGCCACAGTATACCCTTCCGATTCCACTTGTTATTTTTTTAGTATTGGATTGAAAACGCATTGGCTTTATTTAGAGTTTTCAGGTGCTAATTACATGCTCATAGCCTGCAGCAATCAATCAGAACTTGAACTGTCCTGGTCTGAAAAGGGTTTGATTCTGCCTGGTTGCAATAAGGAGCTGCATCTAAGAATAAGAATAATTTGCTGAGTAAGGCCTTGAACGGGATCCTGGATGCTATGGGGCACTGCATCTAAAAACTCTTTACTGGAGGAAGACCTTGAGGGGGATTCTGGTTGCTATCGGGCATTGCATCTAAGAACTTTTTATAGGAGTAAGGCCTTGAGGGGGGATTCTGGTTGCTATGAGGCACTGCATCTAAGAACTCTTTACGAGAAGAAGGCCTTAAAAAGGATTCTGGTTGCTATGGAACACTGTATCTAATAGGTTTTTATAGGAGTAAGGTCTTGAGAAGGATTCTGGTTGCTATGGGGCACTGCATCTAAGACCTCTTTAAGGGAGGAAGGCCTTAGGGGATTCTGGTTGCTATGTGACACTGCATCTAAGAAATTTTTATAGGAGTAAGGCCTTGAGGGGGGATTCTGGTTGCTATGAGGCACTGCATCTAAGAACTCTTGGCACTCCAGATTTTTTGGAACTACATTTCCCATGATGCTCAACTACACTGCAGAGTGCATAAGCATCATGGAAAATGTAGTTCCAAAACATCTGGGGTGCCAAGGTTCACCATCACTGCCCTAGGGGATTCTGGTTGCTATGTGACACTGCATCTAAGAACTTTTTATAGGAGTAAGGCCCTGAGGGGGGATTCTGGTTGCTATGAGGCACTGCATCTAAGAACTTTTTACGAGAGGAAGGCCTTGAGAAGGATTCTGGTTGCTACGGGACACTGCATCTAAGAACTTTTTATAGGAGTAAGGCCTTGAGAAGGATTATGGTTACTATGAGACACAGTATCTAAGAGGTTTTTTTTTATAGAAGTAAGGTCTTGAGAAGGATTCTGGTTGCTATTGGGTGTTGCATCTAAGAACTCTTTACAAGAGTAAGGCCTTGAGGCTGGTGCTGGTTGCCATGGGACACTGCATTTAGAAATAAGAACTCTTTATTGGAGTAAGGCCTGGTTGTTTGTAGGACAACACACTGTGTCTCAAGACTGGAAGCACCCTTAACGCCAATCAATAAATCCGATTATTGATGTTTACAAAGCAGTCTAGCTGGCATGTCATGACGGTACTTGTTTTTCCTCAGTGACCATTGTAGATACTCAGCTAGATAAATAGCATATAATTACTTCGGCCACTACACCAGGCTTCTCTCTCTCTCTCTGGGGATAAAATCTTCTAGCAATGTGAAAATGACTGCGTGTAAGATCTTGAAGTGGATTCTGGTTGGTATGGGCAACACACAGGGCCCCATGACTGAAAGCGCCCTTGACGCCAATCAACCAATCTGATTATCCCTTTATTTTTTTCCATGTCGGAATGAAAACTGTCTGGCTTGTCATGCTGGAACTTGCAGTTCCTCAGCGGCTGTTGTAAAACCCCCAGCTCGATACACAGAATATAATTACTCCGGCCACTACGCCCGGCCACTACGCCCGGCCTCTCACTCGCACACTGGGGAATAAAACCTTCCAGCAGTGTGAAAATGACTGCACGCTTTTATTTGCATTTTTAGGAATATTCTTGTGCATAGCCAGCTGGGGTGAAAGGTCGGCATTTGCATATAAATGGAAAAGGATGGGGGCACGCGATTCAGGGGGAGCCGCGTGTGTATGATTTTCACAGCGGTGCGCCTGTGTTTGGAAGATTAAAGTACACAGCTTGCATTTGGTTATTGCTAAATGTGAAAGGGTTCAGATGCTAAATCACAGGCAAAGTAATGAGGGAAAAAAAAAAAAAAAAAAGAGGAAACAAGATGGAGACCGGCAACGGAGGCTAGCGACATTTAGCCCATGTTTACGCAGGTATTTGTGCTAAAGAAATAGCTGAACTATCCAGGATATTATCATGGGCATGATGCAACAAAAATGTCTTCTTTTTTTTTTTTTTTTTAGGAGGTGTCTCAAAAAACTGGCGCTGGTTGCAATAACTAAACAGCGAACTGGAAATTTGATGCTGTTGGTGGTGATATTTTCACTGCATGTATGTGGATAGCACTATATAAATAAAAGAAACACATCTTATATCATTCATGATCAGAAGACATTTGACTATCCTCATACAAGTCACAGTTCTTGAGATCCTTTACAATTCTGATTCTGTGGATGGGTGTTAATGTAACTCAATGGCGCTGCTAAAGCCACCAGTGATTGATGGATTATTGATTAATTCCTAAGCAGATGGAATATGGGCTCCCTATGACCTACGTGTGGCTCGCATCCCATTACATCATGACAAAACACACAGTGGTTGCGATAGGAGGTGCTCTAACCTTGCGACTTCCTACCATGTTACATTGTACAGTCTAATGGATCACTGGGGGAAAGGAGAAATGCTTCCTCCTACCTGCAGCAGACTGATTACACCAGCTGAATATAGTGACGGGTCAGAAATATATCCATGCAAACTAGTAAAGTGACTTTGGCCTTGTTCACATAGACATGTCATAGCGTGCGCCCATGCGAGGGCCATGTTTGCCTGCATGGGGATGCAAAGACGTTCCATGCAGACCCATGCAGGCAGTTCCATTCATTTCTTTTGGGACGCAGTGGTTGCATGGACACAGCCGCTGCTCCCAATTTGGCAGCCATGTGGGGGCATGATCCCGAACGCATAGAGGTTGATTTACTAAAACTGGAGAGTGCAAAATCTGGTCCAGCTGTGCATGGTAACCAATCAGCACCCAACTTAATCTTGTTCAATTAAGCTTTGACAATAAAACCTGGAAGCTGATTGGTTTCTATGCAGAGCTGCACCAGATCTTGTACTCTCCATTTTTAGTAAACCAATCCCATACTGTCTGCATTTGGGGATGTGCACCCACACCGCCATTTTATTGGGAGCAATGGCTGTCCATGCAACCACTGTGTCCCAATTGACTTGAAAGGGACTACTTGCATGGGGATTCACGGGGTCACCTGTGCATCCCTGTGCGGGCAAACATGGCCGTCGTATGCTATAGTACACCCATGTAAACGAGGCCCGTAAGGTCCACCTTAAGACTAATTTCAAGCATTTGTAAGTTTAGACTTCGGACATTCGCACTTGGAACAATCTTCTCGCGCTGAGCAGCCAAAATAGTTTTTACCACCCACGAGGTAGTGATGCTAAAAACACGGGGTCGAAGATTTGTAGGTTGTATGTGTAGCAAAATATACAAAGGAGAGTGCAAAGGTAATGATTTATACAGTCTACGTTTTGTTTTCATTTTGTATTTCTCAGTATTGTGAAAGTTTGGAGGCTTGACATTGGTGGACTACCTCTAAAAATGCTACTTGCCTGGATGTTGTATTTTGTGAGTTCCTCACCTGGAACAAGTGTGTAGACCAGGAAACTCAGGACTGTATTAGGGTTGCAACTTTTTCTTCAAGCCAAACCCGAACGATTTAGACGTTTTTTTTTTTTTAGTATACACTATAGGATTGTAACAGACCTGGGACACCTATGGACACTTCAAAGAGAATAGTAATGTGGCGCACATAGTGCCCCCTCATCCTCTTGTCAGGCCCTGTTCCAAGCCACATTCCTGTCTGAATATTGTGTCCGGGTTTCAGGTGGACTAATACCCGGACACATGATTCAAAACCTGGACTGCCCGGGTGAATGTCAGACAGGTGGCAACCCTACTCCGTATGCTTGTTCAAGGTCAGAAACTGAAAAAGTAAGCCTTTGGATCAGCGTGACATATGGGGTTCTAGTCGGAAGGGTAGGTCAGCAATATTAATCCCATACTTCCTCCCATTTGACTAAATGATTATTTCAGTATTCTGATCAAATCTAGCAATGATCAATTAAGTTTGACTAGGATTATGATAAATGTCAACCAGTTCTGCGGGCTGGAATCAGTTATTGGGTGGGAGAAATTAAAGTGTGAATCCATACTTTACTGAGAACCTCCTTTTATTGCTGATCGTATCTTTCTTGGAGATTTCCTTTTACTTCCTGTGACACTGACACCCGAATCACCAGTGAGAGGAAATAAAACCTAACAGAGGTTCTACCTCTGCTTCACTCTATCCATAACGAATAAAATTTTGGCTGGAGATGCATGTGCTTGATAAAGAGGCAGGGTTACCTTAAATCCAGACAAAACTTTTATCTTAGTTTAAGGAAAGGTAGAACTACTATCAGATTTCTACTGCTATCCAAGGCTTTGTTAGAGAGATTTCCCATCACTTCCGGTCTTGCTGACAGCCTATTACCAGACAGGAAGTGACAGTAACATAAACCAAAACTAGAATAGGAGAAGTCTAGAAACCCTGTCAGATCTTTATTTATGTCCGTGTTCCTCTTGAAGATTTCCCCTCACTTCCTGTCTGGTGAAACTGTTGTCAGCCATATAGAAACGGAGGGGAATCTCTCTAATGGGGCGCCAGAAAGCAGTAAAAACCCAGATGGGGTTCTAATACTTTATCACCCTATCTAAAACTAAGAAAAAAGTTCTTGGCTCGATATACTGTTTAAGAGAATAAGTAAACCAAAGGATCTCAGGCCCTGATACCTCTGGATAAAATTCTTGGGTGAAGCAACCCAAAAAGTATAGCGGTAGGCAACCGACAACCTAGACTTCTGGTGGACTTGTAAGATGTAACAAACTGTTTGACATATTGTTAATGAAACTGAAATGAGAATTCTACCATCTTTGAGAACTTTTACATCTGAGCCATGTGGTATAAAGACATTCTTTCTTCTGCTTCTCCTACGTTCAGTGTGACAGATGGCCAGGCAATGCCTCCGGGAGATGGGAGCAATGTAGGTAGAAGAGGTGTGGCACCAACAACCAAGAGGGGCCTCTAACAACATCCAAGGGAGTATCTTTATCCTCCCAGTAGTATGAACTCTCCTCTTGCCACCTTCACTTTGTCAACCGAGGACAGATGGATGGTTAACGTCTGCTTCCTATTCCCTGGTTACCGAGGCGTAGAGTGACAGCAGATAAGAACCACTTGACCCACCTGCTCGATTCTCAGTTCTCAACCTGCTGCTGAAGCTTTTGTTTCTCATCCTGTCCCCACCTCCTCCCCCCTCACTCTGCGGATAACATACTTCTCATGTCACTGTATTTCCCAGAGACGAAGAGCGAGGGACGTGTACAGGCCCTGAGCACACCTGAAGGTGACCCAGTTCCTCTACGTAATGTCGGATTGGCTACGCTGTGCGCCAAAGTTCTCAGATTACATTAGCTTTTCTAAACCAGAGTTCCAGGGAACGCTGGGGTTCCTCACAAGGTTCTTTGAGAGGAGAGCAATGGCAGATTGATCTTCCTACACTGATCACCAATATAAGGGGTCACATTTACCAAGACCACCAACGTAAGGGGTCACTTCTTCACTGACCACCAATGTAAGGGGTCACTTCTACTCTTACCACCAACATAAAGGGTCACTTCTACACTGACCACCAACCTAAGGGGTCACTTCTTAACTGAACACCAACATAAAGGGTCACTTCTACACTGAACACCAACATAAAGGGTCACTTCTACACTGACCACCAACATAAAGGGTCACTTCTACACTGACCACCAATGTAAGAGCCCTTTCACATGGGGCGTACTCCGATTTGATCAGCAGGATCAAAACCGAGCGGGCAGATTACAGGTCTATGTCTGCTCACTTTGGAAAAACAATTCCCTTGCAGTGAAATTTTCCATATTGTCATTTTTGCATTAAACTGTATATAAAGACAGAACTTTTCATGTAGTTTTGGATAGAGAGGTGAGAAGTTAGAACCCCTGTCAGGTTGTTATTGCTGTCTGTGTCATCCCCTCTATTTGTCTGGTGGCCACAGTCACAAGCGACAGGGAATCCAATATTTTGAGTTGTCACCAGAACAGCAAAAGAGGGGAAATCTTCCAATGAGGACACTAAGAGGACAATTCCTTCACCTGAGAGATTTCTTCTTACTTCCTGTTGTGTCTGCAGGACAGGAAGTGAAGGGAAATCCCCAAGGCAAATAAAAACCAGACAGGCTGGATCGGATGGTGGTCCAGCGTGATCTCTATTGATTGGATCAGATGGTGGTCCAGTGTGACCTCTACTGGTTGGATCAGATGGTGGTCCAGTGTGACCTCCATTGGTTGGAGCAGATGGTGGTCCAGTGTGACCTCCATTGGTTGGAGCAGATGGTGGTCCAGTGTGACCTCTATTGGTTGGATCAGATGGTGGTCCAGTGTCACCTCTTTTGGTTGGATCAGATGGTGGTCCAGTATCACCTCTATTGGTTGGATCAGATGGTGGTCCAGTGTCACCTCTATTGGTTGGATCAGATGGTGGCCCAGTGTCACATCCAGGGCCGTCTTTAATATTGATTGGACCCTGGGCAAAACTTTTCTTGGGCCGCCCCCCCCCATGCAGTTTTGCTCTCCACCTGCTCTGAGACATACAATAAATAGCATCTAGACTCAAAATCAGTTTACTGAATCAGATCAGGCAGCTATTGCGATTGGTTGCCAGAGGTTACAGTGTATCATTACCGCTCACTGACTGGTTGCTAGAGGTTGTAGCACACATTACGGCTCACTGATTAGTTGCTAGAGGTTACAGTACATGATTTCTTCTTGTTGAATGGTTGCTAGAGATTACTGTGGATATGACCTCAGGTGGGCATGATATACATATCAATGCCGCTGGCCGCCGCTATTTACATATGAATGCTGCCGTTATTTACATATGATTGTCGGTAATTTTCATGTAAACACAGGGTCTGCCGGTAAGTCATCTGTACACAATAGGGCAGAGCTGGGCAGCATTAGTAGCAGCACCTCACACTGAGATATTGGGACACAGTACAGGACTAAAGCCTCAAGGGATGAGGGAATTTAAACCAGGATAGTTGGCAAGTATGAGGCAGTTGCTTTTGACCCCACAACAATGACAGGGCCCAGGGCAGCTGCCCCTTTTGCCCTGCCTTAAAAACGGCCCTGGTCATATCTATTGGTTGGATCAGTTGGTGGTCCAGTGGAGCAGTGGTAATCAAGCGTCCGCTGAAAATTAACCAATCAGCAAGGGAATAGCTCCATTGCTATTGTTTTTTTCATGGTGGAATGAAAAAAAAAAGTTTTGACTTTAGATATATTTTGACTCTGACCTCTCAAGCCACTTTTTAGCAACGTTTTCTATTTAGAAAACAGGATAGGGAGCCAGCTCTGCACAGGAAAATGACTGTGCCCGTGAGCAGGACTTTACCTGTCTCCTCCAGCTCTGTAGTTTAAATATTATCACATTTTGATGTCGTCCAATTTAGGTGTATTTCCCCCCTCTTCTAGGTGAAATCCCCCCTCTTCTGTATAGCATTTTCAATTATCAGTAATAAATACATCCTTTGAACCCAACCTGAAAATCAGCAGCCTTTAAAACAGAGTTCTCCTATTTATCCCCCCATTAAACGCGACTCCTTGTCCAGTTCTCGGAATCGGCTAGAGAAGAAATCCTGTAAAAGGCCAGTTTTTCAATAACGCTGAAATGGAGATGAAAAAAAAAAAAAAAAAAAACTGTTTTATATCCCCCCTCCCTGCCTGCTAACAATGCATCTTTCTCTCAATTTGTCCGCCAGCCACAAATATCATCCAGGAAGTGGGCAGGCATATATGATGCCATCATTTATTATTACATTGCGCTAGATTGTAATGCAACCCCCTTCCCATTGGCTCTTTCACGCCTCCCTGCATCCATTTTTTTTTTCACTCTTTCTCGGTTTTTCGCTGGCTGCAGAATAATAATAGAACAAGCAAGTGTGGAAAATATATTCTGGGAGTGGGTTGGATGTATGCACAGGCAGAGTGACTGAGAGAATCTATTTCAGCACAGTGATGATTAATAAAGAGCCCTCACGCGGCTTAGCTGCGGTACAAATGGTGATGCATTGATGCTGCTCTCAGCTCAATTGGTATACAGTTTAGAACCTTATACAGTTTCTGGTTGGCTGTTTGTCCTGAGATTCAGCGTGAATTTGGAGTGGAGAACTCCGATTTGTAGTTGGGATTCCATAAAGACTGACATTAATGTGTATATTATTACTATGTCCACTTATCGAAGTCCGTTAGCATCAAACAAATGCACTATTCTGCATTATCATGCGTTTATCAAAGCTGGACTCCAGGCAAACAGCTCAACACACAAATTAAATGCATATATGGGAGCTGTTTTACAGTATGCAAATTCCTGCCCATCCAGTCCTGAGATTTACACAGCACAAACCTGTCTGGCAGGGCAGCAAACCAGTTTTTTTCTCTGCTTCAGTTAGGTAACACTTCCAGGCCTTGTTCCCCCCCCCCCCCCCCCCCCCACCGCCTGTGACTGGACAGTGAAAGGAGAAGCAGCAGACCAATAAGAGCTCATCTCTCTGTCACCCTGCTCTCTCCTGCTATCAGCATGCTCCCTGTTGGCACTAAGTACAACTGATTGGCTCCTTGTGCTCTTTCTTCTCTCCTTGTCTAAAGTCAGCTGACTTTGGACTGAGTCTGATACCAGGTCAAACTCAAGTACTTACACAGCTGGCATTTGAAAAACAAATTTAATGAATTATTAATGAATACAGAACTTCATTAATGTCTGTTTTTATATCTGCCCAGCATTGGGAATTAGAGATGTGCCCGGCGGAAAAATCTGTTACCTTTTATTTCCCATTCATTCGTTAAGTTAATCGTTTCGTTTCGTCATATACCTTATGTTAAAAAGTTTTATACATTCAAATTTGTTAGGTATACTTGGATTTGTTTCGTATATTTGGATTCGTTACGTATATTTGGATTTGTTTTGTATATTTGTTTGTTTTTTTTTGTATATTAGGTTTCTTTACATATATTCAAATTAGTTTCGTATATTTGTATTTGTTTTGTATATTAAGATTTGTTTCGTATAATCTAATTTGTTTCGTATATTTGGATTTGTTTTGTATATTAGGATTTGTTACGTATATTTGGATTTGTTTTGTATATTAGGATTTGTTACGTATATTCGAATTTGTTTTGTATATTTGGATTTGTTTTGTATATTAGGATTAGTTACATATATTTGGATTTGTTTCATATATATGCATTTGTTTCTTACATTTGGATTCGTATTGTATATTCGGATTTGTTTCTTATATTCGGATTTGTTTCTTATATTCGGATTTGTTTCATATATTTGGATTCATTTTGAACCGTATTCCTTTTGTATATTCGGATTTGTTATGTATATTTGGATTTGTTTCGTATATTCAGATTCGTTACGTATATTTGGATTTGTTTCGTATATTAGGATCCGTTTTGTATATTCGGATCTGTTTTGTATATTTGGATTTGTTTTGTATATTAGGATTCGTTACGTATATTCAAATTCGTTTCATATAATTGGATGTGTTTTGTATATTAAGATTTGTTTCATATAATCTGTTTCGTAGATTTGGATTTTTGTATATTAGGATTTGTTACGTATATTCGAATTTGTTTCATATATATGGATTTATTTCTTCTATTTGGATTCATTTCGTACTGTATATTCGCATTCATTTAGTATATTTAAATTCCTTTTGTATATTCAAATTCGTTTCGTAAATTTGGATTTGTTTTGTATATTGAGATTTGTTTTGTATATTTGGATTTGCTTTGTATATTAGGATTTATTACGTATATTCAAATTCGTTTCGTATATTTGGATTTGTTTTGTATATTAGGATTCGTTACGTATATTCAAATTCGTTTTGTATATTTGGATTTGTTTTGTATATTAGGATTTATTACGTATATTCAAATTCGTTTCGTATATTTGGATTCGTTTTGTATATTAAGATTTGTTTTGTATAATAAAATTTGTTTCGTATATTTGGATTTGTTTTGTATGTTAGAATTAATTCCGTATATTTGGATTTGTTTCATATATATGGATTTGTTTCTTATATTTTGATTCGTATTGTATATTCAGATTTGTTTCTTTATATTCGGATTCGTTTCATATATTTGGATTCATTTCGTACCATATATTCGCATTCATTTAGTATATTCATGGCATTGGCTCTTGGCACACAGCCTGTGTAAAACAGGGATCTATAGATTTGGCATAGTGTGTATAGGAGGGTTGACCGTGCTGTACTGCCAATGAGGGTGGCATGGGAGTTTTGGGATTCAGGTGCCACCCAGAAAGACTGCACACATATGTACTGTTGGGGCTCCTCAAAGTCAAGGCAAATAAGAATGGTCCAGAGGGTGCAAGGCCAAGTCTTTAAACCGTGTGGGGCAACTAAGGCTAAATAGTTAGGAGACCCTTTGAAGGAGAAGACTTGTGATGTGCCTTAGGACTTCCCTGCCTAAAGCTCATTCTATATAGCTTTTTAGTAAATAGCAAGTTAGAGTTATTATTTACATTGCTTTTAGTGATTTCCCAGTATAGATTCTCTATGGGGAGATTGGTAAAAGTTTAGAGCTGTGGCCCTGAAGAAGAGGGTTCTCCCTCGTAACGCGTAAGCCGTTTGTGATGCCATCTGGGTCCTCCAAATATCTGGTCCAGGTTGCAGGCGTCTAGAGATACTGCTCGTAATTGCTGGAGTATCGATAAGCCTTGTTTTAAAGCTCGTTTGTGAGTATAATTCTTGTTATATTTTTTAAATAAACTTTATCTTTGGTAACGCACAAGGTCGGTGCGCCTTCCTTCTCTTTTTGTATGTAAAAAGTTTAGAGCTGGCACCAGTGACGGCTCTTCTTGATGAAAGAGGAACAAAGGAGTTATTTGAGTAATGCCAGTGAAAGAGCTTAATCATACCAGTTCTTAAAACACCTCTGATGATGTAACTGTTTGCAAGCCGCGGAGTCATTTTTAACCAGCACTATCTTTAATTAGCTCCTTCTCCCGGTGTGTCATCAAAGAGACATGAGTCCCCATAGGAATGACTACTAAATATATGGCAGTGAGTGTTTTGTATATGCCCTTGGGCTGTTGTGGTGGCCATATTCTCCCTTGGTGTGTACAGTCTAATAAGAGTGCCAAAGCTACGACCAAAGGTCCAAAATCTTTTAATGATATAAATTGGTTTATAGCAGTAAAAGCACAAAACAGCCGACGAGTTTCAGGGGTCAAACTCCCCCTTCTTCAGGGTTCCAAATAAAAAGATGGTGGAAGTGTTAAGATGGCACATGTGATGGTGTGAAAGTCTTGATCCCGAGTAGCATAAAATGCTTTTTTTGTGCCTTGGTGACAACACTTGTTTCTGTAGGAAATTGATTGGCTTCAGGAATAAGCTTATGGGCTGGCAGGCAGAATATCCCCAACTAGCGTTAGAATCAGAACCTTCGGAGACAGAACAGAGCCAAAATCGGTGCCTTGTTACCCCTGACTATGTCAGGTGACCAGTGCAGCTCCAGCTATTGATACAGAAGTGCCACCAGGATGTCAGACTACTAAAGACAGTGTCATGTTGTCAAATCAAATGATCATAATAGAAGGATAGCATTTCCCCAGAATGCCCAATATTACCAGAGTGCTGCCGCTTGACCAGAATGCTGTTAGACACCTAGAATGCTGTCAACTGACCAGAGTGCCAGTAAATGACCAGAGTTCTGTCAATTGCCCAGAGTGCTGCCAAGTGACCAGAGTGTTGCTAAATGGCCAGAGTGCTGCCAATTGATCAGAGTGCTGCCAAGTGACCAGAGTGCTACCATGTGACCAGAGTGCTACCATGTGACCAGAGTGCTGACAAGTGACCAGAGTGCTACCATGTGACCAGAGTGCTGACAAGTGACCAGAGTGCTGCTAAATGACCAGAGTGCTGGCAAATGACCAGAGTGCTGCCAAGTGCCCAGAGTTTTGCTAAATGACCAGAGTGCTACCAAGTGACCAGAGTGTTGCTAAGTGACCAGAGTGCTGCCAAGTGACCAGAGTGCTGCCAAGTGACCAGATTGCTGTTAAATGAGCAGAGTGCCACTAAATAATCAGAGTGTTGCCAAGTGACCAGAGTACTGCCAAGTGACCAGAGTGCTGCTAAATGACCAGAGTGCTGGCAAATGACCAGAGTGCTGCCAAGTGCCCAGAGTTTTGCTAAATGACCAGAGTGCTACCAAGTGACCAGAGTGTTGCTAAATGACCAGTGTGTTGCCAAGTGACCAGAGTGCTACCAAGTGACCAGATTGCTGTTAAATGAGCAGAGTGCCACTAAATAATCAGAGTGCTACCAAGTGACCAGAGTGTTGCTAAATGACCAGAGTGCTACCAAGTGACCAGAGTGTTGCTAAATGACCAGTGTGTTGCCAAGTGACCAGAGTGCTGCCAAGTGACCAGAGTGCTGTCAAGTGACCAGATTGCTGTTAAATGAGCAGAGTGCCACTAAATAATCAGAGTGCTACCAAGTGACCAGAGTGTTGCTAAATGACCAGAGTGTTGCCAAGTGACCAGAGTGCTGCCAAGTGACCAGAGTGCTGTCATGTGACCAGAGTGCTACCAAGTGACCAGATTGCTGTTAAATGAGCAGAGTGCCACTAAATAATCAGAGTGTTGCCAAGTGACCAGAGTGCTGCCAAGTGACCAGAGTGCTGCTAAATGACCAGAGTGCTGGCAAATGACCAGAGTGCTGCCAAGTGACCAGAGTGCTGCCAAGTGCCCAGAGTTTTGCTAAATAACCAGAGTGCTAACAAGTGACCAGAGTGTTGCTAAATGACCAGAGTGTTGCCAAGTGACCAGAGAGCTGCCAAGTGACCAGAGTGCTGCCAAGTGACCAGAGTACTGCCAAGTGACCAGAGTGCTGCCCAGTGCCCAGGGTTTTGCTAAATGACCAGAGTGCTACCAAGTGACCAGATTGATGCTGTTAAATTACCAGAGTGCTGCTAAATAATCAGAGTGCTGCCATGTGATCAGAGTGCTGCTAAATGACCAGAGTGCTGCCATGTTATATAGCAATGCTACACAGCGAGTGCTGCACCTTCCCACCTTAGCACTTAGAACAAAACAAGCCATCGTAGAGAGATATCTTTGCTGATTTCCCTGCCAACGAATGCAGCTATGAGTAAGTGCGCCTGCTTTCCTAGGGCGGCTGTCACCCTCGCTTGTGTTCCATGAATTATCTTCGGCAGCATATGAAAAATGTAAACATTACTACCAATCTCTGCAAGTCGGAAGGCGCTGTAAATTTTTCATTCACAGATTCTGCCGCCCACCCGCAGGCTGATGAAGAATCCTTTTATCCGCAGGATATTTGCTTTACGATCACTTTATGGCTCTTACACACTGGTAGCGCAGCTTAGAGAGCGTAAAAAAAGGACTTGTTCTCCGGTTAGTGGCAGGCGGTGGGGCTTATTCCATTACACTGATGGACAATGTCTCTGTTCTAGCTATGGACAGGTTTGAATATGTAAAAGAACGGCAGTCAGTTCTAGTCTTCAGTCGTTTGCCTTTGGGGAGTCGGTCGTTGGCCGTCACTTGAGATTTGATATTGCTTAGATTGTAATTGTCCCGCACTTTACACGATGGCTTGTATTTAAAACAATTGTCGTAGGGAAGGCCAACCAGATCCTCCAGGTTATATCAGTCAGTGCAAAATGTTTGTGATCGCGATATTGCTATCGTCTGTTGCATTTTTTTTGTATTTTCCTCCTGTGCAGGAGGTTAAAATAATCAAATTACAAGATCGATCAAATTAAAATGACCTTCAACTGATTTACTGTTTTTTACCTTTTACCCCCCCCCCCCCTGTTCTTCCTTAAGCTACAACGGCAGCGGACGGGGTGGAGGCATTCTGCAGCTGCAATGCTTTACATACAGCAAAAACGATCCTCCTGTTGCTGGCCACTAAGCATGACACATTTACCTGAATGGGGCCACGCTGCAATGGGTGGTGCGGGTTTTTAGGGGTTAAAAAAGGCAGTGAGGAGGCGACATAACACCTTCTTACCACCTAGCAAGCGCACCCTGAGGAGTAATCCACCGCAGATTGCTCTATAGAAGACTAACGCTAGTGTAAACTGGCTTGTTCACACTTGCTTTGCTCTCTGAAGATCAATCTGCATTTGGAACGTTCTTCAGAGAGATTTTGACAGGCAGTGAGGAAGCATTGTATCTCCTCCTTCCCCCCCCCCCCCCCCCACACACACACACCTGCTTAACCCCTTGATCTCCAAAATAGCTCTCAGCAACTGTGTGCATTGCACGCGGTTGTGGGGTGCTTGCAGAGCGGCCCCATTCACTTGAATGGGTTGCATTTGATGGGTACTATGCCCACCGAAAGTGACAGGGGGTATAATTCCTGCCGTGGCCACAAAGCAAAGCACCGCAGCCGTGGCATTTGTACACCCCCAGCCGCTGGCTCTGCAGCTAAAGGGGGTAGCAGTTGGAGGGCGTTAAAAGTGTGTCTCAACCACAGGGTTTTACCACTCTCCTAACCACTACCCGAGTTCTAACTTCATTCTGACTTGTGCTTGATCAGTGACCCAGCAAGCACTGATAAAAAAAAAAGACAGCCAGGCAAGTTAGCATTTTTAGAAGGCCGGTGCTGGCACCGATGTGGATTATATTAAGCTCCCATTTTAAGATATAAAAGGTAGCAAAACAATATAAGCTGCTTTATGTTAAGTACTTTTTCATAATCACTCAATCTGACCATCCGAAGATGTTTTTCTTGGCATAAACATGCACAGTTGGGTCACCCCTGTATGCATGCCTATGTGTTAGAGAGTACAATCACTACAACTTAAAGTGTTACTAAACCCAGGACCCTGCATTCACTATATCTGATCTCCCCAGCACCCTGCATTCACTATATCTGGTGCCCCCAGGACCCTGCATTCACTATATTTGGTGCCCCCAGGACCCTGCATTCACTATATTTGGTCCCCCAGAACACTGCATTCACTATATCTGGTCTCCCCAGGATCCTGCATTCACTATATCTGGTCTTCCCCCCAGGACCCTGCATTCACTATATCTGGTCCCCCAGGACACTGCATTCACTATATCTGGTCCCCCCAGGACCCTGCATTCCCTATATCTGGTATCCCTAGGACCCTGCATTCACTATATACGGTCTCCCCAGGACCCTGCATTCACTATATACGGTCTCCCCAGGACCCTGCATTCACTATATCTGGTTCCCCCAGGACCCTGCATTTACTATATCTGGTCCCCCCAGGACCCTGCATTCACTATATCTGGTCCCCCCAGGACCCGGCATTCACGGTATCTGGCCCCCCCCAGGACCCTGCATTCACTATATTTGGTCCCCCCCAGGACCCGGCATTCACTGTATCTGATCTCTGGCAGCCTCTAGTATTCTCTTGTGTTAGGTATCCTTTAATGAAACCTCCAGGCAAATTAATAAAACAGTCATTGGGTGACTTGTTTTTTTTTTGGAGCCCATTAACATGGTACATGCCAGCTGAAAAGTGATATCAGGCTTGCAGTGCGGGGTTTACAGAAGCTAGAAGGCTCCTAGTGGGCGTAACCAGTGTGATGAAGCTCACAGGGAGGCGGGGCAGTGGCACCGGAGCTGGGAATTGCTTTGTAGCGCAGCAGTGGTGGGAGGTGGGGCGGCGATCACAAAACTGAACGCTTCACATTACAAATCCTTTGTCAGGTAAACAATCCCCGTATCTGCGCTCCCGCTAGCTAACCGTTTGGCTGGAGCTTAATAGAACATCAACCCCAGATAATGATTCGGCGGCACTGTAGAGATTTGAACATTGCGTTTGATAAACAGGCGGCACATCTCCACCTGCTCCTCTCCGAGGTTTGCCAGCGCCTGTCGGGGAGCGCAGCTGTCAGTCATCTGTCCTTCGTGTTTGTCAGCAGCAAATATTCACAATTAGCATTAAAACCGCCAGAACGCCGGCGCTCGCTCCTTCGTGACTGGCATGTTGTGATCGCTCGACACGCAACAAACATTATCTGGAGAGCAAATGAGAGAAGGGAGAGGGCATTGTGGGCCTGGTTGGAGGAAGGATAAAATGCCATTTTTACTGCAGGCGAAATTCATTACAGCGAATGCAAAAGAGAGAGCGAAGGAGGGAGGGAAAAGCAATATAATAGCGTAGCCCCTCACCCCACCGCCGCTCTGTGATCTATCCATTCCTATCAAGGCAAGCTGGCAAATGAGATCACCGTAAAAATCCACAGCTCTTTACACGCTACATGCAGGTTTAAAGAGGCCCCTGCAGCCCAGGGCATGCTTGTACTTGTGGTTCTTTCACAATGACAGGTGCATAGCCCTCAACATTCTCTAAAATAACTGCTGTTGATGAAGTTCTCCGAGGCTAGAGTTATTCGCCATCTTGCCTTGCAGCACCGCAGCCCTGCAGTCAATTCCCATTTCTCTTTATAGCCATCAATGCAGTGCTTTTGGCTGCGGATTATATTAAGCTCCCATTTTAAGATATAAAGGTCGCAAAACAATATAAGCGGCTTTCTGTTAAAGACTTTTTCATAATCACTCAATCTGACCATCCGAAGATGTTTTTCTTGGCGTAAACATGCACTGTTGGGTCTCCCCTGTATGCATGCCTATGTGTTAGAGAATGCAATCACTACAACTTAAAGTGTTATTAAACCCAGGACCCTGTATTCACTATATCTGGTCTCCCCATGACCCTGCATTCACTATATCTGGTCTCCTTCAGGAGCCTGCATTCACTATATCTGGTCTCCCCAGGAGCCTGCATTCACTATATCCAGTCTCCCCAGGAGCATGGATTCACTATATCTGGTCCCCCCAGCACCCTGCATTCACTATATCTGGCCTCCCCAGGACCCTGCATTCACTATATCCGGTCTCCCCAGGAGCCTGCATTCACTATATTTGGTCTCCCCAGGAACACACTATCACTATCCCACTATAAGTATATATATACTGAAAGCCGCAATTACTAGTATAAAAAAAATGTTCCAGTATATATCCCATAGCTTTTAGAGACTATAACTTTTGCACAAACCAATCAATATCCACTTATTGGGATTTTTTTTACCAAAGACATGTAGCAGAATACATATTGGCTATGCTTTTTATTGGATATGTTTTATAGCAGAAAGTAAAAAATATTGTTTTCTTTTTTTTCTGAATTTTTGGTCATTTTTTTCATTCATGTTGCAAAATATAAAAAAGCCCAGAGGTGATCAACAACCACCAAAAGAAAGCTCTTTTTGAGACAATAATAATTATCTAACTTTTATTTGGGTACAATGTTGCATGACCGCGCAATTGCCAGATAAAGTAGCGCAGTGCTGAATAGAAAACAATGGCCTGGTCATGAAGTGGGATAAAACCTTTCTGGAGCTGAAGTGGTTAAGCTGGTCATACATGACCCATAATGCTGCTGAGTTTTTCTGAATCAGGCCAATCTTTGAGCTGCAGGCGGCCCTGTCGACACAACTGGTCAGCTTAACCACTCAGATGCAGTCACTGTTTGGGTATTTAGACAGCCATGTGCACTGCAGATGTGTGCGTATAATAGACAGCCGGGTATATTCCATCATACACATGTGGATAACCTTGCGCCCCAATTGCATTTTAGCGTTTGAACGGTTAAGTAAAACCTTTCACAAGGGAAATATGTGGGCTGCCATTGGTGATCTCTCAAAACGTTAGTTTCTGTGGTGCAGACCCAGTTATGGTTAGAATAAATTACCTCGTTTTAGGATTTCCAATATTAGTATTGCCACTGTAAAATATTATATGTGCTTTAAGTGTCATACACTTACAACTTATAATAAAAGACTATCCTTTACACCTGACAACCTAATGGACTTGTCCTTTTTTGTCTCTTTCTTCTAAACTTTAAGTGCCCAATATACAGTATATCTGTCTAGAAACTTTACTGGTGTTCATTTTATTAGTGCTGAAGTTTTGTTTAACCAGTATTGTTCCATCAACGTTCCTACCAATATTCTGTTTGTAGTGGAAAATAGCTGATTTATATATTGTACATATAAAATGTTGAGCCTGTAAACGTTCTCTTTTATCCAGGTCATGGTACAGCTAGTTGTAGTTGGTCACCTTCAACTAGAATTTTAAAGATGTTTCACAACTTGTCAAGGCCACCTGTTTACTTGCTTTAAAAATTTACTTGGTGACAATACTGCTGCGGTTGAGCCTTTGCTTGCTAATATCACCTTTTCTTTGTTTTTTTTATCTCAGAAAATGAATTCCGAGGTGAGCTTCTGAACCAAAGGTGGACCCGTGGGGAGAAAATCAACAGCTGTCTCACAACACCAAGACTAACCAGCCGAGAGTCCAAGGTAAGAGTCCAAAACCCACTCATAGGCCAGTCTTGACACATTCATTGGCCGGTATTGGCCTATTTATTGGTGAGTCTTCGCCCGTATATTGGCCAGTTATAGCCCATTCATTGGCCAGTCTTGACCCATTCGTTGGCTTGTCTTGACCCATTTATTGACCAGTCTTGACCCATTCATTGGCCAGTCTTGACCGGTTCATTTGCCAATCTTGACCTATTCATTGGCCAGTCTTGGCCCCTTCCTTGACCAGGCTTGACCTATTCATTAACCAGTCCTGGCCCCTTCATTGGCCAGTCTTGGCTTCTTCATTGACCAGTCCTGGCCCTTTCATTGGCCAGCCTTGGCTTCTTCATTGACCAGTCTTGGCCCATTCATTGGCCAGTCTTGGCCCCTTCCTTGACCAGGCTTGACCCATTCATTAACCAGTCCTTTCCACTTCATTGGCCATTCTTGGCCCCTTCATTAACCAGTCTTGATCCCTTCATGAACCAGTCTTGTCCCATTCATGATTGGTTGATAATTTTACTCACAAGGACCTGTCACTAAATATTCACTAGATGCAAAAACAAATGAAGGTTGCCCATAGACAGGAGGTGTCTCACCAAGAACAATGGGCAGCAAGACATCTATCTGCCCATGGGAGGAGAGTGCAGAAGGGACTTTTGTTTTATAAAGATTTTCCAGTAAGTTGGAAATTCTATGTATTTAATATTGAGCACTTCTGGTGTTCAAAGTTGTTCTTTATTGTCCTATTTCTTTAAAAATTAGGGACAGTCCCTAAAAAATAAGGGAAGGTCAGATAGTGAACCATTAATGAACATAACTCTGAGGGCACTGCCTGTCCTGCAAAAAACACAAATGAATGCACGCACACACAAACACACGCACCCACGCTAATGTCATTGGGAGTGAGACAGCTTTGGAATCCTTTGTGTCAGCCGATCAGGAAGCCACTGCTGTGTGTTTGTCTTCTGAATGGCGTTAACAATAGGCCCACTGTCAGGGGTATTTAAATGAAGTGGCGGGGAAGACACCCCCAGAGGGAATACCATCAAAAAATAAAACATGCCTCTGAGTCGCTCACGTGACTGGAATTTTAAGAGGACCTCTCCTTATAGGGAGATTCCAGGAGGAGAACAGAATTCAGTAATCTACAGAACGATTCTGTTTTTTGGAGTCACTGTTGGGAAAAAAAAAAAAAAGGGACTTTATCAAACCTTTCAGAATTTACATTTAAACTGTATGTCAAAACTTTTTTTTGTGTTTTGGGTAAAGTGGGGAACTATTTCAACCTCTGTTGGGTTTCTACCGGTTCTTAATATCCACACTTGACGGTGACAATGGTTTCTGTCACCACCTGTCTGGTAAATCCCGTTGTCACCAGGACAGCAAGTCACGGGAAATCGCTCTAACAGAGCCCTCCATAGCTGTAGAAACCTGACATAGGTTCCAAATTCTTCTCAGTGTATCCAGAAGAAGGATAAAAAAGGACGTGCAGTTTAAGCCGGTACTTACAATTTCAGCTTCTGGGTCTTCCAGAAACACAACAGCCATCGCACAATACATTTCTACCCAACAGCAGCTCCTCCAAACATCAATTTTGCTCACTAAGAAACCTCAATTCTGGGTTTTCCTTTAAAGGCAATATGGAAGCTGACCTATTTTTGAAGTGGCCCTGTCTGTTGCATTTCAGCTTCACACGATCAGCAGGTAAAATGTCAACATTACAAGATCCCAATATTATCTTTATAAAAAGAACAAGAAGCTGTTCCTGAACCCCCAGCTTAGGCAGCCACAGTCACATGGTCTATAAATACAAATAAAAACCAAGGATGCTTTGAAATTCCAACACTAATTGGTATTATTGGACTCCGATACGTGAAGATCTATAGAAACCTAATTACCCCGGCATCAAGCCTAGATTTTTCCAGTCGATCCACTCATAATGCCGTTTCCTTTAAGTTTAATAAAGAAAATGCCACACTGGATTTACTTAAACCCCTCAGCAGTTAGGCCCCACTTATACCCCCAGCCTTTTCTAAACTGAAGCTAAAGAGATCTGAAACATTATTAATATTTATATAACGCTCAAATACAGCAATTCCAGATTGTGTTTTTTTTAAAACTCTGAAGTGTGAATGAATCCTTACATTTCCATACAGACTCATGGGCTTGCTTAAACGGTCAGTCCACCCAAAAAAGTGATATTTTTTTTTCCTATGTGGTGAATCAGGCTCTGGCTTTATTATTTGTGCTATAAATCCTACAAATCCCGGTTCTGCTCCTGTCCAAAAGAGAGTTTTGTGTATCCTCGCCCTCCTTTGTGTCTCTTAGCTCCTCTTGTTAGATTTTCCATAATATACAATAAATAATGAAATCCTGCAGGGATGATGAGAACCCCTCATAATGGGCACAGTGAACATGCAGACCTGGGAACATAATGCAGAGATGGTGGGAACCACTGTAAATGGGCACAGCAGGTGTACAGATCTGGGAACTCAGCACAGGGATGGTGGGAACCCCTCATAATGGGCACAGCAGGTGTACAGACTGTGGAACTCAGCACGGGGATAGTGGGAACCCCCAGGGGCGGACTGACCATTCGGGTACTCGGGCACTGTCCGAGGGCCCCATGCCACTAAGGGGCCCCATCAGGGTTGCCAGCCTCAATAAAACCAGGGACAGTATGTAAAAATCTGTGTTTTTAAAAAAATCCCAAGATTATAGCTGCCCCGCCTCTCCAGTACTTTTTCAGTGTGTGTATGTGTATTCTGTGTGTGTATATTGTGTGTCTGTGTGTGTAAACTGTATGTGTGTGTGTGTATACTGTGTGGCCCCATAAGCTATTGCCTGTGGGCCCCATAATCTCCTATTGCCTGGGGGTCCCATAACCTCTTATTGCCCGGGGGCCCCATAATCTTCTCCTATTGCCCGGGGGCCCCATAATCTCCTATTGCCCAGGGGCCCCATGAGTTGTCAGTCCGCCCCTGGGAACCCCTCATAATGGGCACAGCAGGTGTACAGACCCAGTAACTCAATACAGGGATAGTGGGAACCATTCATAATGGGCACAGCAGGTGTACAGACCCGGGAACTCAGCACAGGGACAGTGGGAACAACTCATAATGGGCACAGCAGGTGTACAGACCCGGGAACTCAGCACAGGGACAGTGGGAACAACTCATAATGGGCACAGCAGGTGTACAGACCTGGGAACTCAGCACAGGGACAGTGGGAACAACTCATAATGGGCACAGCAGGTGTACAGACCCAGGAACTCAGCACAGGGGTGGTAAGAACGCCTCATAATGGGCACAGCAGGTGTACAGACCTGGTAACTCAGTACAGGGATGGTGGGAACCCCTCATAATGGGCACAGCAGGTGTACAGACCCAGGAACTCAGCACAGGAATGTGGGAACCCTTCATAATGGGCACAGCAGGTGTACAGACCCAGGAACTCAGCACAGGGGTTGTGGGAACCTCTCATAATGGGCACAGTAGGTGTACAGACCCAGGAACTCAGCACAGGAATGTGGGAACCCTTCATAATGGGCACAGCAGGTGTACAGACCCGGGAACTCAGTACAGGGATAGTGGGAACCCCTCATAATGGGCACAGCAGGTGTACAGACCTGGTAACTCAGCATAAGGATGGTGGTAGCCTCTCCTAATATGCACAGGAGGTGTGAAGACCCAGGAACTGAGTGCTGAGATGGTGGGGACTCATTGTAATAGATACAGCCGGTGTACATACCTGTGAAGTCAGAACAAGGATGGTGGTAGCCTCTTGTAATGAGCACAGTAGGTGTGCAGGCCCAGGAAGTTCAGTATCCCTGAATCACTCCGATCACTTAGCTGAACCTCAGTTAACTGCTATTGGTTACTGCACTTTACATCGTTAAACAAACCTGGCTGTCTGCTGCACTTATTAACAGAGGGAGCGTTGAGCCCAGATCAGAGAGTGTGCTATAGGACACACATGCACAATAATTAGAAAGCAGATCTGGCCTGGGGCTTTTTTGTTCCCAGGAAATGGAACATCCCAGAGAGCAATCTGAGCTGAAAAAAAAAAAAAATTGAAAGAACTCTTCCTGCTATGCAAACACTATACAAAGCAGCGGTTCATGGCCGTTCCCCGGAGAGAACAATATGGAGTCACTTCTGTTCACTGCTGGAGCTTAGATGCCCTCTCCTGGCTCCACACAAACAGCCCATTTATTTGTGAAGGGAGCCTTGGGGTTTAAGTCATAAAATATATATTGAATTAAAAATATCTGTAAAATTAAAACCCAGTCTGGTATTTTACTGCTTTAATTTATCAGAGGCAAGGCCGCTGTATTGTTCACTGACGAAGATGCAAACACCAACCAGATGGCATTTAGTTTGATAAAAACACTTTGTATCATAAATAATGATGAAATTAACTAAATTACACAAATTAAATACATATAAGAGCGCTCTTTTACCTGCCATCCAGTCCTTGAGATTTACACAGCTCTGCCACAATGCACAGCCCTGTCTGTCGGGGTGACACTTAGAGGCCGTGTCGCTCCCCCATCCTGTGATTGGACAGTCAAAGGAAAAGCAGCAGACTGATGAGCTCATCGCTTTGCTCTCCACTTCTACCAGCGTGCTTTTTCGCAGCATATCAGCGCTGCAGCATTCCTGATTAGCTGCTTGTGCTGCTTCTCAATCCCTTGCTCCGAGCTCTGCTGTACAGGGCACTGCAACTTAGGGACAAGACACTGTTTGCATTGAGAAACAACATTTATTGATGCATGGATGAATACAGGGCTGCATTGATTGGTGTGTTTTTATGTGCCTGGAGTTCAAAACCAACTTCTGCATTGTGATTCTACCACCGTAAATGTGAATTATATTATAATATCTGCTGACGTCACTTCCTGGAAATATCTCGTTTCAGATGAATGTAGACCATGATGATAATAGGACACGCACACGATCCAAAATCAGAGGTAAGATCCCCTGTAATTTTATTTCTCTGTTAGATTATCACTCCAGGAAAGCCCCCAGTTTAGTGCATGTGCTAATAATTCTCCTAGTTTCTGCTCTGTGTAATCTCTGTACTCCTCCTTTATGTCCATCCCCTGCACACCAGCTCTGTTGCTCTAGGGGCAGTGATGGCGAACCTTGGCACCCCAGATGTTTTGGAACTACATTTCCCATGATGCTCATGCACTCTGCAGTGTAGTGGAGCATCATGGGAAATGTAGTTCCAAAACATCTGGGGTGCCAAGGTTGGTCATCTCTGCGCTAGAGGCAAACATTGGAAGTGCCCTAATAGGCTGCTAGAATGAGAGTGAAGGTAGAGAGCAGGAGTGAGCAGCACAAATTCCTCAGTTTAAAGGGAACCTGTCAGTGAATTGTCAACAGCAGCACTAAGAGGCAGTGACTACTAGGTCGCATGCTTGTAGCCTGGCACTGCACTTACCAAGCCACACCTTGGATCTCGAGCACCGACAAGCCCCCTCGCCCTTGCCATCCAATTGGGAGCATTCCCAAGCAATAAAGAAATGCTCCTTTGATAGTGAGGTGGTGAAGGACGGATAAGGCCTCATACACACTGGACATTTTGTTAGAAGCCAATCCTCCTGTCAAACGGCGTTTTGGTAGAAAAAAATGCGTGTAATGCGTTTAGGTGCGTCAATCGCTTGGGTGTTAATTAATTTCATTGGCCAGAATAACAATTTATTTTGGACATTGAAATGAATTAAAGCTCAAGCGCTAAACGCCATAAAATAAAGCAGAGGTTGGGGTGCTACCGTGTTTCCCCGAAAATAAGCCCTACCCCAAAAATAAGACCTAGTAAAGTCCTTGTAAAAATATATAATGCGTTTTGTAAAAAGATTATATAATGTCCAGTGTGTCTCTTTTTGTAACTTTATTGTTGAAAAATACCTCATTTTCATTGCCGCTGGGTGATCACGTGAAACGCTGGAGATCTTCTCCTCTCCTCCTGGCTGACATCAGTGGCCCCTCCCTCTGCAGTGCTCGGAGCGGGGCTGACATCAGTGGGGATCTCGGCCCCTCCCTCTGTAGTGCTCGGAGCGGGGCTGACATCAGCGGGGATCTCGGCCCCTCCCTCTGCAGTGCTCGGAGCGGGGCTGACATCAGCAGGGATCTCGGCCCCTCCCTCTGTAGTGCTCGGAGCGGGGCTGACATCAGTGGGGATCTCGGCCCCTCCCTCTGTAGTGCTCGGAGCGGGGCTGACATCAGCGGGGATCTCGGCCCCTCCCTCTGCAGTGCTCGGAGCGGGGCTGACATCAGCAGGGATCTCGGCCCCTCCCTCTGCAGTGCTCGGAGCGGGGCTGACATCAGCAGGGATCTCGGCCCCTCCCTCTGCAGTGCTCGGAGCGGGGCTGACATCAGCGGGGATCTCGGCCCCTCCCTCTGCAGTGCTCGGAGCGGGGCTGACATCAGCAGGGATCTCGGCCCCTCCCTCTGCAGTGCTCGGAGCGGGGCTGACATCAGCGGGGATCTCGGCCCCTCCCTCTGCAGTGCTCGGAGCGGGGCTGACATCAGCAGGGATCTCGGCCCCTCCCTCTGCAGTGCTCGGAGCGGGGCTGACATCAGCGGGGATCTCGGCACCTCCCTCTGTAGTGCTCGGAGCGGGGCTGACATCAGCGGGGATCTCGGCCCCTCCCTCTGCAGTGCTCGGAGCGGGCCTGACATCAGCAGGGATCTCGGCCCCTCCCTCTGCAGTGCTCGGAGCGGGGCTGACATCAGCGGGGATCTCGGCCCCTCCCTCTGTAGTGCTCGGAGCGGGGCTGACATCAGCGGGGATCTCGGCTCCTCCCTCTGCAGTGCTCGGAGCGGAGCTGACATCAGCAGGGATCTCGGCCCTTCCCTCTGCAGTGCTCGGAGTGGGGCTGACATCAGCGGGGATCTCGGCCCCTCCCTCTGCAGTGCTCGGAGCGGGGCTGACATCAGCGGGGATCTCGGCCCCTCCCTCTGTAGTACTCAGAGCAGGGCTGACATCAGCGGGGATCTCGGCCCCTCCCTCTGTAGTGCTCGGAGCGGGGCTGACATCAGCGGGGATCTCGGCCCCTCCCTCTGCAGTGCTCGGAGCGGGGCTGACATCAGCGGGGATCTCGGCCCTTCCCTCTGCAGTGCACGGAGCGGGGCTGACATCAGCGGGGATCTCGGCCCTTCTCTCTGCAGTGCTCGGAGCGGGGCTGACATCAGCGGGGATCTCGGCCCTTCCCTCTGCAGTGCTCGGAGCGGGGCTGACATCAGCGGGGATCTCGGCCCCTCCCTCTGTAGTGCTCGAAGTGGGGCTAACGTCTGCGGGCCCCTCCCTCATAGATAAGACATCCCCCGAAAATAAGCCCTAGTGGGTTTTTTTGTACCCAAAATTAATATAAGCCCAGGTCTTATTTTTGGGGAAACACAGTACTACCCAATAAGATGAGGGAGTTTTCAGAGCTGCCGAGTGCGGAAAGGCATGAAAAGAGATAGTCCGCAACTCCTTGCTTGTCCTTTAAAATCTTAAAAATGTATTGGTTCTCCATAAAAGACACAGTATCAGACAGCAAATGTAAACGTGTTCCAGCCTTGTGGACCTGATTGTAGTGGACCATAAAAAATTTAGAAGATTTTGAAGAGCAAGCAAGGAGTTGCAGACTATCTCTATCTGTAAACGTTCCCAGCATTAACACGCGTTTACAGGTGTTAATCGTGTTTTCTGCCAAAACGTTGCTGCTCCTGGATGCACTGGCAGTGTTTTTTCAGCCTTTAAACTCCTCTAAACGCCTATGTGTGTATGGACACATGGGATAACATGCAGCGGCGTTTAGAGGCAGAAAACAAAATGCCAGACGCCCCTAGAAGCAGCGTTATAAACATCCAGTGTGTATGAGGCCTAATGCCGCGTACACACGAGCGGACTTTACGGCGGACTTTGCCCGGCGGATTTTTCGACGTACTTTCCAACGGACTTTCTGAATGAACGGACTTGCCTACACACAATCCACCAAAGTCCGTCGAATTCGTACGTGATGACGTACGACCGGACTAAAACAAGGAAGTTCATAGCCAGTAGCCAATAGCTGCCCTAGCGTGGCTTTTTAGTCCGTCGAACTAGCATACAGACGGCGGACTTTTCGACCGGACTCGAGTTCAACGGATAAATTTTAAACAAGTTTCAAATCTAATTCCGTCCAACTTTTGAGAAAACAAAGTCCGCTGGAGCCCACACACATCGAATTGTCCGACGAAATCCAGTCCGCCGGGCAAAGTCCGCCGTAAAGTCCGCTCGTGTGTACGCGGCATAAGAGTTTCCAGGTCAGAGAAAAGCCAGGGCCTTGCTTCCTGGGAGCTGCTGGGTTTGGGGAATCTGGGCCGCACGTTTACAGGTACAAGCAAGCAAATTGTGGTGCCAGATCTTAAAGCGGAACTAAACCCTCCTCTCCTTTACAGCCAAGGAGGCTGCCATCTTGGCCTCTCTCTGATATGCAGTTGCCATAGTGCTGCACATGTGATCAGTTACAACACCAGCCATTTGATGGCTTGGAAATTCTGCTGAAAGCACAGGTACATGCAGGGTCAGGACAAGGGGTGGGCAGGAGGGGCGGCTGCCCTGGGCACTGTGGTATCATGTGAGGTGGGGGGGGGCACCACAAGGAGAGTGGGAGGGAGGGCATTTGTTTTTAAAAGGGGAATTTGGGGGCGGCAGGGGGTAAGAATTGTTCTAGGAGGGCAAATTTGAGGGGGGGGGGTGCTGGGGGTGGTGATTTGGGGGGAAAGGGGGAACTAGGAGGGGGGATTTGTACTATAAAAGTAAAATGGTAGAGGGAAAATATATTTTTTTGTTGGGGGGGGGGGGGGGGGGGTTGTGCTAGTAGGGATGATTGGGGGGGTATTTGTGCCAGGAGGAGGAATTTATGGAGGGGATTATTGCTAGGTTGGGGGAGGGGAATGTATGCTGGAAGAGGGGATTTGGTGTGGAGGGGGGGAGAGGATTTGTCCTTGGAGGGGAAAATTTGAGGGGTAGAGGATTTGTGCTAGCAGGTAATGGGGGGTGAAGATGTGTGCTGGGGTGAGGGGGGATTTCAGCAGGGGGACAGATTTGTACTTGGAGGAGAGGACGGGGGATTTTTGTTTAGGGGGGGTGAGCATGCAGAATTGTGCTAAAAAATTTTTTTTTTTGGGGGGGGGGGGGGGGGTGTTTGTAGACACATAATGCCTATACATCTTAGGGGGGGGGGCACAATTTGGCATGGTTGCCCTGGGCTCTAGATGACCTTGTCCTGGCACTGGGTAGATGGGACAGTTATCATTTATGGCATGCCTCCAATGTAACACTTTTGGAAAACCGTTAAATCGATGGGTTTAGTTCTGCTCTGAGTGGAATGTATGTTTCAGTTGTAGGGCCCCTTTTAAATGACAATTTCCGACAGTGTCCAGAAAACTCTGCAACCACGCTAACTTCAGAGCCTTTGTTCAGTTTGCTTCTTATGTGTCTTTTATAAAAATCCAATGCAACCAAATTAAAAATCTTCTGGGAGGGACTACAGCTTCTCATCCCATGATTCTGCCCTATGCAGTCTGAGGCTACAGTCAGATGAATGTGAGGGCAGTGCTGGAACCAGTGAACACACCCAGTTGCATTCTGGCTGCTGGATTGGATTCAGGGCCAATCAGAAGATAAGGATACCTGCACCACCCATGAGGAGATAGCCAGCCCTTTAGGTAATACACGGGCAATACACACCCCTTCTATGGAAAATCATCCACATAGTGTTCCTGATGGAAAAAGTCAAGGCTTAGAAATGGTCCATCTTACATAGCTTGTTTTTTTTTTTTTACCCCCCGGAGTGGCCCTTTAAGTCATCTCTCGTTAGATTCATTCACAAATATAGACCAACACGGATTCTCATTAGTCCTGCGTGAACTCCGGAAAGCCTTTAATTACGTACAAGGATTTACGTCCAGAGCATAGATAGCAGAGAGCGCAAGGGGTCCCAGGGGGGGCGGTGGTAAGCGATGCGAGGGCACACACGCTGTCTATGAGGACACGGTGTTCAGATTCGGCTGAGTCTTTTTATTTCTGAAGGGCCCATAGTCTGTGACCACGAGAAGATGGGCAGAGATTTCCACCCTCTGTAGTACGCTTAGAAGGAGCCTGCACTGTACAGAATAAAGATAACCAGAGAATGATTTGCTTTCTCATCAGAAGCACTGTGAAAATCCTGCTGAATCTAGCTGCTGTAAATGATACAAAATCCAGAGTAAACTGGGTGCAGCGCTTCCTGAATAGCATTTGGATTGTAGCACTCAATATTACTTGCTGCCTGCATTTTATTTGTAATTGGAACGATCTAAAGGCTGCCTTGGATTTTTTTTAGAGTACATTTGAAGGAATCCATTGCCGCTAAGTGTTTCTTTACTGATTCACGAGCAGCTCAGAAAAAAAGTATTTATTGTTTAGTTTTATTTCTCTGTGTGATGTATCAGTAAAGCCATTGGCTGGTTCTGCCACCTCTTTTATTGGCCCTACTGATGACATCACAGGCAACTCTTACCTGGCTCCGCCCCCACAGGAAACAATTTACTGCTTCCCACTGAAGCCATTGTAAATGTGTGTATATTGTTTGTGCTTTTTTTGTAGGTATTCCGGTTGAACTTATTGGACAGGACTTGAGGTAAGGAGTGAATTCTTAGAAGGGTTATGATGAGATACAATACTTTTCTAGTAAATAGATAGGCTGCATTCCCAGTAATGTCACTGTTCTATAATGAATAGATGTCAGTGATGTCACCGGTCTCCAGTGAATGGATAGACTGTATTCTCAGTGATGTCACCAGTCTCTAGTGAACGGATAGGCTGCATTCTCAGTGATGTCACTGGTCTCTAGTGAATGGATAGGCTGTATTTTCAGTGATGTCACCAGTCTCTAGTGAATGGATAGGCTGCATTCTCAGTGATGTCATTGGTCTCTAGTGAATGGATAGGCTGCATTCTCAGTGATATCACTGGTCTCTAGTGAATGGATAGGCTGTATTCTCAGTGATGTCACTGGTCTCTAGTGAATAGATAGGCTGCATTCTCAGTGATGTCACCGGTCTCTAGTGAATGGATAGGCTGTATTCTCAGTGATGTCACTGATCTCTAGTGAATGGATAGGCTGTATTCTCAGTGATGTCACTGGTCTCTAGTGAATGGATAGGTTGCATTCTCAGTGATGTCACTGGTCTCTAGTGAATGGATAGGCTGCATTCTCAGTGATGTCACTGGTCTCTAGTGAATGGATAGGTTGCATTCTCAGTGATGTCACTGGTTCTACTCAATAGATCGGCTGCATTTTGTGCGATGTCAGCCGCCTCTAATGATTTTTTTTTTTTTTAATTCTTAAAAAAAAAGTAAAATTCCTCCTCGCTAGATTTGAGAAGAACGCAGCAATTAAAAATGAAGTAAGAGAAACGCCTTGAGCCTCTTCTCCCCCTCGCTATCATCCTCCACACATCCGATGTCAAATAGCATTCGTTAATTATTTCTTCATGCAGTCGCCGAGTTAATGTCGGCTCGGAAGGTGTCTTTGTCTGTAGTTGCACATACAAATCTTTAATTAAGCATAGCCATAAAACCGTAATGAAGCACTCAATTAATTAAAGTAGGTGAAGTGTTTCATCTGTTTTGGAGAAACGTGGAGGCCGGGTCACATGGTTCACCAGAACGCAATCCAAACGAGCAGCACAACCCTACGCTGGGAAGAATACCAGAAGTGGTTCATTTCTGCTTCCAAGCAATAAAACTTTATGCTTTGTTCTTCTGTTTTCTGTAGCTGTCCAACCCCAGGCTGTATTGGCTCAGGACACATCAGCGCAAAGTACGCACGACACAGAAGGTAAAGCCACGTTATGCATGAAGCCAATGTATAATGATATTTTTAATTCCAATATTTCATGTAGAGATGTGTTGGTGCACCCTCTAGTGGCCATCTGGATATTATACAATGCAATCAGCATCCCTACTTAATGACTGCTGTAAGAAAACCAGTGAAAGGATATGCAGCTCTGGTTGTGTGCTGTTTTGACACTCGGTGCTCTGTCATTAAGCAGGAAGCCCCACATGAAATCACTATACAATTCAGTATTTATCAGGGTCTTTTGTTGTCATTGCAGTTTACAGAATTGCCCCCTGGCCCGGAAACGCAAGCTGGAAGACGCGGAGGCTGAGGAGCTTCTATCTTTAAAGAGGAAGTCCCATCCTCTCAAACTGGCCATGGATGAGGGCTACAACATGGACAGCGATGGCAGCGAGGAGACAGAAGCGAAAGATGAAGAATCAGGAACAGAAGACTCCGAAGGGACAATAGTAGAAACGGAAGAGGAATCTGAAAGCACTGAACCCAAAGAGCCTCCAAGCCCCGAACCCAGAGAAGGTGCTTCTTTATCTTACACCTGTCTATGACTATTAAAGGATTGGTTCATCTAAAACCAAGAATTCAAGTTCATTTAGATGCTGCTCAGTATTTTAAGCAAGACACTAGCTTCCAATGCATCAGTGTTCCAAACACCACCCACATTCCATGGCTGTTTTAAAGAGTCCTCTGTCCCTATGTTGAATTTTTCTTTCATTTTATCTTATTGGAATGCAGAAGAAATATAAATATATATATAATATATATAAAAAAAAAACATTGGGTATGACAACCCACCAGAACCCACCCATAGTTAAAATATCACTTTTGGATGGACTAACTCTTTAATACATTGGTCAAGTGAATTCCTAAAGTGGTTGTAAACCCTTACATCAGGGGTGAGCAACCCCGACTTTCCAGTTGTGGTGAAACTACAAGTCCCATGAGACATTACAAGACCCTGACAATCACAGGCATGACTCCTAGAGGCAGGGGCATGATGGGATTTGTAGTTTCACCACAGCTGGAGTGCCGAGGTTGCCTACCCAGGCCTTACTTATACCCAATGAAGTGACCAGCCTCACATGATACATAGAGATGAAACAAATCCTCCAATATAAGTTGCAGCCCCCTCTCTTCTCTACAGCCTTCTAAAACATACAGTTCAAAGAGTTTTTCTCAGCTCCAGCAGACGGGGGACGGGGATCTGATGTCACGCACTACACATCTTACAGCAGGGAGCTGAGTGTAATCTGAGACCTTGATGGAGGGAAAGGACACACCCCCTCTACACAGTCTCATAGGGAAACATGCACATCTGAGGCTGTCAATCCCCTTCTGTGTGCGGCGGAGGGGGGGGGGGGGGAGCAGACAGCAGACGGAAGTGAGACGAGACAGAAATGGTACTTGGTGCTTTGGCTTGAGGCTAGTGCACACTATAGAGGCATATGCTCTGTTAATTCTCCATCTCAGAGATGTACATCAATTTTAAGTAAGTGAACACTAATCCAAGAGAGTGCTGTGTGAGCTTATAATAATGTCCATAGATAACATTTTAAGGTAGCGTTGTACATAAAATTAAGTCGGTACTTAACCTATAAGGGGCCCCAACCATGGCCCACCACATTACAACGAGGTCTTTATAGAAAGATCACTTTGAAGCAATGGTACTTAACATATAAAGGGCCCCAACTGTGGCCCACCACATTGCAACAATGTCTTTTTAAAAAGATACCTTTCCATAAGGTTCAATGAAAAGACAATAAAAACTAAGCTAAAAAACACCTTGCGAAACCCCAAACTCACAGCACCCACATAATATTCATTTCATGTAATGTTAGGCACTGGTTCCCATTATCATGTAGTGGGAACGAGCATTCCTGTTACACGATTCTGACAGAGGGACTTTCACACAATTTTGCGTGTTGCATAGGGCAGACCATTCAAGTTAATGCGCATTTTTCACCCAAAAAACAAGCTCCTGCTCCTTTTCGGCCAACAAGCTTCACGTGATTTTTAAAGGAGTGGCTTGCCGCGATTGCCGCACGAACCTGTAACGCAACAAACGTGGCAGAACTGCATAGCGGTTGGGGCGCCATTGAAAGACTGTGGCACCCGAACGCAACACCGCGAGTTGTGCTGCGATTGCAACGCGATTTGGAATCACGGGCAGAATTGTGGCGATTCTGTCTGAGATTTCAAATTGTGAAGGGTGAATGGAGGCTTACTGTCAGAAACTGCAGACTACTACTATGGATTATCAGAGACGGACTACATCCTACAGGTGTGGATGAAGCCCGGAGATATGCTACAGGAGATAGTCAGACACTAGGAACATGTAATACGAGAGTGCTAGAGATCCCCAGCCTCTTACAACTCAAGGCTTCCAGTCCAGTGGCTACTGGGACCTAAGGGCCACATTATCAGTACCAAAGGATTGCATGGAACCCTTGGGCCACAGGTTGGGCCCCAGGACTTTAAAGCTTCCTTTAGCCTAATACAGCGCAAAAGGCTTCAAGCAAACTTGGATAAATACTTATACTTACAGGTGTGAATGGAGCCTGAAGATATACTGCAAGAGATAGTCAGACATTGGGAACATGTTATATAAGAGTGCAAGAGATCCCCAGTCCCTTACAAATCAAGGCTTCCAGTCTGCTAGTGGCTGCTGGGACCCAAGGGCCACATTATCAGTACCAAAGGGTTGCATGGAGCCCTCAGGCCACAGGTTGGGCCCCAGGAATTTAAAGCTTCCTTTAGCCTAGTACAAAGCAAAAGGCTTCAAGCTAACTTAGATAAATACTTATACCTAATTTCCTCTGCTGGTATACATTTACATATATTTGTTAATGGCATTAGTAATTTGTTTACATGACCTATTATTTAGGCTGATTGAAGCTTTAATGTGCGCTCTAGATTTCTGTTTGTAAAATTTCAGTTGTAGAGGTGTCAAACAAAAATCTTCCAAATGGGTCTCTCTAGTGGAAACATCATCGTTGTAATTTTGGTGTTTATCCATTACCTCGTCTTTTTTTTTTGTTGCTTCTCCGTGACATTGCTAATCAGGCTTTTGTTCCAGCTGTGCTTTTGAACTGCATAATTACAAGATCTGAACATTTCAGGCGGTAATTGCAGACGTGAGAACGATAACCTATTTTCGTTTTCTCTTTTTGCTGCAGCTGAAAACTCTTCCACGAAAGAGACCTACGAAGATCGACCATCGAACAATGAGACGCCCACAAAAGCCACTTACAGCAGTTATCACGAAATCATTGCCAATTCCCTCTTAAATCTGGGCCAAATTGCAAAAGAGACCTTGGTGTCAGAGGGCCACTTGCCAGAAAGTGAATTGGAAACCCCCAAACCGAGCTCCGGGGTGGTGCAGATTGTCCAGCCGGAGGTGGAAGAAGCAGCGGTGGAGGAAGTGTGCGACAAAGAGATCATCATCCAGACAGAAGATGCAGAAGAAATCATTGAAGTGGCCAGCGAACGAAGCAGCGAATCATGTCTGGAGCCTCGAGAGGACACCAACTCGGAGGAAATATGCAAGAAAGACATCATAGACGACGAGGATGAAGATGAAGATGAAGATGATGATGACATTGACGACGATGATGAGGATGACTTAGATGATGATGATGAAGAAGAAGAAGAACAGACATCGGAAATGATGACCCATGATGCCCCCCGTGCTTCTCAGGCCTCCCCAAAAATTCACTGTGAAGAACAGTTCAGCCCAAAACCTGCATACTCGGTCACTGTGGAAGTCAGGTCGGATGATGATAAGGATGATGATAGCCACTCCCAAAAATCAGCAGTGACCGACGAGTCAGAAATGTACGACATGATGACTCGGGGGAACCTGGGGCTTCTGGAGCAGGCAATAGCTCTGAAGGCCGAGCAAGTTAAAGTTGTCCGGGAACCGAGCAGGGTGACGACGGACAGCATTAAAAGCTTTCAAACCGATGAGAAGCAAAATAGATCAATCGATACCATGAGAAAAAACTTTTATGGTAATTCTGTTTCTTTGTTGTCTACTACTAAATATACTATAATTGATGTGTATATTGGGTGAATATATTGGATGGTCAGTATGGTACCCTTAGCTAGTTATTAGGATAAAGTAAAGTGAACCTGTGGCCAGGCTATGAAAAGGTAAGTACAGTATTCGTATCATCTTAGTAAGCAGTAAATGAGCTTTCAAACAAACTCTCACTGACCTATGTAGCTGCAGGCAATATGGAGTAGTTTTAGGGTCGGTTCACACTGGGACGACTTGGGATCCGACTTGTTCGCCCCAGAAAGAGATTCACATTAAGTGAATGGGAGCGTCTTAATAGACACTACTGAAGTCGCTCCGACTTCAGAGCGTACTCCCTGTACTACTTGGATCCGACTTGGTAGGCGACCTGTACCATAGAAATCAATGGAAGTCGCCTCCAAGTCGGATCTCTCTCTCAAAGTCAAGCGACTTTGCAGAGAAAACCCCTCCCTCCCAGAGAGCTGATTGCCCTGTGATTGGCCACAGCCGAAGTCGCCTGTCATGGAGGCGACTTCAAGTCGCGTTGTAATTTGCTAAAGTCACGCTGAAGTCGCGCTGAAGTCGCGCTGAAGTCGCGGCACAAAGTCGCGCTGAAGTCGTGTTGCCCCTGTGTGAATCGAGCCTAAAGCAGAATCCTTCAAGTCTCTCAGCAGCTCAGCTCCCCCTGCTTTTCCTCTTAGTAATGACTCTCAGCATCTCAGCTACCCCTCCCAGCTGTGTCTCAACAGTTTGGCTCCCCCTGCACCCCCTTCCCAACAATGACTCAGAAGATCAGCTCCCCCTGCTTCTCCTTTTAGGAATGACTCTCAGCAGCTCAGCTACCCCTCCCAGCTGTGTCTAAACAGTTTGGCTCCCCCTGCACCCCACTCCCAACAATGACTCAGAAGATCAGATCCCCCTGCTTCTCCTTTTAGTAATAACTCTCAGCAGCTCCCCCCTGCACCCCCTCCCAACAATGACTCAGAAGATCAGCTCTCCCTGCTTCTCCTTTTAGTAATAACTCTCAGCAGCTCAACTCCCTCTGCACCCCCTCCCAACAATGACTCAGAAGATCAGCTCCTCATGCTTCCCATGCCAGCAGTGACTCAGTCGCTTTGCTTTCCCCTTCCAACATTGACTCAGCAGCCTTTTAATTCCTAATGTAACACAAAGCAGAAGTTCCAAGTGGGGTGCAGGGTGGACTGAACTGCTGATAGAAGGACTTGTGCTCTGATCTTCCAGAATGAGTTGCTCCACGTTGCTTGTACCTACAGAGGTCATTGAGGACTTGCTTTAAAGCCCATTGACAGCTTGTTAAGAATTTGTATATCTATGAAAGTCCATAGCCCAGCAGAGCAAAATTAAACTCTCTCAATCAAATATTTTAAACGTATTTCTTCAGTTGCTTCCTGGTTTCTGGCCTAGCCATAAATGAGGACACACAATGAGTCTTCATGGGCATTTTTTTCTTTCATCTGGAGGAGGGCAGGAGCGGTTTTCTCAGTTTACCCTCCTGTTTGCGTGCCTGAACTGAGGACAGATGCATTCCAGGAAGTAAATGTTACATGAATCATCTGATGGCTGTGGCTAGAAAAGCTAGGGAGGTGTTCTTCAAAGTGATTTCTCAAAAAAATTAAACACGGAGACACAGATGGATAGGTGAGTTTGCTTTAAATAATAAAAAATGAATTAAACAGTGTTTTAAGTTTGTGATGCTCAAGTGCAGTTTAGTTCCACTTTTAAGTAGGCCTTCATATCATTCATTTGCATCTTTTAAATCAGCCTGGAGTTCAGCTTTAAATAATCAGCAAATGCTGTCGCAGTTCTGACTATGCAAAAACACGTTATGAAGTCTTATTTTTTTTATCTGGTGAAGGAACACACACTTTCCGAAATAACGGCGTAATGCACTTCAGTATAATGATCATTGTTCTGTTGCCAAGGGTGACTAAAACTTTTGCTTCCTAAGCAATTTACGAGCCTTTGATCCCTTCCGCGGCTTTCTCTCGCTTATCTGAGAGCTTCATGAACACAACGTGTAAAATAATCCCTTCGGGGCCGTCTGATGGTTTACCGGAAATAGATCCTCCAAACCGAGAGGGAAAAACAATCTTCGTCATCGATCCTCGTGTCGTTTTTAGCTGATGTGTTATTTTTTTTATTTTTATTTTTTTTTTGTCTCACTTTTCTCAAAAAAGCACCATGCTACTTTTTCATTTTGCTGAAAATCTCAAATTTTTTTGGGAGCATTTTTTTTTCCCATCAAAATTACAAGCCTGTGATAATAGGAAATTTCGCTTTTTACCACCAGTTTGACCACAAATCTTTGGCCACTTTTGGCCAATAAGAATTTTTTCATCCTTGAAGAATTTTTGAAAAAAAATTTGATAAGCTAAAAGAAAGTTTTCTCTTTTACCACCAGCTTGACCACGAACCTCGGTCATGTGTCCTCTATTAAAGGATAATTAAAGCCAAAACTTAATTTAGGTTTCGATAGTGTGGTGAGAGCTTAGAACCCCTGTTAGGTTCTTGTTGTTTGTATCTTTGTTAGATAGATTTTCGCTCTCTTTTTTGTACCGATCACCATTTTCACTAGGAATGCGAGGGAATGTCCAACATTTTGAGATGTCATCAACAAGGCTTTTTTCAGCGGGAACGAGGGGGAGCGCAGTTCCGGCACCTCCAGCACTGAATGTATGTAATGGCAAAGGGTGGTGGGGTGTGCTGGAGGGTTTATTCTTGCTGGCCGCTGGGGATGTAATGTCACTGGGTAGGGGGGATCTTTTGTTGTAGGGGTGTTTATTGTTGCTGGGGAAGTCTACTGTTGCTGGGAAGGTGTTATTTTGCTGTGAGGCCTTATGTTGCTGGGAGGAATCTACTGTTGAAGGAAAGGTTCTATTGCTGCTGGCTGCTGGATGGTCTATTGATGGTGGCTGCTGGGAGACCTATTGTTGCTAGGGTAGATCTATTGTTACTGGGGGGTATTGTGCTGCTGGGGGAGGTCTAGTGTTACTGGGCATCCTATTGTTTCTGGTGGGTGGTATTTTGTTGCAGGAGGGTCTATTTTTGTGGGGGGGGGGGGGGTTTATTGTTGCTGGAGGGAAGCTATTGTTGATGGCTGTAGAGGATCTATATTATTGGTTTCCATGTTGGCATTAACAAGTTCCATATTACTTAGCATCACAAAATTAATCATTCTGTATTCTCTATAAGGTGGGTAAAGGGTGGAACCAAGGGAAGGTGCTTGGAGTTGGGTTGGGGGGCAGAGACAAGGGGTGACTTGAAAAGGGGGAGTACCTGCACCTATTCTCAAAAAAAAAAAGCCCTGGTCATCAATAGATCAGGAATAGAGGGCACATTGTCCAATGGGGACACCTATCTAAGAGAAGATTTTCCTCTTTTTGTAAAGATATCCCTTCATTTTCTCTTATTTCTTCAGGACAGAAGGTGAGGGGAAATCTCTCCCAATCATGCTAGGCGTTTTAAACCCTCCTTACTCTCTCCACCATGTTGGAATATTTAGAAAGCTTGGTGAGGTCTGCTTTGATGTCACTCTAATACAATTTTTGCTTTTGTTTCTAAGATGCAGCAAGACCTGAAAAGCGAGAGATCAAATGCCCTACTCCAGGTTGTGATGGCACTGGCCATGTCACCGGCCTTTATCCCCATCACAGGAGCCTCTCAGGATGTCCTCACAAAGACAGAATCCCTCCAGAGAGTAAGAATACTTTTTGTTCCTCAAACTGGGTGACAAAGTTGTTAAAGAAGTGTGTATGCTGCCCTTTTTATCAAGGATGGAGGTATGGGGTGTACAGATTTCTCATTGTCCTTTTACTATTATACAGTTTTGGCCATGCATGAGAATGTATTAAAGTGTCCAACGCCTGGATGTACAGGACAGGGTCACGTGAACAGCAACCGCAACACACACCGAAGGTAACTGCGCTGGTGACTAGATAACAATTCCTTTTCATTTTCTTTTTTCCATTGGACGTTCCTTGTGAAATAACTGAACTTTACCTAATAGGCTACCATTCTATTATTTAGAACCTTCAGCCCATTAACTTCCACAATAAAGCTCACAGGTATATAAGGACCAAGCCTTTATCTTAGATCAGTGGTCTCCAGACTGTGGCCCTGGGCAAGATGCGGCCTTTGCTTGCTTTTATCTGTATCACTCACTGTCACCAACAATGGCTCATAATTCCCTCCACTGACGGGACACAATTCCTCCCAATGACACCAACAATAGGGCCCAATGACACCAATAATAGGACACAATTCCTCCCAATTACACCAACAATGGGGCGCTATTCTTCCCACTGACACCAAAGATGGGGCGTTGTTTATTCCCACTTATGTCAGGATCTTTTCTACTATTAATCCAGCCCCCCTAAAATCTGAGGGACAGTAAACTGTTTAGAAAGTATGGAGACCCTTATCTTAGATCATTCATGCTGAGATGAGCTGTTTTTTTTCTCACAAAAAGAAAAAGGGTGCCTGTAAATCAATGTCAACCCCCTAAGGCCCCTTTCACACTGGGGCGGTGGGGGCGTCGGCGGTACAACAGCGCTATTTTTAGCGCTGCTGTACCGTCGTTCTTGCAGCTGTATTCGGCCGCTAGCGGTGCGGTTTTACCCCCCGCTGGCGGCCGAAAAAGGGTTAAAATCCCTCGTACAGCGCGGCTATAGCCGCGGTATTGCTGCGGTATAGCCGCGTTGTCACATTGATTTCAATGGGCAGGAGCGGGGAAGGAGCGGTGAATACACCGCTCCTTCCCCGCTCCAAAGAAGCGGTTTGCAGGACTTTTTTCACCGTCCTGTCAGCGCACCGCTTCAGTGTGAAAGCCCTCGGACTTTCACACTGAACAAACAGAGGAGGCTGTTTAGGGGCGGTTTGCAGGCGGTATTTTTAGCGCAATACCGCCTGCAAACCGCCCCAGTGTGAAAGGGGTCTAAATGAGGCAAGTGTTTCCTGAAGAACCTCTTTTAGGATTATTTTTGTATCCTTGTTATAGAACTTTCTATTATCTTCTATGAAGGCATTATTAAGACTGTTTTTGTCAAGTTTTATACAGTACCTATAATATCCTTCTACTTGAGCACAAAGAACAAATACATTTTTTGAGCCTTGTACCCTTTTAAATATTTCATGAAGCAAATTGGATACGGCAGATCACGTGCATCGCGGGTCTTGATAGCATTTTCTTTTTTTTCCCTTTCAGTTTATCTGGATGTCCTATCGCTGCAGCTGAAAAGTTGGCTCGGTCCCATGAGAAGCAACCACAGCCCGGAGATCTCACCAAAAATAACACAAATTCCGACAGGATACTCAGGTTAGATAACGCCAAGTGGCCTACATATAGATTGCAGACTGATCTACAAACTGTGGGGCAGTAAAGGGAAATTGGGGCAACGCTGCAAAGGTTTAAAGGTAGCCTAGCTGCTAATACCTTCAATTTTCCATCCAGGAATTGTTGTAATACATTTGTATGCAACTTATTTGTAATACAGAAGAGGTATTCCTCACCACGCCCACTGCAGGCTCCTCACTGTCTCTCGCATAGGTAAAGCCTGCTATAAAAAGGGTTAAAGTATAACTCAAGGCAAAACTTTTTTTTTAGTTTTGGATGGAGTGGAGAGGGATTAGACCCCCTGTCAGTTTATATTGCTGTCTGTGCCACCGTTGAGGGGATTCACCCTCTATATTTGTCTTGTTTACCATTATCATTGAAAGTGAAAGTAAAAAAAAAACCCCAAATTTTGGGTTGTCCCCAGAAAAGTAATAGAGAGGAAATCTTACAATTGGGACACTAGTTCTGGTGACCTGGGGGGGGGGTCCAAACAAAGGAATTCCCTTAATTTGCATGGACTTCCTCTCATTTCCTGTTTGGCTATGGGACAGGAAGTGAAGGGGAATCTCCGCAATGGGATACAGATGGTGAAAAAAAAATCTTACAGGGGTTATAACCCTTCCTTACTCTATCCAAAATGAAAAAAAAAAAAAAGTTTTGCTTATAGTTCTAATTTCTAAAGAATTTCCTCACAGCCACGTGTTAAATTCTTATATGCCTTGGAAATTATTAACCTAATTAATATTACTCATAGAGAGAGCAAGTTACACAGTTGAGATTCAGGAAATAGACTTGCCCACCAATTGTGACATCTGGGACATTTGGGTTCTGATGGATGCAGAGGCTCCTTGAAAAAATAATCGCTTGCTTGTACCCAACAGGCCCATGTGCTTCGTGAAGCAGCTGGAGATCCCCCAGTACGGCAGCTACAGACCCAATATGGTTCCTTCAACGCCAAGAGCCAATCTAGCCAAGGAACTGGAAAAGTACTCCAAGGTTACCTTCGATTATGCAAGTTTCGATGCTCAGGTTTTCGGCAAACGCCTGATTGCCCCAAAGATTATGACAAGTGAAAACTCACCCAAAGCCTTTAAATGTAAGTAAAAGACACCAAGCCATAATGAAAACCGAACTTTAGATTTTAGTGGGACCTCTGCACCAAACAATGCTTTTTACATTGGTCTGTTATGGCTTGTGAATTCTACCACAGAATCAACAAAATATTTTTACAGGCTTTTTTTTAATCTCTCTGGGGTGCTAAAAAAAATCATAGCATAAGGGGGTCAGTGTCCATAGTTATGCACATAACCTGGTAAACTTTAACAGAGTCGCACTACTGCAACTTGAGCGAATACCCCAAATAAAGAGTGATCCAATAAAGTCCTTCAGATGATATGATGATAAGTGTTCTTAGTCCATAACACCTCCTTCCACCACCTTATGCCGCGTACACTCGATCGGTTTCCTCATCGGAAAAAGATATGATGGCTTTTCCGAAAAGGATTCCGCTCAAGCTTGCCTTTTTCAGCTCATTCAGAAACAGCAATGAAAAATAATCTTATGATTTTGGAAGACACAAGTACGTGTATTCAAGTTTTTTAAAATTTATTTGATGAGTAGTCTGAGAAGGTGATGGCTGTCTGCATTTGGAAGCACTGTTCACCATGCTGAAGCTGTAGAAAAATGTTTTAAGAATCCCGGCGGCCTCAAGAATCCTTAGTGTTCATAACTAATGCGACTTTCCGAGAGCCTTATGTAATCCTGCCACAGATGCTCAGCAAGGAGGCTGCACACAGGCCTGGTTGTTGCAACACAGTGGAACGCCCTCTTCTGCTGCCAAGGCTGAACATGCACACGGCACAGCGGCAACATTGGCGACTAGCCAAATATGCCTGGGCTGCTGATAGCTCTCTTTAGCCCCAATATAAAAGTCATTTTTGCTCCATAGGAAAATATAATTCTCTGGTGTAATAGGATCCGCTCATTGCACTAATAGCAGAGAAGGTCTCGAGGTAACTCCACTGACAAAAAAGAAGTCATGCAAAGCTAACAGAGACTGCTCTCTGTGCAATCGGTTATTTAAATATGCAAGTCGACCTTTAAACCATGGCAAAATCATAATCTAGGACAGCGCTTCTCAACCCTGTCCTCAAGTACCCCCAACAGGCCATGTTTGCAGGTTTTCCTATATCTTGCACAGGTGCTTTAAATCAGAGTCAATGGCTTGGTATTTTGGACAGCTATTTTATCCTAGAGAAATTCCCAAAACATGGCCTGTTAGGGGTACTTAAAGTGGTGTTCCAGCCGAAATTATATTTTTAAATAAAAATACCCCTATAATACACAAGCTTAATGTATTCTAGTAAAGTTAGTCTGTAAACTAAGGTCTGTTTTGTTCGTTTATAGCAGTAGTTTGTTATTTTATAAACTTACAGCAGGCCGTCGCCATCTTAAGTGTGGGCATCTGAAGCCAGACTGTATTTCTACCTGGATCTCATCCTTGCAGATCTCGCACATGCTCAGTGCAGCACAAGCAGTATAATAGGTTTCAGGTCAGTTTTCCATAACAACGGCAGTGTCAGAGGAAGTTGCCGCCCCTTTCCAGCAGGCATTGCAAACAGGAAATGATGCGATGGGTCACGGCCAGGGAGGAGGAAGTGAAAAATGAATACAGCAGATATACAGTAGGTACAGTAGGTGCACAGTTTAGTGAGGGATGCTGAAGAGTTGTAAAAAGTGGGTGGAACTCCACTTTAAGGACAGGGTTGAGAACCACTGATCTAGGATACCAATTATAAGTTCCATACACATGTCCTACCTTAGTTTAATATAACTGTAACTATCCTCTTAAAACAAGTTTGATAACGTCCCACTGAAATCTTGGTAATGATTCTTCCTCATTTAATGGGTGACTAAGGCTGGCCATAGATGCTCCTGCTGAACCAGTCGAGATTCAAACCATGTATGGGCAGCCTGAATGTACCTAAGTTGATCGATCGGTCAACTTAGGAACAACCAGCCTGCCGAATTTTACATGGGATTATTGCAATAATCACTGAGTTCTCCCGGCGGGGGGACACTTCCCCCGTCCCCTCGCCGGGAGAATACAATGGCCCCTGTGGTTGCAGGAAAGAAATTCACTCTGTGTATGGCCACCGAGGCTCTGCTTTCTTAAGCAGGCCACACACAGAGCGATTTTCTTTTCTGCAAACACGGGTTGCAGGAAATAAAATTGGCTTGATTCTGCCATCAACACAGGGTTGACAGGGCAATCCCTCCCTGCCCTGGGGGAGGGGGGGAGCCGTCCCCGCTGGGAGAACTAAGTGATTATTGCTAGCGGCTATACCAGTCGCTAGCAATAGATACGTGTAAAATCCAGTAGGCTGGTTGTACCCAAGTTGATCGATCAATCAACTTGGGCACATTCAGCCTGCCCATATATGGTTAGAATCTTGGCCGGTTCCTGCTGAACCAGCCGAGGTTCGAACCGTCAATGCCCGGCCTTAGTCACCCCACTTCCCCCTGTCTCTGACTGGACAATTAAAGAGCAGCAGAACACCCACAAGGTCATCCATAACCTTTCCCCTTGAGTAAGCAACAGGGATAGCCTGACAGCATTGACTGGTTTAGGGCGCTGCCCCTCTCTATGATGTGATCGGTTCCTAGTGATCCAAAGCTGATGTTGTACCCTATGTTGGCCCTCAGGGCTTGAATGCTAACTTGTGTTTTCATTTTTTGCAGCTAAACCATATCCAAAGGCCTCATCACCCAACCACAGCCCATCCAGCAGTTATGTTAAAAGCACTTCCTCTTCCTCCTCTGGCTTTGACTACACCCACGACGCAGAGGCTGCTCACATGGCGGCAACAGCGATCTTGAACCTTTCCACCCGGTGCTGGGAGATGCCAGAGAATCTTAGCACGAAACAGCAGGACCTGCCAAACAAAGTGAGTTCAGTTCTAAAATATTAGGTGTTACTGACAAGCATTGGTTAAAAATGTCTATTCATATAAATGGTACTCCCTCAGCTCTGTCATTTCCATTACTGGGGACATGGAGAAGGTTATATACTGCATGGCTGAAATCCAGGGGATTAATCCTCATCTTTAAAGAAACACCACCCAGCTTAGGCAAATCCATGTTTGATCAGCCATCAATTCTAGGATAACCAATGAAAATGTGAGATTTTTTGGGCTGGGATAAAACACGTAGTCGAGAACTCTAATGCCGCGTACACACGGTCGGACTTTCTATCCTACTTGGTCCGGCACACTTTCCGACGGACTTTGTCCGCCAGGTGCGCCGGACTTTAAAACGGACGGACTTGCCCACACACGCCGGGACTTTCCGGCGGGCTAAGTCCGCCCGTCTTTCCGACGGACTTTCGCCGGAGTTCCGGCGGACTTTCAGAATGAACGGACTTGCCCACACACGGACAAGTCCGTTCATTTTGAACGTGACTCAGGTGCAACGGGACTAGAAAAGGATGTCAATCTTGCCGCTTTTATCGGCGAGATTGACACCTTGCGAGCCCCGTCGCGGGGCATACCAGGCCCTTAGGTCTGGTATGGATTATAAAGGGGAACCCCTACGTCGAAAAAACGGCGTGGGGCCCCCCTAAAATCCATACCAGACCCCGATCCGAGCACGCAGCCTGGCCGGTCAGGAAAGGGGGTGGGGACGAGCGAGCGCCCCCCCCCCTCCTGAACCGTACCAGGCCGCATGCCCTCAACATGGGGGGTGGGTGCTTTGGGGGAGGGGGGCGCCCTGCGCCCCCCCCCAAAGCACCTTGTCCCCATGTTGATGAGGACAAGGGCCTCTTCCCGACAACCCTGGCCGTTGGTTGTCGGGGTCTGCGGGCGGGGGCTTATCGGAATCTGGGAGCCCCCTTTAATAAGGGGGCCCCCCAGATCCCGGCCCCCCACCCTATGTAAATGAGTATGGGGTACATGGTACCCCTACCCATTTACCTAGGAAAAAAGTGTAAGTAATAAAACACACTACACAGGTTTTTAAAATATTTTATTAAACAGCTCCGGGGGGGGGGGGATCTTCCTCCGGCTTCGGGGGTCTTCTTCCGGCTTCGGGGGTCCCTCCGCTTCATCTTCTCCCGGCGTCCGGTTGGTTCTTCTCCGCTCTCCGGCCTCTTCTCCCGGTGTCCCAGGTCTTCGGCCGGCCCCTCCACTGTCTTCATGTAGCTCTATTGCCAGCGGAGGTCCGGACTTCTGGGCTTCTTGTCTTCTCTTCTCTTCTCTTCCCCCAGATGTTGACACGACGCTCTCTCCGGCTGGACTGGTCTCTGAGGGCTGCGTTGTGACTTATATAGGCGGAGACCCCGCCCCCATATGATGTCACAGTCCCTGGGCATGCTGGGACTGTGACGTTTTAGGGGGCGTGGTCAACCACGCCCCCTAAAATGTCACAGTCCCAGCATGCCCAGGGACTGTGACATCATATGGGGGCGGGGTCTCCGCCTATATAAGTCACAACGCAGCCCTCAGAGACCAGTCCAGCCGGAGAGAGCGTCGTGTCAACATCTGGGGGAAGAGAAGAGAAGACAAGAAGCCCAGAAGTCCGGACCTCCGCTGGCAATAGAGCTACATGAAGACAGTGGAGGGGCCGGCCGAAGACCTGGGACACCGGGAGAAGAGGCCGGAGAGCGGAGAAGAACCAACCGGACGCCGGGAGAAGATGAAGCGGAGGGACCCCCGAAGCCGGAAGAAGACCCCCGAAGCCGGAGGAAGATCCCCCCCCCCCGGAGCTGTTTAATAAAATATTTTAAAAACCTGTGTAGTGTGTTTTATTACTTACACTTTTTTCCTAGGTAAATGGGTAGGGGTACCATGTACCCCATACTCATTTACATAGGGTGGGGGGCCGGGATCTGGGGGCCCCCTTATTAAAGGGGGCTCCCAGATTCCGATAAGCCCCCGCCCGCAGACCCCGACAACCAACGGCCAGGGTTGTCGGGAAGAGGCCCTTGTCCTCATCAACATGGGGACAAGGTGCTTTGGGGGGGGGGGCGCAGGGCGCCCCCTCCCCCAAAGCACCCACCCCCCATGTTGAGGGCATGCGGCCTGGTACGGTTCAGGAGGGGGGGGGGGGGCGCTCGCTCGTCCCCACCCCCTTTCCTGACCGGCCAGGCTGCGTGCTCGGATCGGGGTCTGGTATGGATTTTAGGGGGACCCCACGCCGTTTTTTCGGCGTAGCGAGGTTCCCTTTATAATCCATACCAGACCTAAGGGCCTGGTATGCCCCGCGCGCGCCGCAATAGGAAGATTTGTTTTTCCTATTGCAGCGAGCGCGAGATGCAATACCCTGCCCTCCTGTCGTATTTGGTCTGTCGGACCAGCCTACACACGAGCGGGCTTTCCGTCGGACCAGCACACACACGAGCGGACTTTCCGCCCGAAACTGAGTCCGACGGAAAGATTTGAAACTTTCTTCAAATCTAGGTCCGGCGGGCTTTTGGGAAGAAGTCCGCCGGAAAAGTCCGCCGCCGCCCACACACGGGCGGATTGTCCGGCACACTCTGGTCCGCCGGACCAAGTATGCCGGAAAGTCCGACCGTGTGTACGCGGCATAAGCCAAGCTCCAAATCTGAGTCAACATATTGCCAACATATTGTGTTGGAAGATAAGGTGGTTTGTCATTTGTAGTGGCCCTATCGCACTGTCTTACTCCTTTTTTTCAATAAATGTCCAATGAAAACATCAGTGTTAATCACTCCTAATTCAGACAACCTCCCATTACTGCAATGGTACCATTTGCAGAAGAAATACATCTTTAAAAAAAAAAAAAAATGTCACGCTTGGACAATTTAAACTGAGTATATGAAAAATACAAAAGCATTGGTTACCTTAAAGTGATACTAAACCCACACTGATTGATTTACATTATCCCTTCTCTTTCTGTATATGGATGATGGCACTGTAATTATTTTAATTAAAAAAAACAAATTCCTTCTTTCCTAATCGATATACAGCTGTCACATGACCCAGATCTTTCCCAGCCTTCTAGTCCTTTGTCGCTGGTCACATGCTTAAAAAAAAATCAGCCTTTTGGATACAGAGTTAAAAAATATTTAATATCAATAAACTGTTTTAAATCATCATACAAATATATATTTGAAATCAAATATTTTTGGGCAATAACATAGTGTGGGAAGATTACTGCCAGTCACAGGCTGTGTCACACCCCTCCAGCCTGTATCTTAGAATAAGAGGGAGGTGAAGCCTCCATCAATCATAATGTAATCCCACCCCCATTGTGTATACAGGGGGTCCCCTAGTTACAAACATCCGACTTACAAACGACTCCTACTTACAAACGGAGGGAGACAACAGGAAGTGAGAGGAAATCTACCCCTAGGAAGGGAATTTCACTCCTGTAAGAGCTATTATGGAGAAAATGTACCTCCGCTGATGCTTTATCACCAAGGCTTGTTTCGCCAACAACCCAAAATTTTCAAAATCCAATTGTCATTGGGACAGAAAGTGAGGTGAAATCTTCTGAACAGGCCCACACACAACAAAACAAATGTTACAGGGGTGATAACCCTTCCCTATGCTATCCAAAAAGCTTAAAAATAGTTTTTCTGGCTGGAGCTACACTTAAAAAATGTACCTGTTCCGACTTACAAACAGATTCAACTTAAGAACAAACCTACAGTCCCTAACTTGTTTGTAACCCGGGGACCCCCTGTAGCTGGTTAGTGGTCATGGAGGAGGAGGGAGGGAGTGGGCTGTTATTTACCACTGTGTATATGCCCACATGTGTGACTCTGTAGTCACAAGGGCTGCTCATATGTGATAGGAAGGAAATGCTCAGGGTAGAAAATAAACTGAAAACTGAGCATGTGCACTAGATGCCAACACTGCTCTACAAAAACCCCAACTGCAGTGGGGACATGGGCAGAAGGGGGAGATAGAGAGCAGCAGGATCAATCAGTTTTTTTTGCAGAATACAGAAAATGAATCTCATAGTGACTGGGTGAGTATGAGCAGCATGTAATACACCATTTATTGATCATTTTATTGATATGGCTTTAATGAGACTTTAAGCAAAAATGTATATTAAAATTATAAGTAGACGCTGAGATATAGGCAGCTAAAGGTATAGCCAAAGTCGAATATGCCACTATCTTCTCAAACCCAATAGTCGGTTAGGCCCCCTATCACATTAAGAGAAAAGGTAGGCTTGGGAAGCAGAAGAGGTCGAAGCCAAACTAAACTTTATCAAGACTTGCATGTGACTTTACCTAACTGGTCATTTTGACATGCAATTTTCACTAAGAAGACCTCAGCTAATATATTCATGATGTGCTCAGTTTGAATTATCCAGGTTGGTGACAGGGTCAATTTTAGTAAAAAAAACTTTTTTAAAAGATTTTTTTTTTTTTAATTAAAAAAAAAACTGACAAAAATCTTAATGCTTCACAAAATGCAGAGCTGCCCCTTCTGTACTGAATCTGGTCCTAAAGTTACAAGAGCGCTTTAAATATGATATCAGTTGTTTAGTCATTGGTAGAAGGTCATTTCATGCTCTTTCCTTCCTGTTCTGGAGATGTTATCCAGTTACACCAGTACATTTTGATAATGGTTCAGTAAAGAAAAAGAAAAAAAAAAAATGATCTGTCTGTGGTTGCAGTCAATGGACATTGAAGTTGATGAAAACGGCACTTTGGATTTAAGCATGAACAAACACCGGAAACGGGAGAGCACATTCCCCAGTAGCAGCAGTTGCAGTAGCAGTCCCAGCATGAAATCCCCAGACCAGTCACAACGCCAAAACTGCACAAGTGCCACCAGCAGCAACATAACATCACCCCAGTCCAGCCAGACCTCCCGACAGGATGACTGGGATGGGCCCATCGACTACACCAAGCCAAATCGACAGCGGGAAGAAGAGCCAGAAGAAGTAGGTTGCGGAGGACATGTTCCTTCAAACCCTGTCTGGTGATGCAGAGTTCCTAATTAGTGTAAAAAAGTAAAACTTAATTATGAAATCTTCCTTTAAAGTCCGAACCCGCCGGCGCCTCTTTTGCTTCATCAGAAGCCGATGATCAAGAGATGCAGGAGGAGAGCTTTGAAGAACGCAAATATCCTGGTGACGTCACGCTCAGCAACTTCAAACTGAAGTTTCTTTCCAAGGACAGCAAGAAAGAGTTACTGACGTAAGTAAAACTGGAAGGGGACTTGGCTTAGTAAACTGTGTATGGGTCAATAGCTTAGTCTGGGAGCCAGAAACATTAGTTCTGAGTAAATCAGTAGGCAAATCCATGAGACTTTTCTTAAGTTTCCAGTTATGACCTCCCGTACGTGTGTTAGCACGACCAGGTAAGTGGACAAAAGGAGTGCCCAAAGTTGTCTATGATGCTTTTCTTTAATAATGGTTCTCAAAAATTAGACATAGCCAAAGTTTAGTGAAGAACACCAAGAAGACGGGCTTCAATCTATAGACTACTGCACAATTATAGGCTGTAGGATATTGTATTTTTGCATTTGTGGAAAACTGCTCTAGACTACAAAATGGTGCACAAAAAAGTGTAGTATGTTCTAGCCTAGAGCTCCATTTGCCCAGGTAAGTCAGCTCCTTTTACCCTCAAGAAATATAAAGGGTCCCCTGTTTTGCCTAGACGTACCCCTGCATTAAAGCGTACCCTTCACCCACACATGGCTGAGAAAGACATATTGCAGGCTCAGAAAATGCTCACAAGAATTCAGTCTAACACTGGCAACATTGGCTGGATGGTTCATGCCCTCATTTCATTAGCTGCTTACTTGTTGAACAACTGCTGAGCCTTTTAAAATGTCAGCCTCGACCATGTGTAGGTGGATGGGTACACTTTAAGTCTGGCAGAAGATGGCCCTCCCGTTGAACTTACTTGAAACCAATATTTTCCCAGATATTTTGCTGCTCAACGGGATTTTCGGCCAGTACGTGATGGGGGGTGCGCAAGTCCAAAAGGGGGAGAAGCTGGAAAAAAGGCAGGAGCTCTCCTGAATGAGTAAGTTCTGCTTCAATCCTTAAAGTAGAATGATGTTGCTGTTGGGAGCCATGTATCTGTACAGCAAGAGCACCATGAGAGTGGGGATATTACAAAATTTGGCTTAATGGGTCATCCAATGCACTGATTAGTTTTCCACTGTAAAGCAGACTAGTCATCTGCAAAGACTTTCATGGCTTCTTTTGCTGTGTTGATACATACTCTAGGAAATGTGTAAATTGCAATGCGTCTTGGATGGTGAAATTGTAATGTTTAATGGTTCATGACTAATCTTAAAAGGTCCTGAGAACAGGTAAAGCAAAAGTTGGTTGGATTGATGAATTTGCTTTATTAAAGAATGTTTTAGGAGGCTCAAAACCCAACTCCAGACAAAGCTTTTTTCTAGAACCTCAAAATTTCAAAGCTTCTGTTTCTGTTTGATATCCGTCACAGGACCTGAGGAGAAATTTCCCCAGCGTGAACCCATGGAGATAAAGTACCGTCAGAGGTCCCAAACCTTCCCCACTCTTTGCTCAATTCCTGTTCTGTCTGACAACTTAAGTTGGACAGGAAGTAAGGGGAAATCTTCCATGGAGTATAGACAACAAAAAAAAAACTTGTAGAGGTTCTAACATTTCCTTATTGTCAACAAAGTGGGGTAGATTTAGGCTCGGTTCACACAGGGGCAACACGATTTCAGCGCGACTTTGTACGGGGACTTCAACGCGGCTTCAATGCGACTTCAGCGCAACTTCAGCGCGACTTTAGCAAAGTACAACGCGACTTCAAGTCGCCTCCAGGACAGGCGACTTTGGCTGTGGCCAATCACAGGATAATCAGCTCTCTGGGAGGGAGGGGTTTGCCTGGGCAAACTAAATTTTTTCCCTGCAAAGTCGCTTGACTTTATAGAGAGATCCGACTTGGAGGCGACTTCCATTGATTTCTATGGTACAGGTCGCCTACCAAGTCGGATCCAAGTAGTACAGGGAGTACGCTCTGAAGTCGGAGCGACTTCAGTAGTGTCTATTAAGACGCTCCCATTCACTGTCATGTGAATATCTTTCTGGGGCGACTTGAGGGGCGACAAGTCGGATCCCAAGTCGCCCCAGTTTGAACCGAGCCTTACCAAAACTCAGAATCTGGTGCAGCTGTGCATGGTAGCCAATCAGCTTCTAACTTCAGCTTGTTCAATTAAGCTTTGACAATAAAACCTGGAAGCTGATAGGTTTCTTTGCAGAGCTGCACCAGATTTTGCACTCTCCAGGTTTAGTAAATCAACCCCAATTTGTTTTACTACTCCTTACATATTTTGTGTTCCAACATTCCTCAAACACGCAGGAAGTAGGGAAAAAGCAATTGGGACACAGACAGCTGTAAAATATTATCAGACCTTCTAAGAGTTCCCCACCATATCCAAATCTAAAAAAAAAAAAAAAAAAAAAAAAAAGTTTTTGTTGGGGATGGGTTTTAAGTCTTAGCTCATTTGGAATCACATGACCCCTTAATTTAATTTTTTTTTTTTTTAAGTCTTCATGTGCAGCAGATTGGCAGTTGATATTTTTATACACATACACTGGTCAAAAGTTTACAAACTTCAGAGTAGCATGCAGTCATTTCATCTTGAGAAATATAGCAAAATTCTTTATTATAAAATATATTATAGACCTTTGATAAAGGCTTTGTTTGGCCCCAGGCTCTGCATTTGTAATTTTTAAGGAATAGTCTGCCATTGTTCACTCACTCTGTCTATAACATCGATGTTGTAGACTGGATTTGTTACCATGAAATTAGATATACAACTGTATCACCATTCTCAAAGTTATAATCCTGCCTACCCCATCCAAATGGCATGCCCTAGATTTCGGTTTAGGTTTCGTGGGGTCTTTGCAGGACCACGCTATTTCATCCATTCCCTATCCAGACTGCGTGTTTTGTTGAAACTCCATTGTGTGAAATAACGTGTTAGGAAATAGATAAGATGATTATCTGCCTGGCTAGATTTCCTGGAACAGAGCAGACTTCCGAAAACCGATGAGGCTTTAATTTTAGGAGCCCAGGTAACCCTAGAACGTTCAACTCCGCAGAGGGAGTAATTTGAGTTTTTTTATTCCACGGGCGCCACCTGCTTCGACCTCCCTGCCAGAATAGCCTGTCGTTTTTTATTTCTCGTTTTCTCTGGATCATGTTGCCTCATGTGTTGGAGGTTGACGGTTGTCCACAGCATAGCGTGTGGTTTTCCGTGTTGTAACTTTTGTTGTCTTTGATGTTCATTGTGATGCGTGCATCAAATGCAACAGCCTACCTTATTCAGGTTTTTTTTTTTTTTTTAGCTGAGGCTGATTAATTAAAGCCAGGGAAATTAAGGTGAGCAGAAAATTAGACCTGTTACCAGCTTATGGAAAACCTAAACAGAAATTCTAAATGGGTTCTCTGGGGCAGGGTTCCTTAACCAGGGTTACATTGAACCCTAGAGTTCCTCTAGACTGCAGGGATCTCCAAACCATGGCACTCCAGCTGTTGCGGAACTACACGTCCCATGAGACATTATAAAACTTTGACATTGACAGACATGACTAGGCATGATGGGAATTGTAGTTCCTGAACAACTGGAGGGCCGTAGTTTGGAGACCTGCTGTAGAGGTTCCTAAAGCAATCAGCAATTTCTGCCTCTCAGATAAGTTGGAGGCATTGTTGGGTCTGCTTTATATACAGATCTGCTTTTAAACAGTGTAGACCAGAGTTTCTCAACCAGGGTTCCATGGAGCCCTAGGGTTCCTCCAGAGATTTCTAGGGGTTCTTTGAGCAATCAGCAATTTCTGTCTCTCACATAAGTTCCCACTGACAGCACTGATCTTTTAGGTTTCTGTAAAGAGATAATTCTTCCCACTGACCATCACACTAATCTAGCATAAGTTGTAGATATACGAGGGTTCTTCACTTTTTTAAACTCTATAAACATATATAAAAGTGCAGAAAGTTTTTGAAGACCCCTTGTAGTAATTTTTAGTAGGGGTTCCCTGAGACCAGTAAGGTTGAAAAAGGCTACTCTGGGGTAACAAGTTCCCTTCTATTGCTTATTCTCTTTTATGTGCTATAAATTGGTGCCAGTGTCTAGATTCTTTTAATATCGATAAGGTTTTTCAAACAATATGGTCCAGGTAGCACCAAGAAAGCACATAAAAGTAGATATAATGGCATTATATACAGTAGAGGTCTCCAAACTGCAGCCCGGGGGCCGGATGTGGCCCTTTGCTTGTTTTTGTTTTTTTTTGCCCTTGGGGCACTTTCATTCACTGATACCCACAATGGAGCATAATCCCCCCTCATTGACATCAATGAAGGGGCACAATTCCTCCCAATGACACCAACGACGAGGCACAATTCCTACCAATGACACCAACAATGGAACCCAATGACATCTATGATGGGGCACAATACCTCCCACTGACACCAATGATGGGGTGCAACTACTCCCACTAAAAGAAACGATGGGGCATTATTTTTTCCACTGACGTTGGGATTTTTTCAAATCCCAATGGCCACAGTTCAGGCCCCCCTAAAATCTGAAAGACAGTAAACTGGCCCTTTGCTTAGAAAGTTTGGAGTCCGCTGATATACACTATTAGCTGTTTACTGAAACAGACGAAAATATGGGAGCTAGTTAGCTTTGATATTCTTCCTTTGAAAATAGTTGCCTTGCTCACACTGTGGCCTCTCCTGGCATTTTTTTGGACCCTTGGCAGGTGGTCCTATGCCAAGCATCCCTGAAACGCTAAACAACGCTGAAAAGGCTAAAAAAAAACCGCTGAAACGCTAAACAACAAATGGATCAATTCATGCTTGGTGGCCAGAGGGCATTGTAGCATGTCTGCTCAGCTGTTTTTATGGCTATTTCCATGGCTATTCAGGCCCTACCAGTAGAGTGGTTAAGCCACAAGCAGTAGGCTATTTAAATGAGCTCCTATACTAGCCATACATGTAGGAATACAATTATTCAATCTCAATTCTTATTAAATTTTATGCTGAAATAAAAAATGTATTGAACAGAATATCTGCTGGGTAATCAATGGGTTCTGATGGAACGTAGCCAAAACATTCAGTTGTTTTCCATTAGATATCAATTCAATCCGTTCTTTCTGTTTGTAATACACCCTAGCGATAGAAAAACTCCCTCTCATTAGTTATTTGTAATCTGGGGGGCACGTCGCCCATCTCTCATTTTTCTAGTGCCAGCTTGTTGCTACAGGCGGTCTCATTGACTGCAGTTTTGCTAAATTAGACTTTCTCTCCGTGGTTCACCTACAAACCTCTGGCACAAAGGAAATGATGCCGTATGACACATGCAGATGCTTAATTTTCCCATTTGCTCTTGATAAATGACAGCTGTTCTCTGATTGGTAGCTGCAGGCAACGCAGATCCAGATTTTTAGCAAATGAGGCCTTCTAGTCGTGTAACCATTGATTGACACTTGCCAAGGTCTGTGTGATGCCTATCCTGTACCAGGCTCTAATACCGTCTTCTCTCCCCACAGTTGCCCAACCCCGGGATGTGATGGCAGTGGGCATATCACAGGGAACTATGCCTCCCACCGCAGGTTAGTGGTTTCTGCAATGCTCTTCTCCGCTTTGGCTTGCAGGCTGTTTAGTACTATCCCGCATTCTCCTTTTTTTTTTTGTTTTGCTTATCCGGATTTCTATCTGTTCTCTTTCAGCCTTTCTGGTTGTCCTCTTGCTGACAAGAGTCTCAGAAATCTCATGGCTGCCCATTCTGCTGATCTCAAGTATGTTTGCACTGAGATATGTCTGCACTTGCTGCTGCTGCTGAAACTCCCGCTGCCTCTGCCTGTCCTCTTCCCCCTGCTCTTGTATCCTCCTGCTTCATGCCAAAATCTGCTTAGATTCACCCGATTTGGTCTCCCCTGTCCATTGTACAATACACTCAAATGGGGATGGTAGGAAAAGAAGAAAACGCCCCTGCAAACTCCATCCAAATTAGGTCACTTCAAGGAAAAAGTGCAAAATGCTAAGTCGCCATTGTCTAAGCGACGTATAGTCATAATACCCTGACAGCTGACTGAAGTTTGGTTGTGAAATACACTATATTACCAAAAGTATTGGGACACCTGCCTTTACACGCACATGAACTTTAATGGCATCCCAGCCTTAGCCTGTAGGGTTCAATATTGAGTTGGCCCACCCTTTGCAGCTATAACAGCTTCAACTCTTCTGGGAAGGTTGTCCACAAGGTTTAGGAGTGTGTCTATGGGAATGTTTGACCGTTCTTCCAGAAGAGCATTTGTGAGGTCAGGCACTGATGTTGGACAAGAAGGCCTGGCTCGCAGTCTCCACTCTAATTCATTGAGGTCAGGACTGTCAAGTTCTTCCACCCCAAACTCGCTCATCCATGTCTTTATGGACCTTGCTTTGTGCACTGGTGTGCAGTCATGTTTGAACAGGGAGGGGCCGTCCCCAAAATGTTCCCACAAAGATAGGAGCATGAAATTTTCCAAAATGTCTTGGTATGCTGACACCTTAAGAGTTCCCTTCACTGGAACTAAGTGGCCAAGCCCAACCCCTGAAGGACAACTCTACACCATAATCCCCCCTCCACCAAATGATTTGGACCAGTGCACAAACCAAGGTCCATAAAGACATGGATGAGCGAGTTTGGGGTGGAAGAACTTGACTGGCCTACACAGAGTCCTTACCTCAACCCGATAGAACACCTTTGGGATGAATTAGAGCGGAGACTGCGATCCAGGCCTTCTCATGCAACATCAGTGCCTGACCTCACAAATGCGCTTCTGGAAGAATGGTCAAACATTCCCATAGACACACTCCTAAACCTTGTGGACGGCCTTCCCAGAAGAGTTGAAGCTGTTATAGTGTGTAAAGGCAGGCGTTCCAATACTTTCGGTAATATAGTGTACCTCAATTTCTTACTAACTTCCCTACAATCCAACTCAAAAGCTGACATGGTAAAAGAAAAACAGTATAGAGCAGAGGTCTCCAAACTTTCTAAACAAAAGGGGAGTTTACTGTCCTTCAGACTTCAGGGACTGTGGCCATTGGAAGAAGAAGTTGTTCTGGTGTCAGTAGGAGGAAACAGCATATCTTTGGCATTAGAGGTAGGAATAGTGCCCCATCATTGGTGTCAGTGGGAGGAATAGTGCCCCTCATTGGTGTCAGTGGGAGGAATAGTGCCCCCTCATTGGTGTCAGGGGGAGGAATAGTGCCCCCTCATTGGTGTCAGTGGGAGAAATAGTGCCCCATCATTGGTGTCAGTGGGAGGAATAGTGCCCCATCATTGGTGTCAGTGGGAGAAATAGTGCCCCATCATTGGTGTCAGTGGGAGGAATAGTGCCCCATCATTGGTGTCAGTGGGAGGAATAGTGCCCCACCATTGGTGTTATTGGGAGGAATAGTGCCCCATCATTGAGGCCAGTGGGAGGAATAGTGCCCCATCATTGGTGTCAGTGGGAGGAATAGTGCCCCACCATTGGTGTTATTGGGAGGAATAGTGCCCCATCATTGGTGCCAGTGGGAGGAATAGTGCCCCATCATTGGTGTCAGTGGGAGGAATAGTGCCCCATCATTGGTGTCAGTAGGAGGAATAGTGCCCCATCATTGGTGCCATTGGGAGAAATGGTGCCCTGTTGTTGATGTCAGTGGGAGGAATAAGAGCTGAGGTCTCCAAACTTTCTAAACAAAGGGACAGCTTACTGTCCTTCACACTTTTGGGGGGTCAAACTTTGGCCATTATAAATAGAAATTGCCCTGGCATCAGTCGGAGGAAACAGTGCATCTGTGTCATTAGAGGTAAGAATAGTGCCCCATCATTGGTGTCAATCGGAGGAATAGTGCCCCATCAGTGGTGTCATTGGGAGAAATAGTGCCCTGATGTTGATGACAGTAACAGGAACTATGCCCTATTGTTGGTGTCAGCTTAAAGGAAAAGTGTCCCAAGGCAAAGCAAAGAGCTGCATTTAGCCCCTGGGCCAAAGTTTGGAGACCACTGGTATAGAGGAACATTGACTAAAGCTGGTCATTTATCTTACAGTTTGACTGTAGAATATCAAACAACCACATAGCACCACATGCCCTGCCTGACTGTATACAAATGGAATGGATTGGTTAAGTAGACCTTTAAATTGTACAATCAGGTTGTAACGCCTATGGCCGGAATTTAGTAGGCCTACAAAATGTTGCTCCAAAAATACACTTAACATTGGAAAGTCCAGTTATGGCATTTCCTTCCCCTACCCTCCTCTTTTACAGCATTATGTTTAATCCTAAAAGATACATGTGGTTTAAAGGATTATTCCACCTTTTGCAAGTTGCTAGATTATTCTTCAGGACATTATCAGGTATTTAAACCATCCTACCCATTGATATGTTTGTACAGGATTTTGAAACATCCGTTGTCCCTAATGGTAATGCCTCTCAATGACCTCTACTTGGGTATTTTAGCTATTGAAAGTCCAGGTACAGTTTATCATAGTCAGATTTAGCTTTTTTTTTTTACTTTGGAAGAATCAGAAACTAGCACATTTTTAACTTGGCTGAATGTTTGTATGCAGATCCTTTAGACCTGCAGGCTCATCACTTAACTTCTGGCTGTTTCACGTGCTCACCAGGTTTTTTCAAATGCTTGGTGGGCAGAATTAAAGTGACTGTAGACAAAAGTAGTCGCATACACCATGAACAAGGTGATTTTCAAGGTACCTTCAATAATAACTCAAATATAGAATATTAGAATAAAACCCCAAGTATTGTATATATTCAAAAATTGTAATAAAAACGACCTCAAAAAGGGGCCTAAAAACTCATAATCTAGAATATCTTTCATGAACCATACTGCATATAAAGGAGAGTATAAATACAAAATGAGAACCGAGGTCTACACGTTTCGTGGTAAGCATCCCCTTCTGCAGGACTCTTTTGGTCTCCAATGTGTACTCTCACTGTCTATAAAGGTCATTACCAACATCTTCTGGCTCGGAATATCTGGTTTCTCAGAAAGGTGGAATAAACCTTTACATTTTCAAAACAAGCTCAATCTATTGTAAAAAAAATAAATAAATAAAAAAAAACTCTAAGCAGATTTTGTCTATGTTTCTTCACGGCAAATTGCCATGCCTGCTTGCATGAAATTTTTTTTAAAGTTAACAGCAAAAAAAAAAAAAAAAGGATGTCAAAATTAGCTGTAATGCCGCGTACACACGGTCGGACTTTCTAGAAAGCTAGGTCCGACGTACTTGCCGCCAGACTTCCGGCGGACTACCGCCGGACTTTCTGAACGGCCGGGCTTGCCTACACACGACCGGACTTTCCGGAATCCGGTCTTCCCGACGGACTTCCGCCGGACTTTCAGAATGAACGGACTTTCCCACACAGGAACGTGACTCGGGTACGACGGGACTAGAAAAGGAATTCAAAAGGAATTCAATCTCGCCGCTTCTTTTGGCGAGATTGAAACCTTGCGAGCCCCGTCGCAGGCCCTTAGGTCTGGTATGGAACTTTAAGGGGAACCCCCTACGCCGAAAAACCGGCGTGGGGGTCCCCCCCAAAATCCATACCAGACCCTGATCCGAGCACGCAGCCCGGCCGGTCAGGAAAGGGGGTGGGGACGAGCGAGCGCCCCCCCCCTCCTGAACCGTACCAGGCCGCATGCCCTCAACATGGGGGGGTGCTTTGGGGGAGGGGGCGCCTTACGGTGCCCCCCCACCACAAAGCACCTTGTCCCCATGTTGATGAGGACAAGGGCCTCTTCCCGACAACCCTGGCCGTTGGTTGTCGGGGTCTGCGGGCGGATTCCGATAAGCCCCCCGCCTGCAGACCCCGACAACCAACGGCCAGGGTTGTCGGGAAGAGGCCCTTGTCCTCATCAACATGGGGACAAGGTGCTTTGTGGTGGGGGGGCACCGTAAGGCGCCCCCTCCCCCAAAGCACCCCCCCATGTTGAGGGCATGCGGCCTGGTACGGTTCAGGAGGGGGGGGGCGCTCGCTCGTCCCCACCCCCTTTCCTGACCGGCCGGGCTGCGTGCTCGGATCGGGGTCTGGTATGGATTTTGGGGGGACCCCCACGCCGGTTTTTCGGCGTAGGGGGTTCTCCTTAAAGTTCCATACTAGACCTAAGGGCCTGGGATGCCCCCCGCGCTCGCCGCAATGGGAAAATTTGTTTTTCCTATTGCAGCGAGCGCGAGATGCAGTAACCTGCTCCTCCGTCGTATCTGGTCCTTCGGACCAGCATACAGACGAACGGGCTTTCCGTCAGGAACTGAGTCCGGCGGAGGTACGACGTAAAGATTTGAAGCAGGCTTCAAATCTAAAGTACGTCGGATTTCCGCCCGAAACGGTCCGTCGGAAGTCCGATGGAGACCACACACGGTCGGATTTTCCGCCGGACTTGGTCCGGCGGCGTCCGTCGGACTTTTGCAGGTGAAAAGTCTGACCGTGTGTACGCGGCATAACAATCATCATTGTATAGAGATGACAAATTAATTGTCTTAAAAATTCATTGTATCGTTCATTAACCAAGAATAAGCTATCGCTTGATTGTCCGCCATTGGCTCCATATAGTGGTCTTGTCCAAAGATTGTTAGACAGTTTTCAGGAGCCGGAATGGTTCCCAGACATTTGTTCTTTACACGAACAGATGTACCATTGTAAAAAGTTCAATTATTCTTTACTGTCTTTACAGTAAGAAAAGTCCTAGGTGAAATAAGCTGGAGGCTTAACTTCCTTCTTTTGTTTGGTTTTCTCCAGGTGCCCCACTCCAGGATGTGACGGGTCGGGACACATTACAGGGAATTATGCGTCTCATCGGAGGTATGGTCCCCTGAGACATCATTATGTTTCTTTTTTATGTTCCTACAACACACGGGAGAAACCTTTTCCATGACTTCTATTACGATCCTCATCACAGCAGAATAATAATGCAAGCCTGTTCTATGTTATCTACATCAGATTGTTGGAGCAAGTAGGCCAGGTTGATGTTGCTTCCTCAAGGCATAGCATTAGGTCCTGTCGTTTTCTAGCTTGTCATTTTATGGACATCTTACTTATTGGCCGAAGAAAGAGAGCAACAAAAATGGCTTGTTTTCTTCTCTTCTCCAGAGTTCCCAGTTCTTGTAATGTTTGGCTCCACCTAACCTACACAGGCATTACAAGATGGTTACCTACAATATTTTCATATCATAAACAATCCAGAAAGAAGGCCATGCTGACTTTGTTCTAAGGCAGGGGTCTCCAAACTTTCTAAACAAGGGGCAGTTTGCTGTCCTTCAACCTTTAGGGGGGGCTGGACTGTGGTCAGCGGGAATAGAATTTTTTTCTGGCATCAGTGGGAGAAAACAGTGTCCCACCCTTAGTGTCCTTGGGCAGAATAGTGCCACATGGTTGGTGTCAGTGGGAAGAATAGTGCCCCGTTGTTGGTGTCACTGGGAAGAATAGTGTCCCGTTGTTGGTGTCACTGGGAAGAATAGTGTCCCGTTGTTGATTCCAGTGGCAGGAATTATGCCTCAGTGTTGGTATCAGTGGGCTGAATGGTGTATCAGTGGGATAAATAGTATGCCCCAAGGGCCGGATAAAGGCAAGCAAAGGGCCACAGTTTGGAGACCATTGTTCTAAAGGCAGAACTGAGGAGTTTGACAAAGAGATCCCACCACAAAGTTCGGGTGGACCTTCCTTTAAAACAGTGATCTCCAAACAGTGGCCCTGGGGCCGAATGCAGCCCTTTGTCCGGCCCTTTGAGACACTACTCCTCCCACTGAAACAAGACACTATTCTGCCAACTGACACCAACAATGTAGCACTGACGCCAATGATGGGGCAATATTCCTCCCAATGATGAGGCACCACTCCTCCCCCTAATACCAAATGTGGCGATGTTTACTCCCACTGATGCCAGGACAATTTCCACTCCTACTGGCCATAGTCTGGCCCCCATAAAGTCTATAGGACAATAAACTGGCCCTTTGTTCAGAAAGTTTGGAGACCCCTGCTTTAAAAGGGTGTGTGCACCCCATGCTATTATATTGATTATTGAGAAGCCTGGTGGATTGAGTGAAGTCCTTGTATCCTATTTCTTAAAGACTCTTGTGATGAAATATACCCTAGTTCCTGGCTCTGTTTCCACCCGCATTAGAGCACTAAGCATCCCCATCTTGTGGTGTTCCCATTTCTTCTCTAATATAAAATAATGTAAAAACCCAACAGGGAGAATGGGACCATCATAATGGCCATGACAGGTGACGTGCCTTGGTGATCCAAGTGCGAAGATCTTATCGCCCTGGCCATCAAGAGATACAGAAAGCAGTCAAGTAAAATAACCTTTTGTCATCATCCACCAACTACTGACATATCATGAAAGCCTCGCCTTGATACAAGTATTGCTTGCCAAACTGAAAATCTTTTTTTAAAATGACATTTGAATGACTTGATACCGTTCCTGGAAAGAGAAGCCTTTGCATTTGAATAGCCCTGAGAAAAGCGATTGGTTTAATTGCCCCGGGGACCCAGCAGTGTCTGACTGACTGGCCTTCATTTCCCTTAGAACCCTCCTTATAGCATCTGCCAGGCCACTCAGGTGAACAGAAGCCTGGGAATAGAATGTACGCTATCTCAGCACACCATACGGCAATAATTACATCCTCTTCTTTCGATTTACAGCTTGTCAGGTTGTCCTCGTGCCAAGAAAAGCGGAATGAAGGTTACGCCCACGAAAGACGACAAGGACGACCCAGAACTCCTGAAGTGAGTACCTCACGGGAACGTGCTCAGGATAAAAAAAAAGGCTCGTCAAGCTATGAAGGATGCAAACACAAAATATACAAATACTATCAATTTTTTTTGTATATAGTGTCAGTCTGAAAAGAAATCCCAAAAGAGTATATTTATTTTTTATGGGGTATTTATATAGCACCTACAATTGGTGCAGCACTTTACATAGTGTACATTCACATCGGGCCCTGCCCCCAAGGAGCTTGCAATCTAAGGTCCTCCTACCTCTCATTCATACATCAGAATACAAGGGCCAATTTAGACAGGAGCCAATCAAACTACCAGCATGTCTTTGGAGTGTGGGAGGAAACCGGAGTACCCGGAGGAAACCCACCCAAGAAGAACATGCAAACTCTATGGGAGTGGTGTTGTGGCTGAGATTCAAACTAATGATATAAAAGATTTTTAATGCAAGCTTCAGAAAAGTTTGTTGGCCAAAAAAATCTATTTTTGTTTGTATTCTTGATTGGCTCAGCATGTAATAGTAGCCAGTGTACCGCGCAATTCCATCCTCAAGTAATAAAAAGGGGGTGGGGCTGGGACACCACCATAAAAGTTAGGCTGCTGTCAAAGGTCAAAAAATCTTAAAGCTGAACTCCAGCCAAAACTTTTTTTTTTTCTTTTAAACTTTAGGATAGTTTTGATAGTAAATAATTTTGTTGCATTTTTAACTACCGTATATACTCGAGTATAAGTCGTTCCGAGTATAAGTCGAGGCCCTAATTTACCACAAAAAAAATGGGAAAAACTTATTGACCCGAGTATAAGACGAGGGTGAGAAATGCACAGCTACTTTAAGTGGAAAAGAGGGTCAACAATGCCCATTTGCAGCATCACTGTGTCCATTTGCATGCCTCACTGTGCCCATTTGCAGCCATAGGTCCCCTGAACTTCAAACTCGGTAGTTAAGGGTTCCTAGATGCCCCCTAGCTGCAGTCAAAATTTGGGGTCTCTGAACCCAAAGGGTCCCGAAATGACATTGCTGCAGATAGACACAGTTGACCGAATTTGGGGCCCCGTATCTCGGGGTCACTTAGTGCTAAGAACCCCAAATTTAGTGTGCAAACCCAGTGGAACTAGCACCATAAAATTTCCAAAGCTGGAGTTTCTAGCACCAAGTAGCCCCGAGATACAGGGCCCCAAAAATCAGTTCAGAAAATGTCAAGCACTTTTCTGCAGCAGAGAATGACATTTTCCGAACCAGTTTTGGGGCCCCGTATCTCAGGGCCACTTGGTGCTAGGAACCCCAGCTTTGGATATGTTATGGTACCAGGTCCACTGGGTTTGCACACCAAAGTTGGGGTTCCTAGCACCAAGTGGCCCTGAGATACGGGGCCCCAAAATCGGTTCAGAAAATGTCAAGCACTTTTCTGCAGCAGAGAATGACATTTTCCGAACCGATTTTGGGGCCCCGTATCTCGGGGCCACTTAGTGCTAGAAACTTCAGCTTTGGATATGTTCTGGTACCAGGTCCACTGGGTTTGCATGCCAAATTTGGGGTTTCTAGCACCAAGTGGCCCTGAGATACGGGGCCCCAAAGTCGGTTCGGAAAATGAAATTTTTTGCTGCAGAAAAGTGCTTGACTCGAGTATAAGTCGAGGGGGGCACTTTCAGCACAAAAAAATGTGCTGAAAAATTCGACTTATACTCGAGTATATACGGTATGTCTGTAACACCTGATGGGCATATTACACCTTCCTGTCCCAGTGACAGCGGGACTAAAAACTAGGAGGGGGTGTGGTTGTCACTTGAATGAGAAGAGGTTTTAACACTTCCCTGCTTTGGTTTCTGTACCAACTGGAGAGATCTTCAGCCACTTCTCATCAATCTAACTGTGGCAGTAACCACTTATGCCGCGTACACACGGTCCTACTTTTCGTCTACAAAAGTCCAACAGACGCTGATGGACTAAAGCTGGCTGGTAATCCGATCGTGTGTGGGCTTCTCCGGACTTTCAACCGACTTTTTTAGCCTCAAATACGACGTACTTTAGATTTGAAACATGCTTCAAAACTTTTACTTCGTACCTACGACGGACCCCGAAATCCGCTCGTCTGTGTGCTAGTCCGACGGACAAAAAGCCACGCTAGGGCACCTATTGGCTACTGGCTATGAACTTCCTTATTTTAGTCCGGTGTACGTCATCACGTACGAATCCGACCGACTTTTGTGTGGTCGTGTGTAGGCAAGTCCGGTCGTTAGAAAGTAGGCCGCAAGTCCGCGGCAAGTCCACCGAAAGTCTGCCGGAAGTCTGTCCGACAGGCTGTCCGACTTTTGTAGACGAAAAGTACGACCGTGTGTACGCGGCATTAGTCTATACAGAACAAGAATACAATGCATGTGATGTCACTTTTATACTATGATGCCAGTAAGAGAAAATGGGTGTGGCCTCTATAACTGATTGCTAAAGATAAAAATTAGGAAACTTGTACCATCATCCAGAATTCTAGAAATAAGGAATTGGGAGCCTGGTCCCCAACCACGCTGCCACAAGGACATGGGGACAATTGGACAATTGGGGCCCAGGCTGCCACACACAAGGACATTGGGGCAATTCCCTTGTGGCACCCTGGATGGGGACCAGGCTCCCAATTCCTTATTTCTATGATGCCAGTAAGGAGAAGAGGAGGGCACGATCTGAGTGCAGTATATTACAAATTTATTGTGGTGAAAGACAAATGGCAACTCACATGTGGCAGATAAACACATCAACATGTGTTTATCTTCCACATGTGAGTTGCCAATTATCTTTCGCCACATTAAATGTGTAATATACTACACTCAGATCACGCCCTCCTGTTCTCCTTACTTGTTCATCCAGAGATTCCTCAGTCCCTTAAGAGGTGCTGCATCAAGTGTCTGAGGCCAGCAGAGAGTCGTCCCTGGAGATCCAGTTGGACCTTACGGATTTTATGCTCATCTCATTAGCCCATTATTGTGTACATGCGTCACTTTTTGCGTCACATTCCCCCTTTTTATATATTCTGATACACGGGGCTTTTTTCTCAGACAATAGATACAGGTACTCCCCTTTCCGAGTCACCTCTTGTCTCCGCCCTCTACCCACCTCTGAGCACCGCCCCTTGGTTAAACCACCTATGTAGAGAATACAGAACCAAGAATCATTTTTGGTACTGTGTAATTTTGTGTGGAATTTGCTCATGAAGAAAAATAGGTCCCCTGCAACCAGCAACAATAGATCTCCCCAGCAACTATAGATCCCCACAGCAACAATAGATCCATTCAAACAAAAGGTCCACACTGCTCACAGGTGAGCCGGCTCCAACAGTATGATCTCCTCACCGCAGGGAGCTCGCCCAGTCACCGCTGAAGCAATAATGAAAGGAAAGTCCGGATAGCTGCACACCAAACTGAGATCCAAATGCCTTTCTTCACATAAAACCATGAAGAACATGAGGAGCACTACATGTACAAGCAAGGGAGACACGGCGTACATGTTTTGCACACGAATTGTGCTTTATCAAAGCAACAATAGATCTCCCCAGCAACTATAGATCCCCACAGCAACAATAGATTCATTAAGCAAGAACAGATGCCCTCAGCAACATCACAGCAGTGTGCGCAGGCACTCCATTGTCAGCATTTTTTTTTACATTTCGGCTGGTTTGCTGGCATTCCTGCAAATTGAACATGAAAACTATGGCTTAAAATAATTTCACTACTTTATTGTACTTTGTGACTTACTGGGGGGGATGTCACGTTAGAAAAAAAAAAACAGTCCCTTGTTCTCAAGAACGGCGCAGGGCGATATCAGCCGGGGATGAAAAATGAAACGCATTTAATCGGCGGGCTCCCGTCGGCATCGAGTGACAGTCACCGCGGTGAGCGCATCACGTAGAAGCAACACATTTATGAACCCCCACAGCTGCCAATTGCCTCCGGCCCCTCGGGGGCAGGAGAGCGGCCTTCTATCAATAGTCACCCCAGCGGTTGGGCTAAGTTTTCTGGAATGGATGCTATTCTGCGGCAGCGGCGGGATACCGCGCGCCACTCAGGATACAAGACTGAGCTATGCAGCCACCCACTGGGCAACGAGCAATTCCGAACCCATCGCCACGTTAATTATCCTTCAAAGAAGCCATCACAGATGTTAACACAAATAACTCTCGTTGCAATTACCCTCACGTGACAAGCCACATTTTTCAATGGAATCTTTCTTGCTGTTAAAGGAAAATGTAGGCCTAAGTAAAAAAAAAAATATATATATATATATATATACACTATATTGTCAAAAATATTGAGACGCCTGCCTTTACACGCACATGAACTTTAATGGCATCCCAGTCTTAGTCCGTAGGGTTCAATATTGGGTTGGCCCACCATTTGCAGCTATAACAGCTTTAACTGTTCTG